>CM067381.1:9238892-9596890 GCA_034510155.1 Eucriotettix oculatus
CCCTAGAGTATTTAATAAATTTAATACACAATTTTTGTACCTTTCACACTTTTTGAGGAAAATAATACAAAAATAAAAGCAAAACATTAAATAAATAAATACAAATTATGCTCTTCTGTGGCTCATGTACCAGTATATTGTTAACTTCAATCCATAATTGGCGAAATAATAATAATATGCAACAGTTAACAATGGCTAGACATAATCGAAAAACTGGTCACAGAACTGATCCAGTGCAGTTAACTGTGTACGTCGTTAACAAGCACTACTCAAAATTAGTTCGCATCTCGGATACTAAGGCTGGGTGGTCATTTCCAACCTTGCCTGAGTTAGTCTCGGTTCCTAGCAATTTGGTTCTCAAAGCGCCGAATCGTCATTTTCTAACTCCCATGATAAAATAGGATAACTAGTCCTCAACGAGCTAGAAACAGCAGCCAGCCTGGTCCACCCCCTACTATTAGGTTACACATACCCAGGTCAACAACTGCAACCAGCCGGCCAAGAACCGACACCAAGGCACTTGAGAACTGCACGCCATTCCCGTAATACGCCGTATCCTTTCTGTTGGCTCCGTAGAGCTTGAATAGTGGCACACGCGAGAAGGAAAGGCCTCCGAGATGAAACATTTCATTTTAAAATATTCATAATATTCTTACTAACGCCATATTCACACAGCTCCAATATAATTCTATCACACCCAATAATTACCACCCCTTTAACTTTTATGGATATTTTTGACTACTAAGTATTCCTGGTACTACGTCTGGTCACAATGTACTTCTATAGCTTAATAGTTCAATGTGTTGAATATTTAGCTATTGGTTCAAGGGACCGCTTATAACAACACAATGTAAATAAAATGAAAATGGAACTCTAGGAATAGATTTTGGTACTAAAATATTAAATTTATACCATAAATAATTTTAAATATCAAGTTTTATATCGCATGCAGTCTCGTCTAGCTAGACTCGTAAGTTTACATGCTATAGAAGTCAGTTTATGTTAATAAGCACTTTCTGCCAAATACACTTGTGTATAATACATACAATCAATGTGCCTGTGTCTTAAGCTGCCCTCAGGTTACGTTTTCCTCCTCAATAATTAAATTAATTCTTTACTTTTGGTACAGCATCGAAGAATTTATTTTATATTGTGCTCTTCGGGATTATTATCTTCGATATTCACACACTCTTGCACAAATAACGTTTTAAAAACAGAAAATCCATTTTAACTAAACAATTCAGTAATCAATTCAAAGTTGTGTTGTTATAATCATCAGCCCTTAGATTGGCCCGATGCAACCGTCCTATGAAAGTAGCGGAAACTATTGATGAACCAATTATATTGAATGTGAACCATACATTACATTCGCTTGGTTATAAATAACACCTCGTCCAAATTTCTTATCAATGTTGTGTTACTATTCTTCCAACATATTTTAAAGCGCTTACAACAAAACCGAACATTGAGTTTAAGCAAGACAAAGAGCAAAAACGAAAGAGTCGATTTAATGATATTCTCAAATCATATACGTGTATAAATTAAATTCATAAAACCTTTGTTAAGCAAATGAAACGTCACGCAGGCCTACTCTTACTGCAAGCGGACCACTGCGTTGGTATTTCGGCACGACTTGCTATTTCTCTTCAGTTATTCAACTTGACAGACTGCAGATGGTCACTATGTGGATAGTCTGCAAACACATTTCATTTTTAGTCTTATTTAGATTCAGTTGTAATATACTTATAATGTTGAATATTAAGATAATAATACATTTCCTTATCTTTACTTAGGTTATGACAGCCGTGCATGATATATTTTAACAAAAAAACGAATATTAATAATAACTACGAAATATTTCAAAGGTACATAAAAATTCATTATATTTTTTACTGTATTATTAATTTCTTATAAAATTGTGAAACTTGCCAAAAAAGTATTATGAACAGGTCAAATACATGTAATAATACATATAACCACGGGTTACTGCAAGTTAAAAGATTTTGATCCTGAATTTATTATTGGAACCACAACAATATTCAGCTATCGTGATATTTGTGACAGAAGCCATATGCATTCAACACCGGCCATCGTCGCCATTGTGCGAGGTTGTCTTACAGCTACCTTCACCACCTCACTGCTATCTTGTTTCTCTCCCCTTCTTCTAGGACGAAAAGAACCAAATTCTGACTACAAACGCTTGGTTGAATTTGGTAAGTCAATATTGGATTTGCAATAAACAAAATAACTCAGCCAGAACTTGCCAGTTCAATGGATAATAGAATTAAATGTGTTGGAGCGGTTACAGCAGGAAAGTTTTGGAGTTCCTCCAACGACTCTGCTCCCCAAGGAACTTTTTGTCGAAGCTTTCCCGCTGGAACCTGAGAGAGAATGTGACATTCACAACTTGCTGTCTGCTGATTGGCTGCGTGAAATGGCACAGGCTCCGTGCGTCCGAATCTACAATGGCGGGTGTTTTGTTAATACTTCAATTTTCGAGAGCGGAAATGACGCACGGAGCTTGTGACAGCCGTTCGCCTGCATGAGTCGCCATATCACTAACAACGGATGTTTTCCCTTTTGTTTGTGTCTTGCTATAGGACGAGAAGAATCAACTCCTAATAACAAATATTTGGCTTTCGTTGGTAAGTGATAACTTGATTAATTAAAAACACACACGGCAGCTGTAGAAAGTAAACTTCAAATTCTGCAGTTCGGAAAGTATCTAAGACATGACTCCAGGTACGAAAGTTGAACAGCTCGAGTGAGCTCAGAAATTAGTCTTGTAACCCTATGGCAATGTTAGTCGAATACTAGATAAGTACTCTTCCACAAAGTAGTCGGCCTGTAATTCGCGTAGATATTTGGCTCATTAATTGCAATAGAACATGCACATTAGCTCGAAAGTAGATTACGTCAATCATTTGCTAAACTTCACCACCTTCTATCCTAGTAAAAGTATGTAGTTAAGTCTGCATCCACCGATGGATTCATCTAACACTTATTCAGTAAATATATTCTCTTCACCAATATGGCGCCACTAACAATACATTTAAAGGCATTTTACTTCCTGTAATTTATACCGTGTCACAAAAGAATTAGTTCAACATATAAAAACTATTTTAAAAGGAATGAAACATGGTTATTTTTACGGGCTTTCAATTAATATAAAGATAATTGAAAGTTACGAAATAAAGAAGAATAAAATAGGTCCAGGCATTTCTGGAATTCTTCTTCTTAAGTTCAAAACTTTCAAACAAATATACTGCTACAAACCTGTATTTAATTATCCTTACAAGTGATGTAGTACAACCATTCTAGATTTCTGAGACACATTTATACGATACTTAATTAAAATAATGTCAAGAAAATAAAAAATTTCCTTGTATTCTAGAGGCAATAATTTCCGAAAAGTGCACTTATTTAAAAAGCATCATTTTAATGACAACTTTACAATATTTATATTTAAATTTTGATTAAATAACAAATAGCCCATTACTCAATGGATTTGTATGTATCAATTATTTTATTATGCTGATTTAATAATTAAACAGGTTGAATTTTCTTGAAAGACCAAATTGTATTACTCAGTTTATTTCTTAGTAAGCAATGCTTTCAAAATCGAGACACTCTGGCGCACGTATGTAGAAGTGAAGTTAGGTAGGTGACTAACAGCTTAAATCACTCTTAAAACCCCAAAAAATATTACATTAAAAGTTATTACGAAATACTGTAATATTTCTTTACTCATAATTTGTTACAAATAACTTATAACAATTTCGGTTCTAATCAGGAGCAAGGGGTTTTCTCTAAGGGTTCCAGGGGAAGATATAATGAAGGAAAAATATTTCTTTTATGGCCATATTTTGAACTTCGGATTTGCTATACAGTATATTCCGATGACTTTCGTGAACCTTTGTTACTATATAGTAGTACTGCATAAGGGAGGAGGAGTCATCTGGTAAATAATTTGACTATAAATTGAATTAAGAGCGCCACGAGGTAGATATATCACACCCCCATTGGTGGAAAATCATCTTAGACAAATTTGTTAACAATTTCCTGATTCGCCGATGGCAAGAATACTCTACATTTGCCTCATACCTGCAGGCTATTTTAAACCGGGCAGTTCCATCAGGAAATTCTCCACCTAGAGTTCTCGACACTTTAACAGAATAATATTTAACTTTTTCAAGCCTAGTTTAATCTAAATTTAATAAAATTGTCCCAATTGAGTAATTACTAAAATGCGTTCAAACCAAAAGTCACTGGATCTATGCTCAAAGTCTAGAAAGCGCCCATGAAATTCATGTACTCTTTCAAAAATCGGCAGATTTAGATAAAGTTTCTAAATTCTATCTCATAAATCTTAACTCGTGGCAATAAACAATTTATTCTTAAAATTAAACTTTCATATTCTCTTTGCCACCTACTTAAATCCGTTTCTATAATCTCTGTCCGACTGCCCCTAACTTGATCAAAAATTAGTATACATCTCACCTTAACGAAAAATATTGTCTAGTACCATAACATTAATTTGGTATCCCTGTCTTCATATACGACCGTTTTTTAGAACAATAATTTCCTTTCACTATTTTGAAGAAATTAAGATGCATCCCTTTCCATTGTTACATGAGTAATTAAACGATAAAATTGATTAGAATCTATCCATTTTTATTTGCAAATAGCAACAATTCCAGTTCCTTGTCCTCCAAGTGTAATGACTCCCCATAACGGACATAGAAACTCGTAGACGTTTCTGCCACGTTCCTTTCTCCTCTTTACTGCTGTATTAGATTTCAAACAAAACATTTCTCTTCATGCTTACAAACACGAAACCTACATGTTTTTTCATCCATAATAATTGATTTGATCTTAACATTTTATGAGGCGCAGCTTAATACTTAGTATCCTTATAAGTGATATATGTTTTATCAAAATTTTGGTTCCTTGTTAAACAGAGGGTTTCTTAATTCAAGTCAAAGTAAACGTTTTATTAAACTAGGGTGTCGTAAACAACTTGGAGTTGAACACATGAATAATGTAAAGCAACCCATACATTCAAGATTGATGAAGCATTTACTGAGGGCCCTACTTTATAATAGGAAAACTTTGAGGACAGACATGCCTTTGAGGATCAACAACATATTTTGAACTATATTTTATGCGAGCGTAAAACAATTAGTTTGAAAGCTAAGCATTTAAATATAACCTACACCAAAAACTATTTCCCAGAAATTATAGGAAGAAATAATTAATTTACCGAATCAGATTTTACGTATGCGCGGCTTATTAACTTAAAAAGGTTTCGTCTTGGAGAGATGCAAAGACTTTTCCGCAGTTCTCTTTAAATTCAATCTCTTAAACTAGTTTTCAAAGTTTCAGAAACCCTTATAAAATAAGCATGCTTGCATGATATAAACGAAAAAAGTTTAGGAAAATGAATCCAAGCAAAACAGTCTCTATACAAGCAAATTTATTCCTAACATTTATTAAAACATAATTTCGTCATACAAAACTTTATGATGAAGTTGCTCTAGACTTCTATTGTGACAATGACGCAGATAACTAATAATGTTCATAATTAAATTTTAATAATAAACATTCCAATTCTGCTTAGTTTTAAATTCATAAGATCTTAAACTGGTGATAAAATGTCATCAATATAAAATAGCCACATAGGCTATTTAAATATAGCGTTGCTATAATTATTCAATAAAATATAGTTTTTATTTGAATTGGTGAATAAGGAACTGACTTGTGAAAAATTAGAATAGCCTTTCGGAAAAGTACAAAATACAATAGTACGATTTAATTAGATATCATTTTCGACTTTCATGTGGACGAAAAGGCTAATGCCATATACACGTGTTTGATAGAGGCATTCGTATACAGCTTTCTATAAACAACGCTGTTTGCCTTGCTCCTCATTTTCAGAGTTCTGATTGGTGGGCTCAAGGTAACGCCCCTCGATAAAATTAAGAGCAAAGGGTCATATAATTTATATTTATATTTAAATTATATAATTTAACGATGACATTGAAAACAAATGTAATGAATAATTATTAATTATAATTAATATACTGTAATTAATATGGTTTACGGAAAATATTTGAACTAACCTGGAACTTACAATAAATATAAATCACGAATTAATTAATTAATTTTTATAAAATATAAAAAATATAGATAAAATGAATTTTTCAGTCGAAAATACTTAACTTCTTGGATAATTTAATCTAATTTGGACCATGTGATATGTGATAGCAAATAATTCCACTTTAATTTGTTGTTTTATTTCTTTAAAACACAAGTCCTCAGCATTTCGGCCACAGCCATTCCTCATATTTGCCATGATTTATCGCATAATTTTCCACAGTACAAAACTCAGAGTAGGGTATTATAGGCTTTCTCTCTCTTTATAATTATTGCATAATTTAATGTAATTTGGACCACGATTGTAATTAACTGATTTCTCATAATGTGGAAAATTATGCGATACATCAGAACAAATATGGCAGATGACTATGGCCGAAAGGCTGACCGCTATTATTTTATGAGGGCTTGGGTTTTAAATAAATGAAAAAAAAATTTAAATCGAAAAGGTGTTAAAATGAACCGTTTAACTTCAGCATTTGTTCAGTGACATATATTATCATTTCTATGGAATTCATTGTTTGCTTCTTTGTGTTTTATTCTTTTAATTTAAATTTAATTGATAATCTCTTATTAGGAATTTTTCTGAAAATCATTAGAACAGTACTATGTTAAGTGTTACGTTTATAAAAAACAATTATTAATTCAATTTGTTTTCATAGAACTTCTCTATTTATAATACGAACACTTTGATGATGAAAATTTAACAATTTTGCAAATTTAGTGTTATGGAGAGGGTCGGTATGAAACATATCTATTTATAGATAATTTTAACCTATTAATTTGTAATGTGGACGGAGACTAATTTGTCCTAATTCATGGTTTTGGAAACTTGCAACTGGGAAATAAATTATATTGAGATCATTTTTATCCATTAAGAATTCCTATTTTATTTTTGTTCGTTAAATGTAGTTTTCAAGTTCAGTTAATAAGTTGTTTAGACTATTTAATGCGGCAAATTCTAATCAATTATTAATAATTTGTATATAATTGATTGAATACGAAACGTATATTTAACCCTGTGAAACTCTCCACAAAAAGAACTGCTGTACTGCTGAAAGATATTTTGTACGTGCATAGCGCATTTGTCTCCGTTAGGAACAAATACGAATATATTTCGCTTAGTAAATATGTGAAGCATCGCGGAATAATTTCGGAATGAAATACAAGCCGCGTAATACTAACTACCCTCTTTATAGAATTTGCATATTTCATAGAGCTGCTCAATATATCGTGCTCTAATGATAATGCATACCGTGGTTTTGCAACAACTAGACGTGTTTAAATATTTGACCTTCATGAATATCTACCATCGTACTAAATCAGGTACCTCAACAAAAATATTTTTCTATATTTAATATATAGACCTACTTCGTAGTTTTCGAGTAATAGAGTTTTTTAAATAATAAAGTAATATTTAATCTTATCAGAATCAGGAAATAAAACACAGTTTACAAAAAAACATCAATTTTCTGCATTATAGGATTTTAATGTTCAGATTTTCATAAGCTTCCATATATTTTTATGTTGACCAGCTTGGAACACGGCGTTGCCCGGTACATTATTTCATTCTTGGTCAGATCATGATTAAATAATCATCGGGAGGGAATGATAGTTGTTTCTTCCATAAGAGGATTTTTTCGCGTCTCGTGTTTCATGCTTACAAAATTTGATCAAAATGTCTCGTCACTTTTAATATTTTACACAGCAGTTAGTTTAACCCCTCTTACACCCCTCTTAGCGGTTAAAGTTCGGATGGTGTTGAAATTATACGAAAATAGTTTCTGCGAAACGCTATCAAATTAACTGACCAAGATCACTATATATATTTTAACGAAATAGCGGCTGTTTATTAAGATTTAATAATTTCCGCCCCTACACCCCCGTAAAGTTGGTGATAGCCGTGTCTTATTCCAACAGAATTGATGTCCGAATCATCAAGAACACGTAATCAAAATTTAGTCGAAATTATTCCATTCCTTAAAAATAGTGTATGGAAGTTTGTTTCACTTACTACCACTCTTAGGGGATGAACCATAACTTAAATAGCATTGTATGTTAAAATTAAACTCGGAGTATCGGAGATCACACTATTAAAGTTACTGACCCAGAAACGTATTTATATGATGGAAATGTATGCCGTTTTTGCTCATTAAAAAATTTACACACACTGGGTGACAAAGAACACGTGTACGAAATTTAGTCGAAGTGGTCCACACGTTAGATTTCTATGCGGAACATACATACATACACACAACACACATTGCAGGTAATTGTATTATAGAGATTTCTCACTTCGTACTCTCAATAGGAAACTAATTTCTATTATATTAGAGTTTGGTTTACTATTTTCAATACCTCCCTACACAAATTAAACAATATAATATAGACCATTATTAAAAATTTAATTTTTATATGCTATGCACTTCAAAGTGTTAATGATGAACAATTTTATTAACATGTAATTTATAAAATTTTAGGTGATCTTAAAGTAATCCCAAAAAAAACGAAATTTTATTACTTGTACTAGATTCAATCAGCATAGATAATTGCTAGTGATAGAATTTCGTTACTGGCCTAAATTAAAATTTATTCAATGAATACAGTCCCCTTTGACAGATACATATTTTAATTTATTTCCCTTCTTCATTGAGAAAAGCACGTTTCAAATTCTTTTGCAGAAACAGGCTACATGAGGGTGATCATGAAACAAGCAACTCCCCTTTAATAGAATAGGAAGATAATAGAAAAAAGAGGGCTGCCTTGCTCTTCCTTCAACTTCCCAAGGGTTGACTAGGGTTCTCGAGCTATAGTTTAAGCTTCTTACCCGATGTTCCACCTATAAGAGATGCAATTTTCTAGCGTTTTTCTTGCATCAGATTGGTCTGACTTTTGGATTCTATACTCACGTCATTCCGAATGACGGGTAAAGAGTTTGCCGTGGAGTCGTAGGATTCCCTTCTCCGTGTCTCTAGCAGCTTTAGGAGGCAATTGGCTAACTCTTATCGTATGCCGAAGGTCTTCGACCCCAGTACATACACCTTCTAAAATAGGTGAAGTTGCCTCGAAATGTGAGAACTTTGAAACAACCAGAGAGAGTACGAGGCATTCCCGAAGGAGCAGTCAATCTGGGGAAGACATTCCTGTGAGAAATCTAGCACAGGCATTTTCCTTCAAAGGTTTATAGGAAGTGCAATTTATTAGCAGAGTATTGGAAAAATTGTTCTTCTTAATGACCGTAAGGTTGTATACAAATCTAAACAGCCGTCTCATTTGTTTTGGTTAGTTTAGTCCAAAAAACGACGTTCTTATACAATTGACCTCAAATATTTCATATAAAGGTTTTCAAAAATAAAATATTGTCGCCCTAATTTTTGTTTTTACCCAAGATGTTTTAATCTGGAAACGTTCTGATTATTGCATTATACATTAAATAACAGAAAATAATGTCTTAATACTGTATAGAGGAAACACGTCAGTTTCTTGTGTTAGAGCTTAGACTGTTGCTTCTGTAAATTTAAAATAATAGGAAGCTAAATCTCAATGATTGACGTCACTAAGAAGTTACATAACTGATATCTTCTTAGTTTCATTGCGATTTAAATGCCATTTGTTTTGATTAATATATGATCGTGCCTTGTTGGTCTTGTTTCCATGAAGATTGAAAGTTCTTATATTGCTAGAACTTTTTTTAAATTTCAATTTAATTATCCTTGCCCTTTATTGGCATCAACACCCTTGAACTTTTTTTAAAAAATTCCGCCTTTCACGAACGATAAAGTTTAGTTTGCTTAAATTTTCCTGCAATTTTAAATCGAGTTTCCTTCACAAATTTTCATACTAATTAGATCGGTGTGTCTCTAACAGGACGTTAAATTTAAATTTACAAAATAACATCGGTAACCTAGTTTATATTTTAATTGCTCAGCTTTAATAATTAATGCACTGAGTATAGTTGGGAAGTTCTGGGTTAAATTATTAATTAATTTCCTAGCACAGCTGACAATGGGCCGCGGATAGGTGTTGTTCTAAAAGCTAACTTGTTATAGGTATTTTCAAAGTTTCTCCTTAGCTGCCGATAGGCTACAATTTCCTTAAATCTCGTTGTTCTGCTACCCGCGTCACTGCTCCAACATCACTTTACCTCACAACACTCACTATTATTTCCTCAACGTATTGAATTATCTTGTGAGCTACGAGTAGGTATATTATTATTTTAAAATTACCTAAATATTTAAATAACATACTTTTTAAAATTAAACGAATTATAGTCCCATATTTTATGTTACAGTCTTCAAATCATTCAACAAACATTTCTGACTTTAAAATTAGCAATAAACAAAACGATGGAAAAAAGTCAGCATTAAATATATCACTATTTATTTACAAAAGGGACGTTTCATCTCCATTTTGAGACTTCTTCAGGCTTAAAATTAAGCAATACATCCCATTTACTCCTTGACTCCCTCAGCCGAAAAGATTATTTGTATTTACATGTGAGTAATTTATTCTTCAAATTATTCATTCAACAATAAATCTACATCATTCTGTCTTTTCATACTATATATATATTTATATTTATAAATACTAGTTGGGTACCCAGTGTTACCAAGTGTTTCATTTATATCAGTAACGAGCTGTGCCCGCGGCTTTGTTCGAGCGGAAATAGTTCTTTTTTTCCTCTAAAAAGGAAACGACAAATACAGAACTAGAATTCATTCAATATGTAAAAAGTACGGTATCATTTATTTATGATCGCTTTACGGCAATCCTTATAATATTTAGTAATTGCTCACTTTACTGGCTCCGAAACCTGTTCAAAACCAACTGTGAATTATAATTTTACCTGACGCGACAAATAAAATCAATTTACGTATACATCGCATCGAAGATCCAAAGAAATGTATTATTTCTCGGGGAGTTAGCTCTCTGCCAACAATAGGTTAATTACGGTGTGAATCTTACTACAACAATAGATGGAGTGAGAATATTCGCCCGCTCTCTCCCCATCTCTCTCCCTCTCTACCCCTCCCTCCCCTCCCCCTCTCTCCACCCTCTCTCTCTTATGCCGCCAAAGTTACGTTTATAAATACCACAATAAAAGGGATGACGCTTAATAGGACTAATAACTCACAGTTAGTTTTCACGTCACCTTTCGCGTGGCAATTCTATGGATTTATACATATTTACATTAATATCTAATGAACTCTGCAAGATATCGAAATGAAACATACACGAAACTTTAAGTTAATATTCCTGTTTCAATCCCCGAATTTTTTTTAAAAATCCACTGTGCCGTATCGGAGCTTATTCTAGACATAGCCAGAGATATAGATATACAGATATAATATATACAGACAGAGAGATAGATATACAGACAGTTCAATTTTATTTATTGGTATCGACTTCTTTGTCAACACGACTATGATAATAGGGGGTCTGGCTAATGTTTCAAAGTCGCGACAAATGAACGCTATAAATAAAATGTTTCATTTAGGAGGTTAGATGGAATGCATAAGCATGAATATGTGTATAATTCATAATTAAAACAATGCACCTTTCACATTCGTACACTTCGTTTGTTCAATGTCAAATTAATCAATAAATAATACACTCAGTATGGACGCAATTACAATACACAGAATGCATAAGAACTCAGCAATTTGAAATTCTAATGGCAAACAATGGCAAGCTACGACTCAATGAACCTGCGCATGTAATGTCACAGATTATTCAACGGTAAGGCTGAAAATTTCGGATTATTTGTTTTATATGTGAGAAATCCAAAAAATATATAAACGAAATTGGGTTAGAAATTGTAAAAAATCTGGGTCTCGATAACAGCGCTTCCTACAGGGGCCAGCTGTAGATAAGAACTATTCCGATGACCCTATGAAAACAAGCCCTTTAGGAGAGGAAGAATTACGAAAGAAAATTGTATAAAAATGTTCGTAACCTTAAGGAACTATGTAATTCCAAACTCTCTTCTTAGTCAAAATAATTGTTTTTCCCGTCCCTCGACTCAATACAGCTTCTTTTATAAGATTTGGTTTCGCCCCTTATATCACTTGGGAGTTTCGGTGATAAGGTCAATTGGATAGCCGACCCCATCTGCTGTAGCAGAATACCATCTGGTGTTCACACCAATAGCTGTGATTGGGCACTAATGCATCTGACATAAAGTCTTTCAAATAAATGTGGCACGTAATGAGTCATTGGACCCAACAAATTAAAATTGGAGGGAGACAAATATGAACCCATTTTTGCACGTGCGCTTGTTTTGCTGTACTTGAGCTTGTTACCGAGAACCGTTCCAACACTTACTACAACATTTTTGCTATATCTTCAACAGTAATACGCCAGTCATCAGGAATAATGTCGAGATTGGATTTCACACTTCTGCTGGCCAGGACGTTGCGCGTTAGCCAATAAGGATCAATCCTTTTTGAATTGTTCTACGGAGTTCTAAAAGTTCTAAGCTTCATAAAACTTTCACCACACTGTAAAAGTATTTGAGAAAAGATTTTAGCCGGCTTTTCACCTTCAACAAGTGAGGTTAAACAGATGGCTTACAAATCATTAGTCCGCCCTATTCTGGAGTATGGAGTGGTGAGTCGGGACCCTTATAGATTTGTCAGCGGACAAGAAAAAGTTCAGAAAAAGAAATCTAAATTCTTTCATACTCGGCGTAAAGCGAATTTTTGTTAAGAGAAGCTCTCCGAAAGGTGAAAACGAGCAAGATTGAGGGCGTTATTTAAAGCGTGCAAAAACGATCCGGCCTGGAGTGAAGTCATAAAGTTTGGAGTCTCAAGGCGATTTGTATCACGGAACGACCACGTATATAGAATGAAAGTAGGAGATCAGAGAACAGATGATGATGGGAAGTTCTCTTTCGTAAACGGGACCATTAGGGACTGGATTAGTTTACCTGTAAGATAGCTGGAGGCTTTTCCCCAGAACGATAAATTTTTCAATAAAAGACTGATTCAAGTGTGATTAATTCTGCAAATTCGGTTTCTTTTGTTCTCTTATTTTTCTTCCTCACGGTTAAATATATGTAACACCGCCGGGCTACTGTCATTTGTAGAATTTTTAAATAATAAAAAACCGATAATTTCACAATTCATCCAATTGCCTCTGGAGTACCACAGGGTAGTGTCTTGGGACCGCTATCATATCTTATATATACAGCGGACATAACACAATTCTTGCAACCTACGCTGACGACACCGCAATTTTATCTATAGATAAAGACCCTCTTATAGGGGATGGTGTCTTATAAAATCATTTCAATAGCCTTAAAGAATGGCGAAACTTTTGACGTATATCTGTAAATCCCAATAAATCAGTGTAAGTAAATTTTACAACCAGGAAACAAACTGTCCAAATGTCTCAATAAATAATATACCATCACCTATGACCAATGAAGTCAAATACCTTGGTCTACTATTTGACTATAAACTTACATGGAAGCCGCATTTAACATCCAAAAGGAATCATATCAAGAAGAAGCTTCGCCGAATGAAATGGCTACTCTACAGAAATTACAAATTGAAAAAACGAAAAAAATTCTTATATATAAATCCATTATTAAACCCAAATGGACATATGGGATCCAACTATGGGGGTACACCAAGCTTTTGAATTAAAAAAATATTCAACGTCTTTAGTCAGAAATCCTTCGTACCATCTTAAACGCACCCAGGTTTGTGAGCAACACAACAATACATGAAGATCTAGCCATACCTACTATAGAATATGAGATACACAGACTCTGCACTAATTATCGTCAGAATCTCCCAGGACACCATAACGAAGAGGTCAGGCATTTAACAAATGCACTAACAACACTTCGCAGATTGAAGAGGAAGCAGCCAACAGACCTGTGAAGTTTAATTTTATTGCATTCACATATCATTTTGTTTCATTCGGAGCGTGGTCACTGGACGACTTCTCCCTCATTGAATTTCCTTCTTATAATTTGCTTAGTGCTCAAAATTAACAGCTTGTAAATTTCTTAATAAACAAACAAAAAAACAGTTACAACTGTTTGGAATCAATTATTGAATTATTTTGTCATGGCTCCATTATTTTAATTTATTTTGGTCTGGGATGCAGGAAGTAGATCCGTATCTGTAACTGTTTACAGTAAACTCATCTGTGAGCACCCTCTACTTTCCCCTCAAATATCACTGTTTTATTTCATCACCTAGGCTAATTTTATCATTGTCCGTTATTCGTCCTCCCAGCTATCTTCTTACAACATCTCATAGTATTGCACGCATCGTTATCACTAAGCTTGAAATAAATAAATGTATTATCTCCTCTAAAATCATTCTTGCGTTTTTGTGCCATGAGTTCGGGTAAAATCTGTCCTTGTGACGGTCATTTTTAAAGCTCGCAAAATCACTAAAAATAAGCAAACTATTTTCTGAACTTGTGAGCAAAAGTATCCATAGATAACCTGCAATCAAGCACGTAAATTCCAATTTTATTTCTTATTTTTCTCTCAGACTTGTAGAACTAAATCCTGGCCTCCAATTTCCTGCGTGCGCCCATATAGGTCAAAATCAAGCTCAAACCCGGTGTAACATGCAGCTCTGAAGCTATAAAGAAAGCAACTTTTGTCCATGAGCTCATCACATTGCTACTTTAGTGAGTTTGCGTTGGCATCAAACACCTTCTACAATGGTTCCTACAGTTTGACAATTTATTTACTGAATGTCCTCGCATCAACCGGGGAAAGACCTGGAGTAATTGATATTCGTAGAAATTATTCATCGGATAACTTAAAAAAGTAGGTTTACATTGTATCAGTGCGTGGTACCTCTTTTAATGGGGATGAAAGAAACGGAAATTTTGAGTTGTTTGTGCGCTAGATACGCGTACGCACGCACGCATCCGTGGAGACACGCAGTGGGTGCTCGTGTAATGGAGCCATTAGATGAGGCGACAATGAACAACAATGAGGCCAGTCCGCGGAACAGATTCTGACAGTCGAGCCGTGCAGCATTCCTACCGTAGATGTACTCGCTAATGAGAACAAAGCACTTGCTGTTGGACGAGCCATTTTGTTTGACAGCTGGGGATTAATGCGAAGGCCATTATTCATCATTGTTTAGGAGCTAGAGGTTTACCGTTGCGGGGAGAGGTGGAATTACTGCCGAGGGAGATTTATCGGTGACTTGGGCTGGTTGCGGCTTTCCATCACCGAACTCTTTAGGAACCGCAAATAACGACTTCGCCAGTTATTAGTGTAACGGAGAACTGCCAGTTTCAGCGGTCGGCTGTTGCGGCGATAACGACGACCAATACTTCCAAGGTCGCACATATTAAGCAGAGCACACATACTACATTAAATTTATTAACTGCGTAGTTCAAAGAGCACAAATAAAGTTATACATATGATGCAACAAACATTATTATAATACCATTTTAATTGTTCGGATGAAATCTTCACGGTTAACCAACCGGGTCAGAACACTGTTTCTGCGGCTATTTTCTGCCGCCGTCTTCAGGCTATATAAAATGGCCGCAGAAGCGGTAGGATGAAGATTTCATCCGAATTATTCACCGGGAAAGTCTACGTTAATTAATTTTAATTGTTATTCATTCATTTGCTTCTTTACAGCACTTCATAATAAACACGATTGCGTAATCTGTCTCATAAATATCAAAGATATTTTTCACTTTTAATGTGATTCCAAACGAATCAAGTAATCAAGTTTCTACAATTACATTTTTAAATAGAAATTAATAACCATAAACCAAGCTGCTTATATGGCTGTGTTTACTTGCAATGATGAATAGATTAGTTTACAATTTGGACGTCTCTAAATCTATACCAATAAATAAAATTGAAGCGTCTGTCTGTATGCTTGTCTTAAATAAGCTCCGAAACAGCTAACAGATTTCTATTAAAATTTGAGGGTTTAAAAACATATAATTAGCTTAAATATTCGTTCATATTTCATTTAGATATAAATTTCAGAAAATATTAATATAATATAAATATTAATTCTGTGTGAAAGTTTCTTGTCACACGTGCGTAGAAGTCTCCAAAAATTTAATACGGGTTGCCTATACTCTTGAACTGTTTATGCTCCGAAACGGCTTAACGGAAAATTTCAGGGATCGAGACAGGAATTTTGACTTAAATTTTCATGCATGTTTCATTTCGATATCTTGCAGAGTTCAGAAGATATTAATGTAATTATTTATAAATCCATTGAAATGTCTGGCGAAAGGCGGCGTAAAAAACAATTGCGAGTTATAAGTCAAATTAGGCGTTCCTATACCATTCTTCCCACTTACTGCGTAATTTTTATAGCATGAGAGAGAGGCAGGAAGGGCGAGTATTCTCAGTCCATCTATTGTTGCAGTGGGATTCGAGCCGTAATTAACTTATTGTTGAAAGAGAGCTAACTCCCTGAGAAGTAATAATTTACGTATACCTCGTATAGCTGATCCAAAAGAAGATTTTTTTGTCACCTCAGGTAAATTATAATATTTAGTAATAGCTCATTTTTAAAAGCGAATAAATCAATATATTATTGAAGTTTCTGTCTAGAAGTTTGTATCAAATTGGCTCAGAAACATGTGAAAGCTGTACCTGTTCAAAACCAACGTTATAAGGTTTGCCCTTAAGCGATCATATTACTTTTTATATATTCAATGGATTCAACTTTTTCAAAATTCTGTACTTGTTGTTTCGGTTTTAGGGCAAAATAAAAAGAGCTATTTGCGCGTGAACGAAGTCGCGAAGTAAGGAATAAATCAAATTCAAATGACATTACAAACTCTCGATATTGGAAAGATATCTCTAGTTGGCTAATAGCTTTAGAAAAACGCACTTCACATGCAAATAGTCCAACTTGCATGTACGAGTTGGGTACAGTCCAAAAAGCAGATCTTAACATTGTAAAACTTTAGAAAACATTAATTTTCTGTAGAGCAGCTATCTCATTCAGACATAGTTTCTGTCAGTTATAAAAACTGCAAACCTCATCAAAAAAGATAAATGTATGAATGTAAAATGGACATTTGTTATGAAAAACAAATGGAATAAAACGGGGTATCTCCTTGAATTGTATAGTATGTAAATTTTCGGGCTTTGGTATTTGCATTGGATATTATTATGGCTTTATTTCTGCTTACTTGAAGTTTTACGTCAACAGATCGTTTAGCAGCATAATTCGTGCATCATTCATAGAGTTCTGCAAGCCGCAATGCGCTACACCTCTTGCTCTTGTACCGCAATGCACCTTCTGCGTTGCAACTTCTATTAAGGCTACGTACTGCTAAACTTATTAGCATCATGTTATCATTAACTGGAACAACTCCCGGTAGGTATAAATTTCAATAATCAAACTTCATAGCATGGTCACATTCCACCAACGGCACCATATGTTAATTTAAGACGGAAAATGAGTCCAATCCCACAGCAAAAATACGAAATCGGATTCTCATTTTATCAGTATTTACATAAATCCAGGACGTTTCTGATGTAAATTTTGAATATAACATACTCGCATTTACAACTAAGTAATTAATTATTAACACCTATTAACAAATTAAATAATAGTAATAGAGTAATAAATATTTCACCTGGTTGGAAACCAGAGAAATTTTTATTAAAGTAAATTATATCTACCTCAATCAAAAATGGATTCTGATTACTTAACTCACTTGTCGGAGCAGTTATAATTAAACAATATAGATATAGGTAATTTGATAACAATTATGACTAGATATTAATATCACAGAACGTAAAAGTAAAATATCATGTATATGCTTACTCGAGTAGACATGAAGCAGGTGATAATTAAAATTAACAAATTACATATGTATTCTACAATAGATCTATTGTTATTGAAAGCGCGATGTACAAAATAAATTTGTATCGTCAGGAAGATGCTTGAGAGGAATAAATTTGTATTAGTTTAGTACTACGTCAGTTTATCTGAAGAGGAATTTCCTTCGTCCGAAAGGGGTCATGGAGTGAAATTCCGTGTCTGGTTAAATGTTTACCTGAAGAAGTCTCAAATGGGAGACGAAACGTCGTAATATTTGAGATTTAATTTATAAAAAATACTGACATAGAGGCTGATCAAATCATTTATTATACATTTAATTTACAGAAAAATTATTTTATATATTGTATCATTTGACGTCACATTTTTATCTTCATTCCATAAAATTCTAAAAGAATAGCTTTTTCATGAAAGGTTTACAAATTTTGCAAAGTTACTCCCATTATTTAAAAATTTTCTCATCACATTGCCTGCCATAAAATAATAAATGATATTTCGTTTATTTTATAACAATATTTCTAATAATTTTGATACATTCTGTACCGAAACATTCAATTTATTATTTTCTCAAAAATAAGTTCATAATTTTCTAGCCTCACTTTAACCGTCGCTTATTCAAGATTTATTCCCATTTAACGACTTGTGAGGATTTGGGGTGAGACATTCAAACCAAGTAATTTAGTAGGGACATTGACACATTATGATAGAAATTTTGAATGAAATGATTAGCTCCAAGTAGACCGCACACAATTCAGGTGTTATTGTAGGAGTAGATTACCTCAGTCGGGTACAGGAAATAAACCTAAGTGCATATATCTGCACATCAAGCTTTTCGGGCATACGTAAGGTGTAGATTATTAGTAAGCGATTGTTGAACAAAAGGAACTCGACATTCCCAATATTCTTTTAAAAATATTCCATCCTAAAATTGAATCATCATAGTTTACTGATTAATGTAATACTCAGTTTCACAAAGTCAAAAACTGATGGCGAGAGTAATTTATGAAATCTTACATTTTGATTAGATAAAAACAAAAATGAAATTGAAAAATTAAAGTAACATCAGCATCTGTGGTTATTAGCGAGTAGTATATAGGGTAACTCATTTATAACTCGGGTTCATATATTGGAAACACACACACACACACATAAACATCCATGTCCATGCCAGGACTTGAACCCGCGACCTTTGTGAAGCGATGCAGCGACTCCGGCCGTTAATTACACCACAGAAGGTCAAAACAAATCAAAATGCATTTCGAGCACTCTACAATCACTAACACGTGAATGAAAATAAATTCAAAATAATGTCGAGTACCTCAAATTAATATTCTTCCTGTGGTGCAATGGATATCATCGCAGTCACGCATTCCAGAGGTCCGGGTTCTGATCCTTGGGCGTTGTGTTGTTTTCCCCATGCTGTGTTCCCCTAATTGCAAAATGTCGCTGATGACCATTAGCAGTTGGTGCGCTATAAATAAAATTTCAAAAACTTCATTTCTTTATCTATGTAAAAAAAATTAATATGATAGTAGAAACCGATAAGTTTCTATGTAATGATATTATCAACTTCAAATCAAATTACTGCATTCCCGATTTCGTTCCACAATTCTCGAATTGCCACATGTTATTGGTTGGTCTTTTAGACCAGTTATAATATGTAGAGCACCAATCAGTGTATTTTAGAGGGGGAAAAATTCAAATTTAATAACGTTTTTGTTATTTCTTAATACTAAGTACTTATGTACTAGGTTTTAATAATGTTCTGACTTCACTTTTCCTTCGCCTCGATGGACTTAGACGAGTTCAAAAGGTTTGGTCCTCTTCAGTCTTCGGTATTATGGTGGTTCTCCAATAGCTGCAGAACTTCCGAGTTTACATGCTGGTGTAGGCTGGTTTAGTGTTTTCCTGCAAACCTCTTTATTTCTTCCTTGACGGTTGGTCTCTGTGGATGTTAGTGTTTCGTACGTACCATGGTGTATTTACCGTGGCACGTAAAACCTTATTTTGAAGGGTTTGCATCCTCTTGATGTGATTGTTTTTGGCACCACTCCAAAGTTGTATACCATACAGCCATGAAGGTTTGATTACTTTATTATATACTTTTAATTTGTTTGGTAATGACAGACTAGAATATCTTCCGATAAGCCATCTGTATTGTCTGTATTTTAGGTT
This sequence comes from Eucriotettix oculatus, assembly GCA_034510155.1. NCBI lineage: Eukaryota > Metazoa > Arthropoda > Insecta > Orthoptera > Tetrigidae > Eucriotettix > Eucriotettix oculatus. The sequence goes on from CM067381.1 coordinate 9,259,037, forward strand.
GAACTTCTCTTTTATTTTTCACGTCTTCTTTCCACCTTAATTTGTTGTCATCCCCAAATATTTCGCATTATTTTCATGTGGCACAATAGTTCCATTTATTTTCAGAGATGGTGGGCGAGTCATTCTTTTATTAGTGAAGTTGACATGAATGGACTCAAATTTATTTAATTTTCCAGTTTTTGCTCCACTCATAGTAATTCATTGGGCGTTGTCTGATTATGTCTCCGTTGCTAGTATCGCTGTATCGTCACATTTTCTAATTTGAGGATGTCACTCGTGAATAAAACATATAAACTGGGTCCAAGAACACTTCCCTGCGGACTCCTGGTCGTATTTTCGTTATATCTGAGTCGCTTCTTCTTTCTTAACTCGAAATAGTCTGTCAGATAAAATATGAGGTTAAATAAAATGCTTCCAAGGTTAAATAAAATGCTTCCAGTACGTAGAAATACTAACTTCCAGATTAATTCTTCATGCCACACTTTATCAAAAGCTTGTGCAACATCTAGAAATAAAGCTGAGCAGATTAATTTGTCTTCTCAGGCTTTCTCTATTATGTCAGTAATTCTATGAACTTGGTCTATTGTAGAATGTCTTTCTCTGAACCCACAATTTGGAATGAACGTGTAAGAATTTTGAATTCCTTATGTTTCCAATAAATCGCTTTTCTATTTTTAATGTAAATGTAATGGTGGGTTATAACGTATTGGTGAAGTGTGAAACCACGACTGTGACTAGCGGCTAAATGCGTAACCAGGGCCTCGCGGGTAAACAATGACGAGCGGCTCAAGTTTGAGCCGGGCTGCGGGGGTGGAGGGTTAGAGGGGATGCTATTGTCGACATCAAGGAGTCCTCTCAAAGACGGGACTCCACTTCACGTCAGAGGTCCAGGCTGCAGCTGCAAATTCCTTCGCCATGTCATAAGATCCCAAAATAGAACACCGCATCACACTTCCCCTTAGCGTCTAATATCTTGGAACAGGTGTTGCTTAGCGTGTAATAACTATTATGTATTGATTAATACTTGTCGTGTAAAGAAAGAGCTTATTAAGTACACAGCCAGTATAATACCAGTAACTGAATATTTAAAAAAGGATTGATTTTGTTAGAGATTGTACAATTAGTATTATGACTGCATATGTGGTGTAAAAGACAAGTTTGTTTATTTGCCTCAAAGACATATATAAACAACATAGACTGGACAAGGCGCCGCCATATTTGAAGCAAATTGAAGGCTCAGGCGCCATTTTTTGAATGGAAAGGTGGGCGTGTCCTGTCGTCTGCTGGCATTGAATTGAGGTGGACTTACGAATACGTGCAGGAAGCGTATCTCGTAAATCAATATTTAAGAACTATGTATACATATGTATTAAAGTTACAAATGAGCGGAAACCAGCTAGAAAGTGTTTCATTACATATAATATATATAACACATCACTTAAAAATTGTGCATTATTTCTGTTGTCACACAAGGAAAGTGCCGAAATTAAAGTTAACACGGATAAGGCTCATTAACATCATCTCAATGCTAAATACAACATGTAAACATTGACAGTTAATGAACAGGAAACTTTATAATAGTTCATTTATAATTTTTGTTTTAAATCAGTCATTTCTGATATTAATGCCGAATTATTAGATGAGATATGAAGCATCTCGCTCATCAGTCTATAATAAAGATTACTCCCAATATCTAAAATTTTAATTTTTTTACAATTATACAATTGTACGTTGTACAAGTAACATCTAAATGCATCTAGACTGACATTAAATATAGTTGAAAGTTGATAGGGATCAAGGTTAAACGAAATAAAACACATTCATTAATTACAGTACAGAGAACTACTTTCATAAAAAGAGAGCTGGCTTGCATTCTAGAGCACCACGAAGATCAGAAATTTGGTAAATATCGAAGTTACAAACACGTGCTGTCAAAAGTGAAAATATGATGATATTTACTTAAAATACGATATTCCAGTTGTTTTTGAACTACGATTAGTACAATTGTACGCTGAACACACATTTGGCATGATTTCGGATGAAAAACAATATATTTTAATCACAAAAATACACGATTATTCAACCTCAGTCATTTAACACAGTACATACGGTCAAAGTTCTTGACCGTAGACATTGTGATTGTCCCTGTTGTTAGTTGCTGCCACCCAGGGCGCTGTAATGTCCTCGTAGCCTCTCTATGATGTTTATATATCTCTTTGATTTGCCTCCTAAACCTCAACAGCTAAAACCCCTCCGAATTACTCCTCTCAGTTGTGGAATATCTTTCACCTCGTCGGCTATTGTTGTTTAATCTTGACTGCTTTTGGAACAACTCGCTCGTAGCTCCATAAGCGACAATGTAAAAACAATGCTATTTGAGTCTCTTAAAATCAATCTTAAAACAATAAAAAGATTATAATTTAGATATTACAATGTTTCGTCTCTCATTTCAGACTTCTTCACGATAAATTTAGCTGTACATGGAATATCACTCCATGACTCTTTCTGCCGATTATAAAAATATTGACAAAGAGACTGATTAAATAATTTATTATATATTTAATTCTCAGAAAATTATTTAATAAATAAGTTTGTTTATTTACACAAAATTAAGCATTTACAAATACTAATTTTAAAACATGGTCCTCTTTTTTAATCTTCCGAATAAATTTATATTACGAGTTGTATTAGAAGTTACATATTTATAAAAAAAACGTTAAAAATATTTTTTTATCTGTAAACGTTGGATCCAAAGTCTGAAAATGAGATATTTTTCAAATCATACGACCAAAATTCAAGTTTAAAAATGAAACAGTACCTTATTACATTTCTAATTCACGTCAAAACATTTAAATACGTTATTTAATCATTCTGATAGAAAGCTAATTATAAATTTTCAAATTACCCTCGTATAGAATATATAATTATTTTAAGCTTTCGACACGAATTTTTGTCTTAGAAATAACTATGTAATATCTTCTAAATTACTTTTTGAGAATGTTCAGGTTTATTTACGTTTATATATGGGTTTTCAATAAGGGCAGGTCCAAGTTGTATGTGAGGTATTAATGATATTAGTTTTTACTTTAAAGAACATACATGGATCTTATAATAAAAAAATTTTAATACCTCAAACAAACTTATTTTATTCCATTTCAAATTTTCAACATCCACTATTTAAACATCGAAATCTTAAATGAAGATTACCTATAAATGGAATTGAGAGTGTACAACGCAATTTAAATAAAGTCATGTCGGTGATCTCTTTCATTTCCAGCGGTTAAATTTCAATTAACGAAAATCATAGTGTGAACAAAATGTAACAACTTTTTCATTCATCTTGAAACTTGTCACAGCCTGTTAAATCAATTTCAAAATTATGAAATATAAATTAGGGAACAGAAAAAAGTTTAACGTTATATAGAACAAAATATGTATGGAAAAATATTTCAAAATTAAACTTGACATTAATTGAGTTATTTTTTATTTTACGGATTCTTTCTTCAGTTTGGTGAGCTAAGATTTCAATAAAATAAAATAATTCTTTTGTTTCTGAATTTAGTTTTCATATTTGAAACATTTAGATCGTTAAAACATAGTAGTCTAAAATATTGTGGCACTTAAATATTGTTACTTTTACCAATAAATCTGTAAAGGAGAACGTTTATCATTACGCCTCTAAATGTATCTGTTGAATTCGTCAGCCATTGCGGTCTAAACCATCAGATCTGATAGTTTCATCGAAAATGTAATGCGGCACATCACAAGGTCGGTTTCATTACGTTGCAACCGCCATAATAAGTCAGGGCCAATGATTTTGCGGCTAGGAGACGACAAAACGCACAACGGATGACCAGATGGCGTTTGATATGGCCCACTGTAGCGTACGTAGATTACTGCTATTATTACAGTTAACTGTTATCGAATCTCCCAAGAGAACACACTAATATCATAGTCACAGTAAAGGTAGCTGTCGTCCTGTTAACTTCTGCATGCAAAACACACGCAACACAGTTTCATTCACTATTTCAAAGTTAAGCAGACCCAGTAAATAAAAACGTGTTTTTCTTTTGTATCGTTATCGATCAGTCTGAATTGAATTGGTTTGTAACTATCTCATTGATAAGTTTAAACAAACGCGTATGACGCAATACACGTTTCTGGAGCATCTGTTTTGTGCAAATGCATGTATACATAAATATTATGAAAAGCGAAAATTGTAAAAATATATTTTGTAGTATCACATATCACAAATTATGTGTGTAGACTATGAAACTATTTATCATAAGTGAACAAACCAGCCAACCTGACGATCACAATTTTATAAACTAAAAATTAACACTTCTTCAAGTGTACAAATATCAAAAGATTCGTGAGTTATTTTTACAGTCTCAATAAATTTAAATTATTAGGGTGGAAACAACTGAAACAGGAACCGAACCCGTGGCCTTCCCTTGGTATAGGGCGCTCTATTTTCACTGAGATATCTGAGTCGACTCCCTCAGCCAGGTTCTCCATTTCTCCATCCTGGATGCAGGTACACCCACTATTGTTTTTTACTGAATAAAATTCTTACGCAACTTGAATCTATAATACTGTGCGCAAATTGATAGAAGATTTTAATGATATTGTATTTAGGAAATACTTTGACTGAAGATAATGGAATAGAATCCTATAATCCTGAATCAAGAAAAACCTCGACTAGACAAAGACACGAATAATTTTCTTTGTTTTTCAAATTTTTTTGGTTGTTTGTATTGTAAGTAGCATATTTTATAAAAATCCTTTCTGCATTCAATTATGTGAACATTCAGCAAATAAACATCAACACATTGAATAAGTCAACGCACTAGATTCTCCACAAATTCTGGACTTCTTCAGATAAATCATCACTAATAAAACTACAGTCAAAAATTTCTAATTTGTTTTATTAGAAACTTAGATTGACAATAATTTCGTTGAAATAAAAATTATTCTGTTGTGAAATCAGTCAGTTGAGATATATAAAAATGCTACACATCCGTTAAACTTTTACTGTATTAAATTATATATAATGATACGTATAATATGAAATATATATGAATTCCTCTTGTAATAATGATATAATTTTATGGCATCATATCATGATTGATCTCGATAGCCACAATGAAAACTTAACTTTGTATTCTTGTGTACCATTTTGCATATAACTGTAATTGAACACAGGCACAAAACTTCTATTTAGGACCTCTATTTTTTAATTAAATTAAATGCAATTAAATTATTTAAAAATTGAAAGTTTGTATTATGTATATCGTAAATAAACTAATTCATAAATGAACAATGCCATTTATAAGTATAGATGGCATGAACGTTATCCTGGAGGAAGAGTACAATATAAGTGTTAAGAGAGGGAAAAGCGATGTGATGGAGTGTAGTATGGGAAATAGCGGAATAACAAAGATTGGGAAGGGATATTTTGAAGGAAGTTAAGGAATTCTGCTACTTGGGAAGCGTAAAACTAGGGATGGTAGAAGCATAGTAGACATAAAGAGTGGAAACGCACAGGCAAGGTGGGCTTTCGAAAAATGGGGTACTTACTTACGGCTAATATAAGTATGAATATCAGGAAGTCATTATTAAAAATTTTAGTTGGATTTTGTCGTTGTATGTGTGCGAAACGTGGACTATAGGAGTTGCAGTCAGAAAAATAATTGAAAATTTCAAAATGAGGTGGTATAGGAGAAAGCTGAAAACCAGATGGGTGGATAGGGTAACTAATCGAGACGTTTTAAGCAGAATAGAGGAAGAGAGAATAATTTGGAAGAGTTTGACCTCCTTTTTAGACATGAGGGTCTTGTAAAATTAGCATTAGAGGGAAGTGTGTGGGGTAAGAACCGAAGAGGGAGACCTACGATGGAATAATCTAAGCAGATTAGAGAGGATGGAGGATGTGGTAGCTTTGTTAAAATGGACAGGCTTGCGTAGGATAGGTTAGCATGGAGGGTTGCATCATATCGTTCGTAGGACTGATTACGACATCAACAACAAATGAACAATTTATATTTTATCTAGTTAAATGAAAATTTTAACTTCTTTATTTGTTTTTTTAAAAACTCTAGTTAATACCAGAAGAAATTCGATCAATATCTGTTTAAATAAAAAATTCAGAAGTTGTGGACGAAACGTTGTATTGAATTATACAAGAATTCTGACTTACTGTGTTGGTGAATGTTTAGTTTTGGAAAATATCCTTCTCTAAATTCTTCTAAAAATCGACTTAAAATAAAATTAAAACCAAATTTTGTTAAGTCGCATAAACAAGGTCTTTAGTGACTGTACGATTACAAAATATGAATTTCATATTATAAAATAACAACGTTTAAATGTCCATGTAGCATTTTGTTATTTAATGAACTTTACAATGCCGTTGTTGAAAGTGTGATTTTTCTGAGGTCTTTACCCAGCTGATTGTGTTAGTTTTGTATGTCCGGACCAAATTTTTATATTAATGCATCTGAAGAGGATTCCTAAATATAGTACTAATTTTTATTTAATAAAATGTTTCTGACAAGTTGGTTGGTTTATTCATTAATAAAATAAATTATTTCATAGCTATATGCTATATTTATCTCATTACGATGGAAACATTAAAGTGAATTTTAGGCACGACTGGATTCAAAACAATTTACTTTAAAACATTCAAGCAACTAAAAGTAATAAGCGACTTAGTTTGCAATTTGCTTTCGCTGTGATAAATAAGCCATACATTTTGAATTTTAGAAGTAATTAATCTTAAAATGCACTCGATAAATTTTACACATCCTTATTGACATAAATTAATGTTTTAATGAGGAAAGAAGCAGACAAAAAACATGTAGTTGTATTACATTATTATTTGCTTCATTCTATTAATTTTTGTCTACTGTTAACTTTATTCCAACCTGAAGAGAGTCCAGATCAGGACCGAAACATGTAGTTGTATTTAATTATTGTTGGTAAGTCCGGGTTCGATAACTTGGTCCGGTCGAAATATTTCTATTTTCACCTCTAAGCTGTAGGCATTAGTTCACAAGATACCAGTGGAAATTAGTATAATATTTATCATTAATATTAATAACATATTGACAAAGGTTGATGTTTTAATGAAGAGAAAAACGGAAAAAATTAATAATAATATCTGTAAGTTTAAAGACTGAATTTCGGTGCGTTTTGAAAAATTCCATCAATATGCCTTTTATTACTTTAGTATTTGATTGTGTTGAAAATGAAATCAAAACTAATACACGAAAGTAAAAAATTAATTGACAGGGATTGAATATTATTGAAAACAGCAGAGTCGTTATACCTTTATTCATATATACATATGAGTTGAATATGTTAAAGATGGATGTCCCCTCACAAATCACAGCTCTATTTGGCACAGTGGTAACTCGTAGATAAAGCATAATGCATGTAGTTTACATTGCCATAGGTCCTTGTCGTATGTAACGCTGCCATGTGTGTGAAGTTTTCTAAAACTCATTCTATAACTTTCCTCAACTTATATAAAACTTACTAACTCACATTAAATTGTAAGTAGAATACTACCAAAAGTATCTGCCATCATCGGAAAGTTTTGATTAAATACACCTAACTAACAAACGTGTCACTAATCTGAAAATCGATTCTATTCAGCTGGAAAACAAAATTAAAATCTCGTCTGTGTAGATTTACTCATAAAAATTAGTGAATTGAGAGATATCCTTACTCTTTTAAATACGATTGAACAATTAAGATTTCTGACACTTTCACGAATGAAAATCTAATAGAGTCGTTAATATCTAAATTTTACACATAAAAAATTACAGATTTTAACAACTGATCTAATCTTGTGTAACATTTTATAATCAAATTATTCAAAGCTTGGAAAATACATTAATTAATTATGCCCATATTTATGAATAATTTTGCTAATGGAAGCTGGATGAACGTAAATAATTTTACTGGCCAAAATTAAAAAATAAAAACAAATTTACCTTAAAATTGACAAACTCATCTCGTATTCAGTTTTATAAGCATCCCATTTCACACAAGGCGACGTGTATGAATCGAGAAAACGTTAAATCAGGGAATACAATTTAACTTAATAAAAATGTTAGAATGTTTAGAACCTTAAACGATCACACAAACATCAGACTAGACCTGTGATAAATTAAAAATGCCGCATTACTTCGTAAACGCAACAAAATTTCTGTTGATTGGCTAATTTTTGGTAGTATAGTCCAAGACACGCGACCCCCTTAAAATATACATAAAAATAACAAATAATATTCAAAATAAATAAAAATATTTAAAACAATACTAAACAATTAAAAACGTCGTAGATACCTCTATTTTTCTCAGTAGCATGCCGTAAAGTATCTTCCTTCTACTATTTCTGTAGCCTTCTTGCAGCTATCTCCGCTCTGCATTTTTTTCTAAACGACTATTGTAGACTCTAAGTTGTAGTTCTGGCATTTTAATTTGCATGGAATAGTTTCAGTTACTTCTTTCTTACTGTATAACAAAAAATAATAACTTGTTCAACAAACTTTTTTATCTTCTATCAACTTTTGTACTTTTCAAGCTGACAAAAATGTCATGTAAATTCTTTAAACTAGAGTAATATCTTGTTTTCTGTAATTATTATTGAAAAAACTGTAGTTGTACAACATTTAAAATCTCGTACTCTTCCTGTAATTCTTTAGTGCCCCGTAAATTCCTTAACTCTGAAGTTTGCTGACTGGTAAACCTCAGATTTTGTGATTAAAAATTTGAATAACTCGCCTATAGGAGTTACATTCGGTAACATTTGAAGAAAGAGTACGAGTTCGAAGGAACGCTAGAGATACCACGCGTTTTGTGTGTGTGTTTGTGCTTGTGGTGTTTACAGGAGTGGGTCGACTACAACCTCAGATGGAACGAATCAGAATATGGCGGCGTCAAGGACCTCAGGATAACGCCCAACAAAATATGGCGGCCAGATATTCTCATGTACAACAGGTAAATTACAGTTGTAATCTACTATTACTGCAGATATATCGTTCTATATTTCTCTTCTTACATGTTATCAATATTAAAAATATTTATGTTTACTATTATTCAATACATAATTTTTAATTTAATTTCATCATTTCACTAGGTAATGAATTTTTTTAGTACTAATAATGTGACGAAATATTTCAAATATTTATTTTACAAACAGAATCATCATTAAACCAAACCTTTTCTTTAAAAAGGAAAAAATTGGTTCCACTTACATGTAATAAGTTTAAATATTTCACGAAAACTACAGAAAAGAGTCTCTAAAACGGAAAATTATAATTTGATATAAATAATATTCAATTTGAGTATATAAATATTTCTAGATAAAAGACTTGTAATACTGAATTCACTGTTTTCTTATATTTGTGCACTTGAAAGGGATCCAAAACACTATTAAAATTTTTCTGACAACTTTACAGATTTATTCGTTGATGAAATATTAAAAAATAATAATAAATAAATAAATTTACGACCAATTAAACAGACTTTATTCCAATTTTATCAAATATTTTATTAATTGGCAATCAATGAAATGAAAGTTCTATTCAGTTCACGTATTTGGAATTATGACATGATTTTGAGTATATAAATAATATTTTTTACACCATTTTTATTAATAACATAAAGTTAAGGACCTTTTACATACAGTACCAAAAATTAATTTATAAATCAACGTTCCAGTTTCCATAAAATTAGCTATAAACATTATCCGTGATATAGAATTAAATTGGAGACCAATTCACAGACAATTCCCCACAAATTAATATTTTATAGTTTAAATAATGAAACCTAATTACACCTTTAGACAGTTTTTTTAATTTTTCGCTCATACACATTGGCAGATTTAGCGGTCTATATTCCTAATTCTCTTTGGATGTAGTGCAGGATAAAAAAATTATAAATATAAAGGTCTTTTTTGGCAAAATTAATGTGTTAAAAGGTGCTTCAAACTTTCAAGTAGTATAATTTATTTATTTAAAAAAATTAATCAGAAACTGGAAATTATAAATTATTTTTTATAGAAATATCGTTCAATTTTATAAATCACTCACAATTTTTGTAGTAATTTCCTGAGGTCCCGATGTGTCAGCAAAACGTTGCATAAATAAAATGAATCCTTGATAAGTCTGTTTAATCGGTCGTTATTTAAATATTTTTTATTATTTTATATATGAACGTGCGAAGTTGTCAAAAACTTTAATAGTGTATTGGATCCATTTCAAGCACACAAATTCAAAAACTATTATAAGTTCAGTTTTACAAGTCTGTGTATACAAATATTTCTACAGAACTTTTTTATAAAAAAATATATTTATAATATAATTATGTTTCTTGTTTAAAAAAGTACATTTTTAGTCTTGTAATATCGTTAAACAATTACAATTTTGAGGATAATTTACCAAATTGTGCTTATATTATTTAGTTAAAAATTCTCGTAAGTTGTTAGGTTTATTCACTTCATTTGAATTGAAGTCAGGTAAATTTAAATATTTTATTTTTCGTGCGTCACCAGATATAACCTATTAAGTGGGTGTTAAAAGAACTTTATTGAGGACGAATTACGTTATTTATTTGTTGAACTGTAGGGTTTCAAAACATCGCCTTTTTCCATCATTTGATATGGGAAAAGTCACAACAGTACTATACGAAGTGCTAACACATTTACACCTCTTGTTGCTGGAATGGCCTTCTAAATAGAGTTTTATTGAGGGAATGGAGGCTGTAATGCGCTAACAGACGAAATTACGGTCGCAAGGCGGGGGAGGAGCGAAATAATTACTTTAACGATGTTATGCAGCAATTTTGGATCGTAGCCAAATATTTTGTGAGAAGTGTGAAACCAGAGGGAAAGATAGTTTTATTTCTCTTAACGCGGTGAAGAAGACACTTGTTGTTTCATTTTGATTAAATTATGTAAGTGGAACGCTATAAAAATGCATGGGTTAACAAAAAAATAATTAGACTGATGCTTTAACTCTGATTGTTCTCCTGATATGTTGGTCGCCTTCAAAGTAGGCAAATTTTCACGTTTCTTCAGAACATACAAAGTTAGCGCATTAATGGAACAGTTGCAAGTGAAAAGAAGGTATTTTCTAATACAACATAAATTTATACCCACAAGCTTCCAATAATGTTTGGTAACACTTTACTTCGGTCTTTCAAGCTGCACGGGAAATATAATTACCAATTTTCGTGCCCGAAGTTTCCGGTAAAAATATTATTGTCCTCGATACTCACCCACTATAACTGAATCGAGCGGTAATTGCCTACCACTTTAAAATCAAGTACAATGTTGAATTCAGTAAACAAGAAATACAACGCTGAAAATATTTTCCAAATTACAGCACCATTCTAATTATTTTTTTTTGTCTGACTTCGAATAAATGGCAACGAGTAAAATGCTTCGGTGACATAATCAATATTAAATTTCTTAGAAAATAGCTGATATGTCACAGTTTCGTTATAACCATCGTCTTATTAGATAAGTTTATATTAATAATTGTGTAAAATTTATAAATGTGCATGAATACCCTTCTAGTTAGTTCCCATCCCTATTAAATAAGTTCACTGAATGAAAGACGTTTCCTGCATTCAGTACAATACACGTTTTTGAATTTCATACAGGAAGGTATGAAAAAATTCAGTATCAAATGGAGGAAACGGTCTGAGTTCACTGGGCTATTGTAAAACTAAACGTGTAAATACTATTTTAATTATCCTCTCACATCAAAACCTGTGAAACGAATTTGACGTTTGTATCAACTCTATATTTACTCCAAAAGTCAAATTCGTTCTCAGAATGCAACGATAACGAGTTCAAAAAATTCCCGTGAATATAGTGACCTGTAAAAGCATTATATGAATACACCTGAGTTAAGAATATTCCAGATTGTCCAGTTCCGTGGCCAGCAACAATGCGCAGTGGATTGGCGCTCAGTCGGGTATGGCAGTGCATGCCTAAGTGTGTGATGCATGTGTGGTGGTATGGATCCCTCAGAGCTGCCCCAGGCGACGTTTGGTGGAAGTACAACTGACAGCTAGCCGTTGTTGTGGGCCACATCAAATTTCCCGGGCCGCTGCTAACAGGGATGTTACCCGTCGCTTCCTAGCACCTACGCTAAAAATTAAAAAACCTACAAACCTCCCAGAAAGAAAAATAGTTTAATTGAGGCCTGAAGTATCGGATGATGAATATAATTTAATAGGTTTCTACAATAAATATTATATGGATAAATGTCCTGTCATGAATCGTGGCCGGTCACTGCTTTACCGATCATTAAAAACAATCCAGTGTTAATTCCGGTAAACTGAATAATTTTGCACGTATTAACGTATAGGGAGTAAAAGATATAATTGTTTTAAAATTCTACCAACATTCCATACTAAAGTGTCAAAAATATTTTCAGTAAATCATGTGCTACAGTTTAGAGCTGTAGGTCTTTATTTAACACGATGATTAAATGAACTGAAGATAGAAGCAAATGTGGAAACTAAAGCAATAAAATACAAAATTAATATAGCTTTCCTATGTTTGCAACGTGTAGATACGTCCATGACGAACAAAATGTAATTTTTTCCACATACTCCCGTTACCTATAAACTAGGACCTGTATGTAAAATCGGTCCTTGGACGTCGATTCGGATTATCTCAGAAGTAGGGCGCCTGCCCAGAAGGTCCGGGGCTCTAATCCCTGGTCCGATCGACATTTTTCCATACATGTCTTTCTTCCAAATTAGCTATACGCTCTTATTTTAGCTTCAATTGAAGCATTTCTACTTCCTTTGGCATTGTAAAATTCTAGACCAGCACGTTTAAACCACTATTTGGCAGCATTTACTAGAAAGTCATGATTTTCAAATCTCCTTCTTTCAGATTATGAGATGGTACTGTGTGACGTGTGTTTCGTTGTCCATCCAAATTTTCTGACCTCGTCCGTTGTTTTCTGACTGACATGTGGCCGTGCATTGTCGTGCAACAGGACAACATCCTGCTTCTCCCGATGTGATCAAACACGACTCACTTAAGCTTGCCACACAAATGCGTTGGAATTTTCAGTGGTTCCATGGGGGATAATTTTCACAAACAAGAGTTGAAGAACTTTTCCTGATGAAGCTGCAATTTTGATATTTTATGATGTCACTCTATTTATAGTTTTCTCGTCTCCGGGTAAATAGTGGAGCCATGTCTCGTCGTCTATCATCTTTTTTCAGATATAATATCTCCACCATTCCCATACACTTCCAAAGGTTCACTGCACAATATATTTCATGTTTCTTTATGAACCTCTATCAACATACTTGGAACTCACCTATCAAAAACTTTTTTAACCCCAACTCTTTCAGTATTCTGCAAACACTTCCTTCTATTTCAACTTGAAGTAACGATTATTTTACTGTGATGCGTTTTTAAATAGAAAATACGTTCTTCATACTCTCAACATTATCATGAGTTAGGGCAGAGTGGGATCTGCCGCTGCGAGGAGTATCCTAAATGCAAGCGTGCATATTTTAACGACTTAATCTTTTTGCACACCAACTACGACTAACAACAGCAGCATCTCCATACTCCTATCCAAACCTCTTGGTGAACGGTGAGACAGAGAGATTGTAATAATCACCAATTCCATTTCACCACGTTCCTGTTAACGAATGTCAGCTGCATCAGCCATCTTGAAGACATGCCACTCATAGGAACGACTTGAAATAAATTTGAACACTAGCGGGAAGTATGCATCTATGAATTACATAAATCACAAAGTTTTAGAATTAAAAAGAAATTTAAATAGTAAATGGCGCATTACGTTTGGAGTGGGGTTTGTAATAAATACATTTCTACTTGTGTTAACATGTTAGCTTTCTTTCCTCAGTTCATCTCGTGTTTGATAAAGATGTGAAAACTGTAACATGATTCAAAATATTTTCAAAAGTTCTACTTTGTTATCAAGGTCAAATTATTTTTAAAAATCTACAGACGTTAATGATAATAAAAATTAGTTACATATTATTCAGAGGATTATATGAAACAACAATTCTTATTATCTAAATAATATTAATCTAAAGCGGAAGTTTTTATATTATAAATGAGATGCCAAGCATTAAAATTTAAGTGATAAGAAGAAAAGTTGAGTGGTATTTGTTTTAATTCGATCTTTTAATTAGTTAAATTTTTATCTAGTTAGTTTTGTTCGTTGTTAGAAGTCAATAAACAACTGGAAACATGTTACCTGGAAAATAATATAAATTCGTGCGTCATACGTGTTTTCTAAGTACCCTCTAGGCTAGGTAGGAGTAAATGAAAAAAAAACTTATATTTCTATAGAAACAGTTTCAGTATTCTGGAATGAGTTGTACAACTAACAAAAACTCAGACTTTTGACGTCACTGACACTTATACTCACTGTAAGCGAAAAGAGGACAGGTTTTGTTTCCTTTGATCTTAAAGATAGACAGGCGAAAGGAGTAGGTCCTTTCTCCCTTTCATCTTATTTTATGGATTTGCGTAACTGAGCCTGAATTTTGTAGTTAAAATACAGATCCATATCTTTAAATTTGTAGAAAATAATAGAGCCTCGAACTTTACGAATATATAACTTAGAATATGACACAATTTATTTTGTAATTCAAGTACACGACAAAAATAATCCTTTCAAATAAGAGAAATCATCCTTTATCATGTTCGTTAATATTACAAAAGAAAGCTGGAAATCTAATGTTACACAATTACCTTATTTTGAAACACGGACAAATTAAAGTAAAATACCTAGTTCTATGAGTGTTAGTTCTTGGTTGCAAAACATTAAATTACGTAAACGACAAAGCTGGAATTTGATTGATAAGATGTGGAAGTGCTATCAATGGTGATTCAGCCTGGTAATTCTTTATTTCGAAACGAACGAAATCCTTCCTCGGAAAAATTGGAAAGTAAATACTCCGTGTCATTAGAACGCGTTGAATATAACTATTATAGATCTTCTCATGTGAGTTTTGAAATACAAATCGTTCCAAATCGAAATACCGGCTGGCCACAAAAAATTTTCTTTCGTCATATGTTTAGGATTAAAAATCATGCACTTTGAATGTTCTCATAACGTCAGAAAATATAAAAAATTAGATGAATATGACAATATTTCAAAAGCTCCTGTTCTTTAAGTACTTGAGGAATGTGGCAACAATAAAATTAAAATTCTCTCAGATGTGATTAAATAATGGTTTTTTATAATTTTATTCTAACACCTTAGAATTTACGGCTATTTAGTAATACAGACTCATCATACCTGTGTAATCAGGCAACACGGATTATAGAAGCCACTTGATAAATGCTAAAAACTGTTACGGGAATGCTAAAATTAATATAATTATAATTTCAAGAACTGAGATTCAAAAAGTATTACCGATCCTTTCAGTACATCTGCGGTTTTCTATATCGGTAAGAAAATCATACTTATATGTGTGTAGGAATTTTTTTGGAGGACTACTTTTTGGTCGAAGCCTTTCATGGTTTATGTAAATTAATTTTACAATTATTTAAAAGATTTACTACAACATTTAGTCGGAAGTTTGCAGTTATGGACAAGGAGGTACTTTAGCAGAGTGAAAATGCAACTCAGTGACATAGGATGACGTTATCACGGACTACACAAATTGATTAAATATGTATATATTCAGTTAGTTTTTTTAATTTTCCTTTGTAAACCGGTGGTTTATCGCGGGACACTTCTCGTTGTAATGTGTATCGATATAAATAGTTAGCATTGTTTTTCTGCAACATAATAATATTTCTGAATATTGAAGGTCTCCCGCATCGATATCAAAATATTTAAAATATGGTAAAAAATATGAACGCGTAACCTACAAATTCCCATCTTCGTGAGCTCCAACTTTGGTTTCATTGCATATTATTCGTCGCACTTTCTGCCTCTAAGACCGTACCCAAGCAAAATCCCGCGAGTGTGTGGACCATTTGTAAGGAGGCACCCCTGGGTCCCATTATGGCTGCTCGGAAGCGGAAATGTAACTCCCTGTGCGCAGCGGTGCAGTCCCCGACAAAATCTTTGTCACTAGGGACCGTAAATCGACTGTATGCATCACATAATAAATACAGATCTAATTCTTAAAAAGAAAATTTTATTCATAAAGTCCCAAAATTTGTAAAAAAAAAAGAGAAGGCAATAGTTTAAACAAGATGGATAATAAATAGTTTCAGAAATACGCAAATAATTTCTAACTAAAACAACTTCTTACCATATTAATGCAGACCTACCTTGCAGTTAGCGTGTCTTGGACGCCGTCGCTGAACTTCTCCATTGTTCCTAGGTCGGATGAGCCCGAAACACAGCAGGTCCCCAGCTGATAACCAGATGTCAGGACTTCAAGCTGGCAATAGAGATAGAAACTGCTCAGCTGAAGGATAATAACTTTGCTCACAAACAATAGTAGAAGACGTTAAAAGAAAATTCACCAGTAAAACATTATTTTGCATTTTCTGTTAAGAAAAATGCCTACTTGAATAACTGGTTGGTCTTAATCATGTTCCATTGAACATCTCTCAAAATTTGTGGTTATAATAAATTTCAAAAAGATGTACAAAATAATAATTTACGTCTGTATACTTTAAATTAGTAACGAGGCCAGAAGTAGGCAGTTAAATTGTACATTTAAATTATGCAACTAATTTGCGAAACAAAATTTTTATTTAAATCACTCAACGGTTTTTCCTCATATTTGGGACATCACCAATTAAATTTCCTCAGGCTATTAAATTTTGAAGAATATACTTACATAGATCCAAAAATATAAAAACATTAATGTGTAGCTATATACTTCAAAATTTAATATCCTAAAGAAATTTACCTGATGAATGCTCAAATTTGAGGGCGAAACGTTACACGTATTAAATAAAAAATTAGATTGTCTGTGAATTGTTAGTTGTTTTAATTACTTTAACATGTTCGTTTCCTATTGTAGATCCTGATCAGATTTCTAAATAAATATATTAAATTGTATATACACAATTTAATATTTACTTACAAACCTTATTAGGGTCCACATTGTGACAGAAACATGTAATTAAATGCTACAGCTGTTTCTTGGCACTGCTGAAGCATTAATGTATAATTAAATTTAAAATCCGGCTGTTACATTTTTTTCGTGGTACTCCAAGAAATACAAGTATAGTGACCCGCAAAGCATCTCTCAGGTGCCCGAGTTTTTGAGTCTAGCTACTGTTAGAAACTTTTTCACATGGCGCGGACTGTAAATACTTTTATTTTCAATAGTTCTCGACTTTTAATTGTAGAAACTGACGAACGAACCAATATTTACGCTGGGATATTTGACTCAATATGAAACTAACTACGAATAATGACGTGATTCAGTCATTCCTGTGCTCTTTTTATTTCAACAAATTACTTTACGAAATTTAAAATCAAAATTATTGCAAAATTATGGCAATGTGTTTCAGCTGGTACATCTGCTTGTGTTTCGGTTAAGCCACCAAAATGTTTAAGAATGATATTTCGAAGAAAGTGACCCTGTATTGCCCTTATTCTAATTTCCACATTGTCTTGTGTATTATTGTATCCTTCAAAAATCATAACTTAAAATGTCCCTGAAATAAACCAATCTGTTAAAATAGAATAGTCAGAAAATAAAATCCTATTCTTGAATGCAAAAAACCATATAAATGTATTGTAACTGCAACAAAATAAAACAATCCATTATCCTTTGTTTTAAAAAATAAAATAAAAATAGCTACAAGTAATAAAATTGTGTTCTTTAATCTATAATTAACCATCATCCGTGCAGTCCTTCCCTTCCAGTTAAATCATGCTTAATATAAAAAAAATCACCAGAAACTAAATCCAAAAAGTAACAAGAACTCCACTTTCTTAAACAAAATAACCTATTTGGCAAAGTGAAATAATCCAATGTAACTTGATGTATAAGTGATATGGTAAATCATGATGAAACTTTTTCGCCACAAGTGCTGATGAAGGTTTCGACGGGACCTACCACACCAACGTTGTGGTCAGACATAACGGTAGCTGCTTGTATGTTCCACCGGGCATCTTCAAGAGCACATGCAAGATAGACATTACATGGTTCCCCTTTGATGATCAACATTGTGAAATGAAGTTTGGTAGCTGGACCTATGACGGCAACCAGGTAGTAACTTCAATTGGGTGATGTGTGTCATGGTTAAAAATAAAGCTAAAACTGCAGGAAAAGAAACTCGAAAGCACTCACCAGCTGCAAACATTTCAGAACATTTACAGATTTATTTCAAATCTTGCAAGTGAATTTTCAAATCACATACAGTTTTGTTAAAGTTTTAAGCAGTATAAGAAATAAAAAACATTTTGAGTACTGGCTGCAGAAAGTGCTTTCCAGTTTCAGTGCTACAAGAAATGTGCCCCACAAAATAAAAAGAAATTTGTAACTGTATATCAGTGAAACAAATCAGATGTTTTAGTTCGATTTAAATTGGTGAAGTGGAAATGGACATTAAATGAAAAAAAATAATAACAATTTCGTAAATAAATCGTCATAATTCAAAATCTTTAATAAGGTAAGACATTCATCACGCTCGTGAATAAACTTCTCATTAACTACGTAGATTACTGTAGACGAATTGCATAAAATAGAGTAGTTTTAAAGAATTGAAGTTAAAGTTTTGACGTAAGCCAAAATAGATTTTTATGCACGATAATATACAAATTAATTTATTCATAATCACGTAACTAGAAGTAATTTATAACCATTTAACTTCACCAAAATAATTTGAGTTTCTTTCATTTTCAAATAAGAAATGTGTAGCATTGTTTTCAAACAAATGGTTGCAAGTTCTGCATTTAGACATGGCAATGTAAAGCAGCAAACGTTCTGAATTGGCTTAGCTAAGCAAATCAGTGTTCATGAAGCAAGCTACAACAGCACACATTAAAGAAAATGTTTAAGCATCGCTTAATGTTGGTTAAAGTGGCTTTAGTATGAAGGGTTGTGGCTTAGAGCTGAGGGTTGTTTGGTCAAGGGAACCATAGCTTGAATAACATCAGCAGGGGACGCCATCACTTGCTACACCATTTTGCATGGAGCAAGACAGTTTTCTGTGGTTTCGCCTCGTAAACTAACCTGGTTACTTCGTCGGCGAGCTCATCAGTTCGTTGACGAAATATCCCGTTAGAATTCGATGGCGTTGCTACCTGCAGTTAGTCTGGGCAGATCTGAGACTCAAGTAGTCCAAAGTTTGTCTTCCAGTACTCAGATCCAGTCTCTTAAGTGTGTGTACAGCGTCCTTTTTATCTCAATCCATCTGCATGAGACACTACATGGAATAATTAATGTTTAAAAGAACCAATACACGTGCATGTTTCAGTAATTACTTTCTAACTCCATTAACCATTGAATTCTGTTATGAAGGTAGTTAATTTTTTATGTAATTCTCCCGTAATTTATTACTATTCCTTCCGTCCTTACACTTGCTAAGTATGACGTAAATTTATTAAAGCACCGAGTGAATAAGGAAAAAAGTCAGGATTTCTTTAAGGCAAGGAATGCCAAAAAGTAAAATTTGATAAATTTTACACGTTGAGCAAATTGACATTAAATTTAGTTTCATAGTCTCATGTGATCTGAAAATTTATTATTAAATAACAAATACTTAATATCTGATTAATCATTCTATTTTCTAATATACGTTCACATTAAGATCGCCGTCGCCGTCTCATCCATCTTCTATGTTCAGATAGACCCTTTCCGAAATTTTGTGGGAAACTATAAATAGGATTTTCATTAATACCACGAGTCTTTCAGTCCAAAGTTTTGATTAACCTAAATATTCTTAATAATCACTAATATTACAACGGAAACACGCGATACACAAAAATAGTTTCTATAATAACTGAAAAAAATACTGTTTCCCAATTGTTAACACAGAAGGACTTTTCTAAAAACCTTCATTCACTTTTCACTCCACTCTCCTAATAGTTTCTTCTATAAAACAGATTAGTGATAGTATATTATTTTATTGAGATCTACTATTAACTCTCATACCCTTGCTCATCCATTTTCAATTACGTCAAAAATTAAAAAATTTATTTGCTTTTATTTCCGCATACACGTCATTTTTAGCGTCTTAGGTTTCAATATGCCCGATTATATTTGCGAAATGAAAATGGAAAAGAGTAACTCTTGTTTAAATTTACACACTGGACGCTGTAAACAATTTCCAGATAATTTGAGTATTTCTGGCGTCCTTGCATGCTTTAAAAATTACTGCCTGAATTTTTGTCTCAGTGTAGCTGCATTTGCTTCCTCCATTTTTTTACCCCCTCGGTACGGATTCCTGGATTTTGGAATTACAAAAGCACGAAATCCTTCTGCTAATCTACGTGGCATTCTGGCAAGCCAGGAGTCCGGAATCGGAGGCATCTGGCAGCAGGCATGTGCATGCGGTGGGGATGTGGCAACGCCGCCGTGCGCTATTGCTAATTCAAAACCGCAACGCCAAACTGTGTGGCCATTACAGCGCTGCACATCGGCACAGCAACGTCCAAACAATTTAATTTTCGCCGTTTTCAATTTTTTTTCTCGTCCAATACTCGCGTAGTGCCACCATTTCTAGACGCGGCTGCTGAATATTTGCTGCATTAGTTGTTATTGCTGCATAAACATATCCACGCGCTTTTGCATTTTATGTTCGTTCAGACGAAAACCACTTTTAAAATGAATGCATGGGGAAATAGGAAAATTGCAACGGCGCGCGCTTCCACGCTCCTTTGGCTGTAGGTTTTTCTCCTTAGATAACCTAACAGCGTGGTTGGTGGTTCCCTTTGCAGCTGGACCTGGTGCTCAACTCTGAAGAGGGAGGTGATCTCTCCGACTTCATCACCAACGGGGAATGGTACCTAATCGGTGAGTAAATTGGAAAAAGAAAGACAAACAAAAATATTTAGATTTAAAACCAAATACTCGTCTCAAGAAATAGCAGAAAAATAATACTTTTAAATAAATAAACATGGAAACTATTAATTTTAGGAGAAGAAAATAGTTTACTCAACTAATACGAACACATTTCAAGAATAACTATACATTAGAAAATTGAATATCTCAAGGATGAACGATCGAAATATGTTTTACAAATATAGGATGCAGGCGTAATACCGATTAATATACTTAAACCTATAGTTCGGGGGCCCTAGTTAATCACTGGCTACGTTCCTCTTCCTTTCAAATTCCCTTCCAATGCTATCATTATATACACCATCGTGTAGCCTGTAACCCTAACAAAAGTTGATATCGGCTAGCACCCTTAAAATCTTATCACGTCACGGAGCCGGGAATGCTAAATATCCACATAAAATTCCACACACGGAAGGGATCGGGAAGTATCAAGAGGCCGACTTATCATATTTAGGTTTCTCTAGCTTTTAAACCCCATACTACCTCAAACTATAGTAACGTGCCACTAGTTAGTCCTTAACTGTGTTGTTCTACCTTTCATATCCACCGTTCCTATATCTTCCTATGATCTTAAACGTGGACGATTTGAAATACAAATTAATTGTAAGACACAGATATGTGAATGGGGGTTAATTTTACTATTTATGATTAAATTTTTTAATATTATTTATTGTTCTAAATAGTTTAATTTCTTAGACATTAGGGATCAATTAACGAAAGTCTTTTAAATAGAAAAAAAGATAAGATATGAATTATGGTTTCAATAACAAAAAAATTAACAAGCGAACTGAATTAAAAGATACACAAATGAAAAACGTTAGAAATAATAACTTTTTACTGAGACTCATTAACATCAGGGCAAAATAGTTTTAGGCAATAGGACTGGTAATGTGAACTCTATTTTATCAAAGTTAACGATACCCGCGAAACTGCAGCTGCATTCTGACAGCGCTCTGTTCCAGCCTGTTGACTTGGGGTGATGACGGTCTGAAAACATCTGCTGTTGACTTCCGTTGCCTGCGCCGGGGTTGATCTCGTTGGGCTGGTGAACGCCTTGGGTAAAATTTAGCTGCGAGTCCTACCAAGAAGTCGTGACTCCTTGTATCGCGGGCGCCTTAGCCCCAAAATCGCTTGGTGGGAGCTTTAATGCCCTCCTACATAATTCCAACAGCCAATCGGCTGCAAATCCCAATAGGGATTGGCTTGCATTTCAACAATTACAGGCAAAAGAAAAATGTTCAGTTTCAGGATGGAAACCTCGCATATCTTTCATATTAGTTACGTTGCCTGTTGCAATTTCAAATTATTCACGTAACTTCCGACTTTGTGGAGACAAACCCTTCTGAATTAGAGACGGATGACCCTTTTACGTAGTGAAAGTGTCATTTTATTCTATTGTGACGAAAAAGAGGGTCGCCCTTCATGGTCTGAAAGAATTTAGGGAAAGTAAGGCCACCCACACAGCCCAGAATGTATCGCAGAACTTAAGGCTTCCTTTGTGCAATTTTAAAACATGACATGTCAATGATAAGTGTGTGCAAATAATACTATGTAAAGTGACACGTAGTACAAATACTATTTGAAAATAGTGTTATGAATCCAAAGACAGTACAGTTACCGGAAGCCAATAATTGAAATGTGCTATTACTTTCAACTAAACCGCATTCATCTAGGTCAAAACCTTTCTAGGTATAAGTCTGTTATCATAATCGGAAAACATCTTTCCGTCTTCACCTAAAACACAATTTTAGTTTAAATATATTAATTTTAAAATAATTTGAATAAAATTTGGACTTGGAGTTCGTGCAATATTTTAACAGAAAACTCTACAATTGGCACTATTTAGCGAAATAGAGTTAGAATAAATATTTGGGTGTTCAAATTTAACAACTTATATGACAGCCTGTGTTAAATTTTCCAACATTAACCTAGTAAAACACCTTCATGAAGTAAAAATGATATTATGATATGCGTAACGTAATTGGTATAATATTTGTCCCTTTATTAAGTAATTATCACCTCTTTATTTGTACTTTTTTAAAAACATCACTATATCACGTGACTAATGGAAAAGTGTATTAATAAATCAAGGCTTATTGTATGAAACGAGCAACTAAACATCATGAAGTTAATACATAATTATAACAAAATTAAAAACATGATGAATGAGAGTTTAATGACATTCGTAACGTGTAGGACACAATAATGAATTAATAACATACTGGAAAAATGTAGGATACTAAATGACGTTTATGGTTAATAAAATATTAACAGTAGGTCGAAATTTTCTTTTTATTTGCCTTTCAATTAAATATTTTTTTCATTTGTAGAAATACGAAAAGGGGTAATGAAAGAAATTAGTTGTTTTTTATTTCTGAAATTTGTGATATATTTAATTAGTTTTTGTTAAAAATCAGCTTAATAATTACATTGTAATGAAATATCGTTAATTTGAACATAAGCCTCTAAATCACATCTTTCGGAAAATTATTCTCCATGTGAACTGAAAATGAACATCCTAAACTGTGACATGCTTCTAAAAATAAAACATTTAGAGTTCAATGAAATGACAAATGAAAATTCAAGAGGCTGAACCAAATTCATTACATTACATCTTTCATAAAATTGTTAGATGGAAACAGTTAAGTGATGTACCTTAAAAACGAAGTTAAAATAAGGCGGTTGTTAATGCTTAGGAGTTTCATTGAAGGTGCAGGAAAGATCAGACTGAATCCGAAACATGAATTTCTATTGGCGTCTCTTCTTGAGTAATCGAAATGAAGAGAATTTGAGATAGGAAAACTTGAGGTACTTGATATCTTAATACCAACCAGGAACTTGCACTAAATTAGAATGAGCAAGAGATATTTAAAGATATGAAAATAGAATACTGGTCTAGAAGGGCATAGAAGCCGTGGCAATGTTTCGCCACGGTTCATCGTAACCTCCGTGCGGACTTGTCAGAATGTCACCTTTGTTACACCAGAGACGCAGTGAACCAATCAGAAATTTGAGATTTGGTCGTTCGAAGAGAAGCCCATTTCAACCGGTTTGAACTAGGGAATTTTAAGCTAATGGTAGTAATCTGAGATGGGTTTAAACCTGTTTTGAGTTTTTAGTAACATACGACGCCCGTTGTTTTATTGGAATCTACATCCTGTGATTATATTTCCACGACTAAAATTTAATAGAGAAGATTGTAGAACATGACAACAGAGATTAAAGTTCAAGTTGAGAAAAATTATTTTTCATTGAATTCCTATAAATGTAACGGTTTATTCACCCTAATTTCGGTAATATTTCTACAACTAAAGAAAATAAAAAGAATTGAATTACGATTATTTATACCGTCCATTTTTATTTTTGTTTGCTAAAAGGCCTTTCTCAGCATCCGTATGGTAAAATTAATTAAAGCTCTACGTATGTATGTTTCCCCGGCTCATTATAGCTGTTATTTAGTGTACTAACAACATAGAGAATAACTCATGGGCATACTTTTTTCAGTCGTGTTTCACGCGACACAAATTTAGATGAATAAAATTGTGTAACAACGGCTTAACCTTTCACTATACTAAATACTGTATGCGGAATAACCGCTTCACGTAGAAATATTTGTTTTTTACTGGCTTTGTTGTCATTTCTTTAGTTGTCATTTATGGATCTCTACCGTGAGTGACAGCCGCGTTTATTTCCTCGAGGTTGATACTAAAGCCTTCGTTTAATATATCTGAAACACAGCTTCAGATATTTCAGATTTAAAGCGACAGATCTTTCTTTCCCGGCGTACGAAATGGCTAAAAATAGAATCCGATACCTGTCAATCAATCGCGAATCGGTTACATTATACATTTCAAATTCTAAACCGCAAAGGCTTTAATATGTTCGTCGATTTCAAATAACGCTGTGACGCTACATGATTTACCAAACGAATTGTAAAAGAGAATTACCATTTTTCCTGTAGGGTCTTTTGCGTTTCTTCTTATTTAATGTAAAACTTGAAAAGGTTTTATTATTTGATTTATTTACAATTTTAATTTGTTTAAAATGAACTATTTCTTTTTTCTGGATATTATCTTTGGTAAAAGAATACACATTAAATGGGATACATTTACAAATATATTTTCCGTTCATATGTCATATATTCTCCCGAATGGTCGATGTCTTATATCCCTGTATCGTTCGCAATACTAATGTATTTTCCTCATGAACTCCAGTCTGTTGCTAATATTCAAATTGATCAGTCTGACGTTATGCCCTTTGTGCAATAATTTAACTAAAATATGCGTCTTTACCAACAACAGGAGTATATTATATTTTTTTCCATAACTCCTCACTCGGTATTTTACCAAACTCATCCCGAGCTACTGCGGTTCCAAACATAATTTACTCATTCCGCATCTGACAGGCTGTCCACATTTTGCGTCGCAGACAAATTACAATTATTTCTTCCTAAGTGTCTGAAAGGAAGAAATGTCCCTGACTGATAGGGAATACAGATTTGTACCTATGACATTTTATAAAATCTAAGTATTTCAAATTATTCCTCTTTACAAAACTGAAGAAATTTTCGGTTTTTGTATATAATTCTTGATTGTGTGAAAAATAATTCATACTTACAAAAATATTGATAGTACGAAACTTTACCGATGATTCTCCCTTTCTCAATAAAATTATGTCACTGAAGAACGAAAAATAAGCGAACTACTCTACTTTATATGTAAATGTTTATAATTTCAATAATAATAAACCATGCCCAGAATAGTTTAATAGCATGAATTAAGTTAGTCCTTTAGTTATGGTAAGATTCTGCATTTAAAATTAGACAAGCTCTGCTTATACATAGAAATTGTGCAATAATTACCCCAAATATTGAATTTTATCCGTTGACCAAATTGTTTAAACAGAGAAAATCATTTATAAGTTAATCTTTAAAACAAATTTTCACGTAAAATTAAAAACAGTCAGAAAAGAATTGGTTCACAATTTTATAATAGAATAGAATTTTTAAGAAAAACACAAGATTTGATATAATAATATCCAAACTTGAAAAAGTAGGGAAAAAGTCAGGGAAAAATGAGACAGAAATTAAAAATTTAAGTTAAAAAATGTATAGTGTCATATAGTGAACAATATTAGAAAACATTAGAATAGTTTTTATCGCGTTGCAATTTTTGCTTCACCTAATACTTAAAAATAAATTAGAATACACGGAACAGTTTCTACACACAGTTCACTAATTAAATAATTTTAAATAGCGTCTTCGCTGTGGTAACGTCATTAATAATATCCCAGATTTTTCCATAATGTCGGACGGAGCATCTGTGAATACTTTTCCCAAATATGGCCAATACACGTTCCTGTTTTGTTGAAATCCCTGGTCACGATTCATGAGGTTGTAATCGCTATCCTTAATTGGTACCACCTCCAATCAAACAGTATTCGTATCTCCCAATCCCATCTCGAATGAGATAATAAATCGTACTAAGGGATAAGTGAGTAAAGGTGAATACAAAGTGAAGGGAAAGAATACCATTCAAAGTTATGTTACCTCAACATTGAGGAAGACAGATCGACTCACGCTTATTGTAAAACGTTCTAGATCTTGAAATGGAATAAAAAAAGGTGTGTGTGAGGTATTACCCAAATTATTTTCCTATTAGAAAGGGCCATGTATAGCTTTACGTATGGAATATAACATCGTTCAAATGTCTCCCACGGTTTCTAACGGTGCCATGGATCATCGTGGTCCAATTCTCGATATCTTTGCCGCATAGGTCCGGCTGAATTTGAGCGATGGCCTGGGTTATGTTGGCTTTAAGGGCATCGATTGATTGTTGCTTATTGGCATGACCTGCGGCTTTAGAAAACCCACTACAGGAAAAAGGTTAGCGGGGTCATATCGCACGATCTTGGTGACTTATTCATGTCACCTCTGCGACAGATCACCATACCCTCAAATCGTTCACGCAGAATGTCCATCGTGGTGTCCGTTGTGTGGCACGTAGCGCCGGCCTGTTGGAACCACATGAGGTTTACGTCCATATCGTTCAATTTAGGCCACTAGAAATCGGTTATCGTCGCTCTGTAGCGTTTGACGTTGACGGTGTTGGCCTCGCCACAGACGTTTTCAAATCATTACGGATAAATGACGCCGACGCCCAAACTCCGCACCAAACAGTAACTTTTTGTTAATACATTGCTCCCTGTTAAACCTCGTGTGGGTTTACGTGGTCCCATACATGGCAATTGTGTTTTGTAACATAGCCATTCATCCACTTGTTTCGGCCAAAATTGGGTTCGCCTTCCAAACGCTTCGAATTCAAAACGGCGCTGTCTATGGTCATTACTTTTGATCACTTGGATCTTGTCTCAACGCAAAATTCGCCAAGTTGAAGTCTGAGAAAAGTCTCTTGTGCTCGGCGAGAAATTGACTGTCTCGGGTTCTCCTGCCCACTTTCACGGACCGCGGCGATGTTCTCGGCCGATATGGTGTTTCTTTGAAGGACGGGTATTTAATGGTTGCTTACCGAACCGGTCGTCTCGAATTTGGCAATGAAACGTTGGAGAGTCGACTTTGTTCGTTAGCCAAACGTTGCGACTCGTTGGTCCCATTTATGGCTGACCGCATGGCCCTTCACTCATTTTGATGATAAATTTTAATCATTTAGACGTTCTGCACAATCGTGTAACCTTTCATGGTGATTTGGCATCAGTAGCTGAATAATAAGCAACAGATTTTACAGACGCTAACAAAATAACATGACCGCCAACATCGACCCATCCCAATTGAAAAACATTATATAAAAGAAAGCTAGGATGTGTTCATTATGCACAAAAGATAAATTTCGATTTAAAACGACAAATAAAACTAACGTAATGATGGTCTCGCAGAACAGTAGTCAATAGTTGGTTCAGGTCAAATTCCGCACTTTCAGGATTTTCTCCATCAATTGTGCAAGTAATTGCAATGAAACATGACGTATTGAAGTACCATTTTCAATTAAAGACTAATGTTACATTCCAAGACAAAGCCGTCAAGTATCAATATGATCGTGACGTTACTCTAAGAAAATGTACCATCCAATCAAATTCTTGCGACGCCACTCAGATGCACTGCAGTAAGTGTTTGTTGTCGTTCATTATTACTGTCATTTGTGGCAGCTATGTCTACTTTTTTGCTCTAAGTCGCTGAACACCAGGACAACTATCATTTGAAAAGCAATATAAGCGTTTATTCACTCTAAGCGCTGATAGAAATAACCCATGGTGTCAAGTAGTACAAGTCTTCTAATGTAGTAGAAGGACAAGTGGTGTTATACTAAAGGAAGTTATAAACTTGGGGGACCGTGACTTTTCTGGACAACCTTGAAAGGAGAGGTGAATTTGACAATAGGCGAGAAGGAGCGGCCGAGAAACAATGCGCTTCCAGAAAGAGGTAGTCCCATTACTTGGGAGTGGGTGAAATGCAAAGGGCGACAGTCTCAATTAAAGGAGCCTAGCTGGACCGTTGACTAGGAAGGAGAGAATGCGCATACCCAGAAGTGTTCTGATCATAGAACCAGAATTTATCGGATTTCAGAAGGTGAAAGTCCAATTATTGTTAACGGTAGCTTCTACTTACTCAATGAAAGGTACATAAATTTCAATTGTAGCAAATACACTACCAATTTTTCAAATTACAGTTACATAAGGTGAAAAGTTAAATTATATTTTTTCATAAATATTGATATCTTTTAAAAATTGTTAAGTTCTTTTCATTGCTTGTTCCGAAGATGTGAATTATAAGGCTTAACCTGAAGCTTAGATACTAAAAATACAATAGATACAAAAATGATACCGTACTTTTTATATATTCACTGAATTCAATGTTGTTTCGTTTTTTTAAGACAAAATAAAAAGAGCTATTTGTCCAACTAACTGTATCTGTGTATTTTACAGCATATATGTGTCCATTTAATGTATCAGTACATTTGTTGGCATGGTTAAGATACGGAGTTATTGCTTTGATTGTGACTGCATAAAGTAGGGGTCGTGAAAAGATAAATTTACAAAAATGTGAAGCTCTCGATGATGGCTTAATCACGTGCTGACTGTGTCGGGTTAGTATAAATTTATTCATGGGCAACGCCGGGCTAGTCTTAAATATTAATATTGTTTGCTGACAAATTTGATGGAATTTTTATTCGCAATTGTTAATAACGTCATATTAGTGATTTATTAAATACATGGTAGCTCTTTCCGAGCTTAATTGAATAAATCTTTCGTTTATTTATAAAATATTGTTCAAAAATGATGGTTTCGCAATTTAAATACATGTGAATTAAAAATTCAATTCAATAGGTAATCTGTTATATCCCATTCCACGTTAAAAATTCAGTAAATAATTTACTGAGATCTGTAAAAATAGTGGCTAGGGTTTAAAACAAACAAACTATACCCTCATCAATTATAAATATTCATGGATTCAAAATTTCATTACACGACGTTCGAGAATTGCTTTTGGTATGATGATTACATACAATCTGTTTAAAATTTGGTGAAAGCGTTAAAGCAGAGCAATGTGTTTAACTTTAAACAAATCGCTTATAGCAATACAAGATAACTTGATTTGGTACGGTATTAGCATTTTATTGTTTTATATCTCAACTGTTCCTCTTAATAACTGTTGTTAGTAAATTATACTGTATATGGGCGAGTATTATTATAAAATTATTAAACGCTGACCCGTAATAATCTAAGAGAAAAGATCTCTTCACTTAATTATCACGTGACAGTTTATAATACATATATATGAATGACTCTTCCATGCAAGCATTGTTAAAATTATGCTGTCGCATCCGAGTGATTATGTTTAGCACATTTTTTCTTATCCTTTTGAAATATCTTCATATTGATAATTTTTGATGTTTTGAAAAAGAAATACTACATTCCTGAATTTTAAGTAAATCCCTGATAAAATGAATTCTTTCAACTCTAAGATATTCATAAAAAATAATATGCAAATAACTGTTTACATGCCAATAAGTGGATGTTGCACTTGACTGCACAATATATTAAATCACCGGAAAATTAAGTTCTCTGTATGCAACATTAAGGATTTAATATGAGACAAAAATATTAAACTTGTAATAATATAATCATTTTATGTATTTATAAAATAAAGGGAAAATAGGTCATAATGATTTGAAAACAGTTGATTTAGATTTAGATTTATTGTTGTTTCCATTAATCCTCGATTGAGGAAATAGGATACGTCATACATTAAAAATTAAAAATGAACAAAATAAAGTACATAATTAAAGACAAATAAACTTAAAATAAATTAATAAAAGAAAATGTATATAGACAAAAGTCAATATAAACACAACACGGACACACACTGGGAAACACAAACAAGCACACACTGAGGAACACGGAATGGAGTTTTAACTACTTGGAGCTCTGCGACCAGGAAACTGTCCTTCCGTCGTAGCTCCAGGCAATACATGAAACAAACAAACAAAAGAGCAGAAAAAACTGAATAGAAATTTTAAGATATGTGATGTGCTATTTTATAAGGCAGCTCATTCAACACTTGCAGCAGGAACCTTGATTTAAATACTAGAAGGACGATTAAGAAAATCCTGTACCGAGTAAAACGCGCCATTTAAAAGAATAGTTTTACTCTGCTTCACGAAGCTTTTGTAGGTACTATTTTTAACCTCTGGCGGAAGGCTGTTGTATAAAATTATCCCGGTATTGTGAATACTTTTCTGGTGTAGGGCAAGGCGATGCTTGTCCGACCTTAGAGCTAAACGATTTCTAGTCGCGTATTCATGAAACTCGCCATTTGTTTGAAACAAATAAGTGTTTCGTTTTACAAACTTTAATATTTCATAAATATATACGCTTGGTAAAGTAAGTTGTAAACTTATATGCATACTAATAACAAAATCGTTTAAGAATTTACAATCATTATAGCTATCGGGTTTCTAACTTCCCTATCGCAAAACCTTTGAAAACGTGTAAGTAAAAATTCTTGATATTGGATTTAGCTTAATTGTTTTATCAGTTCTTTGGTGCAATAAAACATGCTGTGTGTAAGGTATTAATGAAACTATTTTTATTTATTTGAAAAGGCATACACGGGCCTTTATATTTTCACGCCCCTATCCTATCGAAGCAGACGGAATATTACTTTCATCACAACCAAAGTGGTTACTGAAATAAGTACTCAAAATTATTTATTCAATTCAGACGAACGATCTTAAGCAGTGCGCATTCGAACTATTTCCATTACTCGTATGTTTCTGAAGATCGTAATATTATTTTCTTGGCTATGTGAAGTGTACATCAGCCTATCGTTGGCCATTCGATTTCACATTTGATTTTATAGCGAAATTATTGCTTAAACTGAATTTTTGCTGCTAGTATTCGGTCCAATGCAATTATGTCAAGCGTGCACACTCGTACGCCATAAAATACATTAAATACACTTATTTATTCAAGATGTGTACAATTTTATACATATATTGCACTTTTTTGAATCTATAAGCTGTACATCAATGGAAGATGACTGAACGAAATCTAAAAGTTCGCACGACTCACGTGACATTTGTTGAGTTTTCACAACCGTTTAGAAGATGTTGAGAGGGGAAGGGGGAGAAGGACCTACCAGAAGCATTATATAAGGAGAGTACTCCACCGCACCAAACTTTCATCACATCCGGATTAATGGTACAGGAACTCATATGGGACAAACAAAAATCAATACAAATCTTTATAAATAAGTATTGTGATTGTTGACTATTTTCTACTATTTTGAACTAACTTCTACATAAATAGTTTTCAACTCCTTATCAAGATAATTTAGTGCAATAAATGTATCACGAAATGTAATTAAGCACATGGAAAGTTTTAAAACAAATGACTACCTTCAAGGTTGAAAGCTCCTATAATTTTAGACTTACAATATGAATTTAAAAATTTGTCAAAAAATTGAGGGCGTTGTGTGGTTTTCAATTATTATTAAGAAGTTTATTTAACTTAATATTAACGAATTAATATAAAACCTTGTGGATAAAAGCTTCTAAACAGAATTAAATATGAAATATAAATAAATCAAACTCTCAGAAAAACTTTCATTCATTTACGTATAATATTGGGTGTCAAAATTTTAGAAATGAAATTGTTTAATCCTTAATTTATGTAAATATGAAACACAAATTTGTTTCGAGAAATTGCATGGCTAAACGAAAAATAATTAATGTATAAATAGTAGCGTTTTGTACCAGTTCGTAATTAAGAATACAGACACCAGTAATACATGCTTTTCATAAGCTCAAAAGTAAAGCATATGTTATTTATGAATAACTAGTTGGATACCCGGCAATGCCCGGAAATTAATTTACATTATTCCACTACAGTACTTAATTCGAGAATAAATTCTTTGTCAACGCGTGACTAAATCATCAGCAAGAACGGCACATTTTTTTGAAAGTTAACATTTTCTCGCCCTCTAATTTATGACCCTGATGACTCAGCATCTCAAACGAGTCAAGAAATCTACTGATACTTTACGTACAGAAAAATACACATAAACAGATAATTGAACTATGTCTTCAGTCTGGTTAGCGTAA
The DNA here is from genome assembly GCA_034510155.1 of Eucriotettix oculatus. Classification (NCBI taxonomy): domain Eukaryota; kingdom Metazoa; phylum Arthropoda; class Insecta; order Orthoptera; family Tetrigidae; genus Eucriotettix; species Eucriotettix oculatus. The sequence continues at coordinate 9,291,661 of CM067381.1, forward strand.
AATAATGCGTGTAGATACATGTATACATTTTATAAAAATAAAATTGTGACCATGGTATTTATATACCTTGTACCTCTATCATTTTCCTTGTGGCTTACAATGAATTTCACATATTATTATTAGTTATTATTAATTAAAAGTACTTTATATACATAAAATTTTGGTTAATTTGAAGTATTATATCATGCTTAACGAATTTCAATGTAAATTGCAGGGATTGAAACAGGAATTTTAACTTAAATTTTTGTGTATCTTTCATTTCGATATATAGAAGATTTCAGAAAATATTTATATATATATATATACATATAAATCCATTGAATTTATAAATTTATAGTGTGAGAATAGTACCCAATAGCCCAACCTACCTGATGTATATTTTCTAGGGTTTTCCCTGCATCTCTTTTAGGTGGAACATCGGGTAGGACACTTTAATTATAGCCCGAGAGCCCAAGTCTACTCTTGGCTACCTTTCTCTACCGTCCACATTCCACTTTTCAATTACCTTCCTATGCTATTAAAAGGGAGTGACCTGTTTCAGGATCACCCTCATGTTGCTTGTCACTCAAAATAAAAGCCGTGCAATGCCTTTTATTTATTTAGATGACATTAGGTTTTCTGTAAAGCGACATTTAAATATAATATTATTATTCGGTTATTAATGCGTAAAGAATAATATAGAATATGTTCAGTAATGAACCTTCTCTGCCGTCACCTTTCATCTTATCAAAATTCCGCTTGCGACGTCGGAGAATAGGAATGAGCCTGTTCCCGTAAAAGATTTTTTGACATTCTCGGAATTACAATTCATGTACCGGACTATTTATCTATGTAGTGAGTTCATATCCGTTTTCAATAGGTAATTTTTATAGTATGAAGGAAATCTTCAACTTGAAAAATTGGCAATAATGGCAGTGAATCACATTATCCAATTTTTTTTACCAAAGTTCTTTGTATTAACACTTTCCTCCTCAATGTTACCGAAACATAATTGTGTCTTACTAGAATATGTAATAATGCTCGCTTAGTGTTGTGTTGTGTTTCGTGCACAGCGGCACGACATTACTTAGTGGTTGACAGCTGACAACCACGTTGAGCTCTGCTCACCACAATGGACGCTCCCGGCAAATGACGGACAGTTATTACTTTAATAACAAAGGATTCACTAATCGCACAAACTTCTAAAAGACAACCGCTTATTAAGCTCATGCACAGGATTGTTCACCTCATAGATAGAGTCATAAATGAAAATTAATTCTACTAGCACTAAGCGAGGACTCTATCTATATCGAAATGACGCTCAGCAGTTTCGTGTTTTCCTACGTCAAATGAAATACAAAGCATTTACTAAAAGTGCCCCTCTATAAAATGCACTCACTCGGAGATTCCATCAACAAACCCACGATCATGCACGAAGACAAGAGTTTGAAATAGAATAACTCCTACAACAAAATCACAATATTATTGTTAAAATAATATTTTCTTAAAAAGTTAAATTCTGTGAAAAGTAAATATAAAAAAGGCAAAGTATATACACCATGCCTCAATCACCTGTACTGCAGCTTTTAATGTTTGTTCCTTATGTCCCTATACCATTCATCTGATTGACATAAAATTTTGGTGTTTTTAGTGCTCGCCCCAGAGAAGGCTTTTGCTGCTATATTGAAGATTTAAATCCCTTCCTTTCCCTCTCAAGATTATGCAGCTGTTAAGAGTGAAATTCCATATGGCAAAGGAATCATACTACTAGGAGAATAAATAAAAATCCTACGCTTTGCCGATGAGACTGTTAGGGGAGTAATAAGAATACTTGCATCCATGATAAATTGCATGAACGTGGTCCCGGAAAAAAAAAGTTCAATATGAGGATTAATAGAGGGAAAACAAAGGTAATGCAGTATAGTATGGGAATCAGTGGAATACCAAAGGGTGTTAGATTTGGAAGAGATATTTTGACGCAAGTTAAGGAAATCTGCTACTTGGGATGGTAGAAGTATAGTAGACATAAAGAGTAGGATAGCATAGGCAATGAAGGCTTTCTCGAAAAAGAGGAATTTACTTACGGGTAATATAAATGTGGATATTAGGAAATCGTTGCTAAAAATGTTTGTAAGGAGTGTGGCGTTATATGGGTGCGAAATGTGGACGGTAGGAGTTGCAAAAAGGAACAGAATAGAAGCCTTTGAGATGTGCTGCTATAAGAGAATGCTGAAAATTATATGGATGGATAGAATCAGTCCGCCTCGGTAGACCTAGGCCCTGAGCCATTGAAAGAAGAAGAAGGATAGAATCACTAATCACGTTATATAATTGAATTTGATGGCTAATTCCTATGGGTATATTAGCCTATAGAAAATGCATAATTATGATTGCTACTTGAGATAAATAAAGTAAAAATGCAATATTTTCGGCATATGACGCATTGTTTTGGCATTCTACATAAATATGATGTCGACTTTTTCGTCTTTAGGAAGTAATAACAATATCGTTGACTCACTTGCTGTAGGAGTAATAAAAATGAAAACTATATTTACATGCACAGATCGCACAACACTAACAAATCACGGCTCCTCACAAGACACAATGGGGTTATCGAAACTGTACACAGACTTCTCGACAAATATCACGGCATAACGCAACCATAATTTAATTTCCGATTGGTCCAATGAGGTCAGAATATAGCTAAAAACGTAGTCCTACTTTTGCGATCACGGATCATACACCAGTCACGGCTTATGGGAACCGTAGCTTAGAGTCTCTGCTTTAGAGAAGAGGACAGGTAAAATCCAAGGGAGGAATGTGACAGTTTCGGACCTCCATGGCTTCTTCAACATATTCTTTGGGAGACTTACCCAGTCGAGTGTCAACACGATGCGCTGTAGACAACTTACCCGATATTATAGTGGGGGTAGTCCGGGGATCAGTATGCCTTTAGTCTTGGTTGAGACAAGTTTGGAGTGTAAAAGTAATTCTGAAAACATTGACTCTAGGAAGTGTATTGCTATCGTATATATTGCACATCAAAAAACTCATCCGTAAGATGTAATAGATAAAAGTATAGGGTGTATTATAAATATGTTGTCACAGTCTGCATATCCCGTTCGTATGAATTAAGTTAATGTTTTTCACAATGCTAGTAGCGTTCCGGTAGGCCACTGAAGGGGAAGTTTCTCCTCGAACGACAATACTTCCCTTTTCCTTTCTCTACTGCTCATGTAAGCATGCCATGTAGAATCTCACGAAGAGTACTCCCGCCGACCGCTAGGGTTTTTAAACATCTCCCAGTAACCAAATGCATAAATCATTTTTGCACTGTTCGTCTCCCCTTCAATGCTGTACATGAAAAGAGTTTTAGAGTTCAAAGTCTGATGATAAATAAATTCGGCGCCATTTGTCCAACATGAAGAAAAAATTTAAGCATTTTCTGTTTTTCTAGTTTTGTTTTCAAGCAATGCATCTGAATTACTGACTATAACGTTCAACGATAATAAATGTCACTATTATCTCCTTAAAACTATTGTAGTCTAATTTTCACTATACAGTATTGAAATCCAAGAGTATCTACAGTTCACTGTTTTCATAATGTCATATTACAGTACAAAAATTGAATGGTAATTACTCTCTAACGGTTTGTAGTTACACGTTAAATGGTAATCTCGCAATATAGCACAAATAAAACAATTGAAAAATAATTTAAATGTATAGGTTATAAGGTTTGGGGCTGATTTATAGGCATTGTACTTACAACTCATAAGTTGTGTCTGTACTTATAGCATACCACGAGATGGGAAAATGATTGATGTATAATGATTGGGAAACTACTCGTTACTAAAATAAGTTAATATTTAATATATGTGTAATTATCAATAGTCTAATATGCTATATTTCAAGAAAACTCGTTTAAAAGTACTCGTCTGTACTCTAAGTTTCGCAATCCTGATCCACGTGCCGCAATCAAATTCTTTCGTCCGACTTTTCGAATGATCGCTGGTCCTATTGGTGATTGTAGTATCCAATCTTCTCTCTGTGTTTGCGTGCCCCTTGCAATCTAAACTTTATACGCTCCACTAAGTCCGTAACATACGTTCTACTATCACTCCCTTTACGATATTTCCATTGTGATGAGAGTCGCTTTCCTTATTACTCGTGCATTTGAGTCGAGATCGTTTTCCATGGCCTCATTCTCAACTTGAGACTAATCTAAATGCAGCGGTTAATATTTTCAGTTCTTAATATGATTTCTCATAGCTTCAAATTGCAAATTCCTCTTGTTATAACCTACGTATTCTGACATGCATTTATTTTAGGTTATTCTTATCATAATGATGGTTTTCCAATAATTGGGTTAATATTTGCATTTCTGAAGCGCTTTCTACGAGTGTGATTATCTCATACGCAAATTACGGTGTAAGTATTCTTAGCCTATTTCCCAGACTTTCGTCTTCCATAGTTTCCCTTAATAATGCTTTATAAATGTTACAGCAAGATTAAGTGAACCGCGCTTGTGTATTCTCATGAATTTTAATTATTGCATCGTTCTGTTTCTTAAAATTCTTGTTAATTTCCGTAGGCCGCTGGTGCTCGTTTTAATAACGAATTATTAACTTTCTGCGTTTTCTGAAAAAATATTCATCAGTACATCCATTAGATATTTGATGGCGTGTATTTTTCCCTACTTATAAAAGCTACAGTTTTTCTTCATTGTGAAAATACTTAACTTTTCTTCATTCTCATTGACTGTACTAAAGCGGAATAATCGCTATACTGATTCATGGATCAATCCTTTCCTAAATTAGTAACTCAGACTGTTTATTATCACGTCAATCCTTATAAATTTAATTATTCTTCGAGTTAAACTTATTAATCTATTCATATCGCAAAAAAAGCATTCTTTCCATAAATGATATGTGTAAAGATCACATGGAGCTCAAAATCATAATTTTATATATAAGTAAAAGACAATGTAAGATCTTTTTTAGGAGGAACAGGGTAATAGGCTACGTGAGGATGATCCTGAAAAAGACAACTCCTCTTTAATAGTATAGGAAGGGAATTGAAAAGGGGGAAGTGGAACGTAGTGCAAGGTAGCCAAGGGTTTCCAGGGCACCCGGACCTAAACGGGGTGCAGGGAAAACCCTATAAAACCTGAACCTGGTAGATCGGGCTATTGGGCACTACACCCTTCTGATGACGGGCGGCTGTATTTCTGTGAGAACGCAACAAACCCGAATCCATTCCTCGATCTAATTTGAGGGGCAGTTGGACGACTGGTCCAATGAAATCAGCGAACAATTCTTGCCGTATTCCGAAGGTCTTTGACCCTGAAACTTCTCAGGGTCGCCTAAGATTGCTGGAGACTTGAAGTCTGCCCTGACGGACTTCCCATAACTCCACTTGGTTATTTTCAATTCCCTACGCTTTCTTTATTGACTAGGCCATATGCTCCAGTCTTTATATACTGGGCGTCATTCCAACACACTGCGGCTTATGAGGTTGGCTTTTACACTCATCCGATTGCCGTGAAATTTTAATGTTTAGCGGTGATCACCGTAGAGACGTTTTCTGGCGGTCTTTCAAAGCTTTAGGTTTCTTTCCCTCTCCCCCTTATTTCAAGACAAAAAAGGTGCCATGTCAAACAGGTTTTGCAATCCAGATTTCATTAAGTTTGTTCTTCATTTTTCTGTCAAATAAAATTTTCATATATTTTCAATATTACCGAAAACTAAGTAGTGTTTGTCGTCATTTTAAATAACAACGTACGTATTTGAACACACATTCAAATTTCGTAAAATATAGATATCCAATGTATTTCCTATTACTTATCATCATATAAAATGTAATTACACCTCAAAAGAGGTTTACTGTAAAAGAAACGGAATAGCCTCAATAAACTCTGGGCGAACCACTTCAAATAATTAACACAGCACTCCTGCTTTTAAATCAAAAGTCTAGGTCTGCGGAAAGAATGGTTTTGAAGAATTAATTAGTAAAGTAATATTGCAATTTATTAAAAATATGTACGTTAATCTGTATAATACTAAAAGTGAAAGTCGCCGTAATGTAGCACGGTAGAAACGTTTCACTACCACTTCACTTAAGGAATTTTAAGAGCTCTTCTGAAAATTTGAGTGATGTGTTTCGCGTAAATGCCACTATTAAAATAAAGCATAGAAAGCCTTTTTTATTACTTCTGTAAAGAATATTTTAAACGTCAAAAATTCAAAATCCTTTCTAAAAAATGAAATATGATGTGATGAGGAAATAATTAAGAATTTATTTGTAAAATAATACGCAGGGCCAAGTCCCAATAACATCACGTTACTATTTTATATATTAATGTTCCAATTCATAATCTTTAATTTTGTATTGAATATCCCATATTCGGCAGTATAAGTAAATAAAATGAATAATTATATAAGTTTACAAGCACTGGTACTTAATCAAAAACAGCTACCTATTTCCAATGTCAATCACTCCCAAAGATAATCAAATGCATCGTTCTGAAAACTAGAATAAAAGATTTTACAATAATATTTTAAGAGGAAGGATGAAATTGAAAAATTAGCGTTTTCTTATATGCTATATTTATTTAATTACTTCTATATTGCCGCTATAATCACAAATCGTCCAAACGAAAGGCGATTCTGAGGAACGCAATATGCGTAGCACAAAATTTAAACACCTCTGCGAGCTCTGTATGGAACAAATGTAAAAGAGTAATATTTTCTCTATTCAAGGTTTGGCGTATTTTGTTAATCATCTGTAATGTCATTAATTCATTCACACTTGAAATTATTTCATCAGGATTTGTACAGCTTCAGTCAAATCTATTGGATTATAGCGTTTGGAAAATGTTGTAGTATAAGCTATTATGAAATATACAAAATTCAAAAGACAACCTAACATTCTCAGGAACACTTCAATTATTCCGTCAGACTTATATTCTGATGAGAATGAAGAAAAGTTAAGTGTTTTCATAATGACGAAAAACTGTAGCTTTTATAAGTAGGGAAAAATACACGCCATCAAATATCTAATGGATGTACTGATGAATTTTTTTCAGAATATATTTCAGACTTAATTGACAACAAATCTATTGTTGTTGTTGCTGTGGTTTTCAGTCCTAAGACTGGTCTGATGCAGCCCTCCATGCTAATCTTTCTTGCGCAAGCCTTTTCATTTAATTATAACTAGCATAACCCAAATTCTCCCTAATCTGACTAGTGTATATCATCCTCGTCCTCCCACTTCTGTTCTTACCCAACACACTTCCCTCTAATGCTAATTTTACAAGGCCCTCGTGTCTTAAAACGTGGCCTATTAATCTATCCCTTCTCTTTGTCAAAGTCCTCCATATTGTTCGCTTTTCCCTTATTTTGTTTAGAACTTCCTTGTTTGTAATTCTATCCACCCATCTGATTTTCAGCATTCTCCAGTAGCCCCACATTTCGAAATCTTCTATTCTTTTTCTTTTTCAATTGCAATCGTTCATGTTTTGCATCCATATAACGCCACACTCCATACAAATTATTTGGTTGTATTAAATAAAAAACAAATTAAATATATAAACAGAAAACAACAATTACAAATTAAAATATTTACCACGACAATTTCAGATTATAATTTATCTCATAAGGGTCATTTTATGTGGATTTTTGCTGTAGAATGACAGTCAAGACACATTTAAACCTGTTCTCCTTTGTGAAACGGCAGCTATCTCCTCCCTTGCGTAGTTCTTCCGCGTTCGTCAGGAGGTTCCTTCCAATGATGATTGCCGTCGGTACCTCGTCTTCCTTCTAGGAATTCTGATGCCCGGATTACGTAGACGAGGTACCATCTACCTTCTTTTCAGTTTGCCCCCAGATTGGATTGTAAACAAACTTCTCTCAATCCACTTCTTCCTAATTCGAATGTTCCTCGCCAAATTCCAAACTCTACCATTTCACTTCCCACTTCCAAGTTCCATTCCCGGATGATCAACTTCTATTCCACGACTAGCTTTGCCGTGGATTAACCACCACACAAAAACCCTCCCAACTATTTCCTCCTTCAAATGTTCATGTCCGAATGCGGAAATTTCTCTTATCCATCCTCGCAGGTCATCTCGTTCATTCACCCCATCATAATATGTATGGCGGATAACCTGACTCTCAGCCTCTCAGTCACTCCCCACTCTTCTCCTAGATTGACGAAATCGAGTGGTTCCTAGGGCATGCTTTCCGAGAAGCAGCTCGTTGTGTAATTGCTGCAGACTTCCTGGAAATGCTTCTCCCGGGTACAGCTAAATATAACTGCTTTTGAATGAGGACTATTGTTCAGCCCAGCTGCAATGCTTACTCGGAAACCCTGGTGCTGTTTGCCTGAATCGACCACTGGTTGCCTTTTCCATCGTTGTAAATAATTTTAAATCGACTCCGTTACACGAATTAAATTATCTTCGGAAGTCCCAAAGTCCATCCCTTCATTTACTAATTCACTTCCTTCGCTGCTACACCATTCACCCATGAGCCTAACGCCGAAAGCACTTATGATTTGTCCAAGACTTCATTCACTTCTCCAAATAAGCCCCGCAGAGTCACCTATCTCACTTCTGGCCGTCTCCTGTGCCAATTATTTTCCCTTTTTTGTTCCTTATCAATCCCTGGTCCCTTCTGCTAGACAAAGGAGTGACCCTATTTCTTTCAGCCTTAAAGTGACGCCATTATCTCGGTCTTTGTTTTGTCTCAATAAATCTCGACATATCAGCGTCTCTTTCTGTCCCTGCGTATCGGGCTCCGTAGTTCTGCCTCTGATAGACTTTCCATTGTTTGCGCTCGACGATGTTTGCTCCAATTACAATAAAAAGTCTGGTTTTAACGTTCATAAATAGCGATCAAATATGAAGCATTATTGTAGAATTCATGAATCACATTTAAATATTTGTTCATTTAGCGAAGTAAAATTGTAATATTTAAATGCAGATACTTACACAGAGAAAATCGAACAGTGTGGTAGTGGTTACTAAGAGCAAATTAAAGCTTTTGGTTATTAGTAAAATGAATTATACTGCCCTAGTTGTTGTTGAAATGGCAATTTTTATTAATAATTGTTTAGACAGTACTTACTCGTAGAATAATTGAGTAGTACGTAAACCTCAATAGCTCTGACAACTTTTGTAAACTAAACTTGTCTGTTGACCTAAATGTGCTCTGCTAACTTCACAAATGCAATTGCAACTTCATGCAGGCGGACGCTTGATGTAAACTATTGTCTGTTTCTGATAAGTACGTTTGCTCTCTACTCACAGAGGATCATGGAAATGTCTCATTTATATGAAAAAAGTATAGCAACAGTTTAGATTTTAATAATTTATAAAACAAAAATTTTCTTACGATCTTCTGCGATTTGGATGACTTTTATGGCAAGTTTAAATATTTAAGGTTGGGATACTTCAGCTGCTTTCTTAGAAGAATGAGTTAAATACCTATCTTACGTTAACAATAATTAGGGTTAATAAAATAATTGATTATGAAATCAGTAAATATTTTTTATAAAAAGAGCAGAATAATTTTTAAATGCAAGTAGTAGTAAGATTTCCATTTAATTAAGCATTGCAGACATTGTTGCAAATCACTGGTATTTAGTAGCGTAATGATGAATAAAAATCACTCATTCACCAAAAAAAGTTTAATATTCTGGAAATTATTATAATTGAAAGTAACAAAAATATTTTAGATTAAATCATAAAATCTTCTGTAAAACTATAAATTTGTTTAACTATCTTTTTCTATATGTATGTGAGGCCATTAAGATACATAAAAAATATACAGTAAAAGTAAAGTCATTAGCATGTTGAGTTATATAGTGTGTTCATTTGAGATCAAAAAGTACTCAAGTATTGGAAAAACTATTCTGCAGGATCTGATATACAGTTCTCACTATACTGAGCTACTATATTTTCGTGTCTGTGAATGTGATTACGAGAGTAGTTTAGTATTCGAAAAACACTATAGTTCCACACTGTAATATCAGCCAATATTCCTAGCGATATACCACAGCTCAAAAGTATTCAGAATAAATAATATATGAATTTCAGTTGGAATATACAAACGATTGGGCTCCCTATTGGATAAATATTAGATTAATTAAATAATAATGGACCCTCTAATAGGCTTGTTCTTATAATAAGGCATTGGAAATATATTATGATTTACACTATCAGACTCAAAATTAAACTGTATGAAATTATGAAATATCATTTATGATTAAGGACGAACTTAAAGGCAGAAAGAAAAGAACTAACGAATAATTTTTTTGGGCAATCATTTAGTTCCACGGGGTCCTACTTACGACCCACATTTATAGGTACAATAGCTAAACGACTTTATGAAATTCAGATCCGGTGTATTTTTCAGATGATAAAAGATGACTTGTAAATCAATTTTCCAGCCAATATATAAATATTTTCTGGATTTTCCTCTTTAAAAAACATTTTCAGCCCAACCGTTTAAATAATCTGTGACAATTGACTTATGCACATTCACAAGTTCACTGCGTCGTAACTTGGCATTGTTTTGGCAATTTGATTTCGGATTGCTGAGTTATGATGTATTTGGTGTTATTATTGGAAATCTCATAGAAGTGATCATATTTAATCGTAATTTCATGTGAGATAATGTATTGCTACCAAGCATTCCAGTGATGACTTCAGACGCAACAATTTGTTTAAACGGTTACAATTATCTATTTTTAAACAAGGCGCAAGGACAAACATTGGTCACATGTGGATTAAATCTAGAAAATCCGCATTTCTCACACAGTCTGCAAACTGCCAGACCTGTACATTTATACACAAAAAGAATGAATAACCGAAAATATTGTACACGCATTACCATAAAGTATAAATTCATTTCAACATTTATTATTAATATGGTTAGATTTCAGACCAACACCATTCATTATTTCATGAAATGAAATTTAATTCGTTTTCACTGCGATTGTTTAAATAAAATTTTAATGAATAATTGCTGTTTAGATGGGCTTTCAAGTTTGAATTATTCACTAATTTGAGTAGTTAAAATTAGTATAATATTTATAATCATTTTCAATACAATATAGTATATTTTTTATTTACCGGAAACAGAAAATAAAATTTTCATTTCGTTTATATTGATTTGTCAATTTACGGGATTAAACCATTTTGCAATATACGACAGGGAAATATTGTTGTGGTCTTCAATTTGTACTGACATTGGAAAAGGAAAAACATTTGGCTTAGAAGCGTACACAAGCACGATTAAATTCAACTGCACCTAGCTGGAAGCATAAATAATTAATTTTGAAGTAACCAAAACAAAGTTCAATCCAAAGCCCTTATGGCCAAAGTATGCATACAACCTCTCATTATATTACAATACTACGAAATATAAAACAAAGAAACACATAAAATAATAATGGCGAGTGTGGCAGTTTTTTAATCCACTTAAAGGAATAATGTCTTTTGCGTTCTAATTTGGAGAAGAATTCTGAAAAAAAAACTTCTATATTGTTCAAATGCGTAACAACTACCGCGTATAACATTTGTGATTGACGTGAGCGGATTAAGCTATTTTCTGCTGATTATTTGTACACATTAAATATTTATAATGAGAAACTACGTTTGAAGTAATATATAATATGCATTGTATTGAAAGTAATTTAAAATAAATTAAAAATTATTATTTGCCGTATTCATAGAAAGAACAACTTTGACAAGTTCATTGAATTTATTTAGTGGTTTCTAATCATGATAACATTCCCACGTAAACACGTCATATACATTCAATAGGAGGAATAAAATCTGTGCATAATGCCGTCAGTCTAGGAAAATATGAGCAAGTTTCACATTAAAGGCGTTTAGAAATCTCCATATTGGTGAAACCAGCTGGTTTGTTCGCATCCCATGTAACTAATATGGAAGATATCTTTAGTTTCCCCAATACAACGTCTATGCTGTCGCGGAACGTGCTAACACTACAAATCACACAACGTCTGCTTGGAAGAAACAGCTGTGCTGGCCGAAGTAAATACTAACTGATCCCGGAAAGTACGTGACGAAGTAAAAAGATACAAACTGCCGAAGAACGTGATCCGGGATTATCAGGGAACTGGATTTTGTGTCAGAGCAAACAAGGAGATTTAAGGAAGACATGATACATACACAAATCCTACGCGGCAATATTAGGAAGTTGGTAATTACCATTTTTCAGCTTAGCCTGGAACTTCCGCTGGAGTCAGATATGACGTCGATCCCCTCTGCTCAGCCCAATCTTTTTCGTAGAACAATACGCACCTTGTTCATTTGGTTTTATTCTTTATCGTCACGGAATATATCAAGCCTTCCGTCGATATGTCCATGGCCAGTACAACCTCCAATCTCTTACTGCTTTAATGATCACTGATTAATGCTTAATATCCTGAACTACAAAAGCTTAGCATACTAATGCTCAATCTCACTTAGACTACGAGATATTATTTGAGAAATATGTTAGTTTTATAGTCAAATAGTAATTCCACTATATAATTGGTTTTAATACCTTGTCCCCACTTGATTATTTCATTTCCTTACGTTGCGGGGCCTGATCCTGTCTAATAAAAATTATTTTTCTGTCGTGTCTGAGAGTAGCCATTCAGCCCACCCCACCGATGTTTTGGGGCGAACACCATACCGCTCCCACCCGACTTTGGAAAATCCAGGCCGCGTCAACTTGTCGATGTTTTACTACCCTCTCCATAACGTTCCTCAACTTCTCTCACACCGCTTGTCTTTGATTTCGTACCACCAATTTCCGTATGTAGTTGTGTTTAACCATTACAGAGTATTGTAATAAAATGAAACAAATGCAGTGTAGGATAAGAAACAAGGGAAAACAAAATATATGGATTTTGTAGATAACCCATATGGTCTATAGTGAAATTAATACTTGACTATAAGCCTTACATATTCCTCAAATAATTTCACATTCATATCACTTAGATGAAAGATCGAATTCTTGTGGAAAAATGTTTATTTCTTAAAATAAATATATTTGTCTATAAAACAGAGTCTTCCTTTGTTTTATTATGAACATATTGGCATATTTGTAATGCAGAATAGATATTTTTGTTTAACTTCTATCAAATAAAAATTATAATCGTTAATACCTCACACACATCTTGTTTTATTCATGTAAAATTTTTAACATCGACCCCTCCCATACGTAAAAACCCTAAACAATAGCTAGAAATACTGTAACGCTCTATGGATCGGCGTTTCGATAATAAACTGAAGTTGTGAAATATTTCAAATACGGTACGCAGGGCATATAGATGTGAAATAATTATGCGAGGTTCGTCAGTCATTGCAACGAAGACCCGCAGAAATACTTCAAATAAAGATCGGACTTGAAGGTTAAAATACTGAACATGATGGAAAAATCTCGAAAGGATCGGGTATCAGACCCGGGACCACAATACTTGATGATCTTCACCAATTGAGCTATACGAGTAGACTCGTCGGCAAGTATTAGATTTCTCCGTCGGTTGAAGAAAACTTAGTTCGCCTACAACCTACTTAATTTGACTCCTAATTTTAGCACGTACTTAAATAAAAGTTTGGTAGTGAGTGAAACTTGACCATAAGTGGAATGATTTCATTCCAAGACGAAAAAAATGCTTTCAAACGAAGTCTATACAAATTAATATGGAAATATCGTACCTGATGGAAAGTACCGCGTACCAATTGGAGGTTACTGGTTCGGTTCCGGGCCCGGTCGATATGTTTCTACCCTCATCCTTTAAAAGTATTCTACAGGGGGACGTTCTGTAGCTGATTCCTCCATTAAATGATTTTTAAGAGAAATAAGAGTCGTTTAGTCGATTAACGTAGTGTGTGAATTCCTAGAACAGTTTTCTTTAACCAACTATAATGATAATATTCGAAATAATGGCATGGTTTGGTTAAATTAATCTATACACTCAAACCTTAATAAATGTAACTAGTAACAGAAAAAAATCACCTTTTTTTCGATATATGAGGTGTGGCTATAAAGTAACGAGACTGTTTCTGCAAAACAATTTATTTTGAATTCATACATTCATAAATATGGATAATTTATCCCAAGTACGGAATCTGCTACATTGAAGAACGAATTAAATGATGTATTACTCAGTGCTACAGATGGAATAGACTTGGCAAAAGAACTACAAAATATGGCTTTGATGTACTGTATTTTAACTTGTCTTAGTTTATATTATCTATAGTTAAAATTCCTTAATTTAATACGCAAATATTTTTTCTCATATATTGGGTGTCGATACCACTTCATTGTATGTGATTATCCAAGTCTTGTGTTCCACAGGCATGCCGGGGAAGAAGAACACGATCGTGTACCAGTGCTGCCCCGAGCCTTACGTGGACGTGACGTTCACGATCCAGATCCGGAGGCGTACCCTGTACTACTTCTTCAACCTGATCGTGCCCTGTGTGCTGATTTCGTCCATGGCGCTGCTGGGCTTCACATTGCCTCCGGACTCCGGGGAGAAACTCACCCTAGGTCAACTCTCTACTCCACTCATTAACTCGCTCTTAGGATTTACTCACTGTTTCGGCATAACAGATTCCACAGTGACGATGTGTCAATCTGGAATTACTATCTAACGGATCCCTTCACTTTCCATCGAGGCCTGTTTGCTAATTAAATTCCAGAACTGATTATGAAGTCGTCATTAAAATACGATTTTTCCCGTAGTGGGTCTCCATATGTTTCCAAAATAAGTCTACGTTTCCCATTGTGAACTTAATGTCTCATTTCCATACAATATTAGCCCTTAAAAAGCTCTTCTAATAGCTAAGAGCAAACGTAGATATTGACCATACAATGACAGACTCACATTTGTATCAATCACTGATCATATGTGACTTCCCCTCCTACAAAAATTTCTTTAATTTCTAGATGTGATGTTATAAAAAAGTAAAGTTTATCGTTTCTTGGTAAAAAAAAATTGGACGTAATTAAATGTAGATATTACCGATAATGAAGTTTACCACTGTATCTGGATAAGATCATGTGAAATCAAGAGTGTTTCTATCCATATATATCATAATGTAATAGGGCGTTTACGAAAAAAAGTTACTATAAAAATGACAAAGCCTCAAAGTGCACATTGATGTACATCAAATATATACTAGTCCTTCAGTATACTTGTAATTTATTCCTGGTCGTTTTCGGTATATAAGTTTCCAGAAAGTGAGATAGATTTATTGCAAATGTAAAATTATAGCGACGTTTGGACGAAGACTACAGAATATTTTCACCTTCATATTATATTTCACTTGACATAAAATTTTTCCCGACTAAATCGTTGTTGTAATACCGCCATAATTACTGTTAAATTCATGTAACCCTGACAAGTAAAGGAAACAGACAAAAACCCTATACCTTCACATGTATCAGTGCAGCTTAGGAGCTAGATTAGACGAAAGAAATCATGAAAGATAGGTTATGGAATAATTTTTATCATAAACGCCCTGTAGCGAAAATTACAAACATTTATTCTTCGAAAAAAATTGTTGTCCCTCGGTATCTCAAGATTTATGCGTTTGACAGCTTGTCACGAACCTTGCAATTTATTTTATCTGGGATTTGTGGTGACGAGGTTTATTTTTAAACAGACATCTCAGCATATTGATATCGCCTGCTGACTTGGATTTTTCCAATAAGAAAATATTTACGCCTCCCGCTAAGGTAAATTTCTCGCCTCCGTTTACAGCGCGAATCACAAAATTTATATAATTCTATTCAACAGCCAATGATGTATGGAATTAAAAAGCTTAGAACTATAATAATATTCTAATGTTATTACTTTCATACACTAAATACTCTCAATTGTAGTTTTCATATGCATATTATATAGAAGTTTATCTTAGAATGCATTATATACCTTAAATTTGTTACCGATCGGGAATATAACTTTGTTATTTACGAGTGAAGTTATTTCGTAAAAAAAATACTGACGTAACATTAAATACCAAATTCATACGTATTTTATTTTATAAATCTATAGTCGTTCTTAACGAGCTGGACGGAAAAGTATTCAATTGGTTTAGTAATCTTTTCCCCTATTAAAAAGCGGAGAAATACGTTTATGTTATTGCAGTGCTATTTTTCTATAGAATTGCTAATTATTCTCCGGCGTGCGCCAAACAAACGAATGGATCTGATACACAGAACTATGTCACTATAGTTCAAATTACATCGGATACCTGATACACGATAAAGGCTCGCAGTCCAGCAATGGAAACAAGCACAAATCGAAGAGGAATTTCATGCACTGAGGGTAATGGAAAGCTATGAATTCGGGAATATAATTTTTCATGTAACACGTTGCAGAGATTCACACATTCATAATGTTTAATTTAAATGGCAGTTGAAGGAATTTGGTTTCGTATTGTAGAATGTGAGAAATTACATTGATTTGAAACTTCATTTTTACCAATGCATTGTTGTAGTTATTAAGAAAACCTTACACAATGAATATTCGCCTTTATATATATACTCCTTTATTTCCGTAGAATACATAAACACCGCTTACCGTTTAAACATTGAGCGGTTTGGTACAAAACAAGAATTAAAAATTAATTCGATTGATTTCAGTAGAATATATAGAGTTTATAACATTTGTACTGAACAAATTTGTTGCACTAATTGTCATTATTATTATTATTATTATTATTATTATTATTATTATTATTATTATTATTGTTATTATGAATATTCACAAACCGACACTTATGTAGCAAAACGGGCGTCTTTAGTGAAAACTTCGGAATAACTAAGTAGCTTACACTCCGTTTAATTTAACAGAATTATTAAAATATGTGCCGTCGTCACATAAGACGAGCGTCTCTTTCAGAATACAACACGCAACACATTATAATTCAATTATAAAAACCGTAATATAGGATAAGTAACTCTTGAATTTTTAAATCCAACATATCCTACAAAAAGTGTATGTATTTAATAATAAAATAATTAATTATATTCATATCAAGGATATTTCACTTCATAATTTAAATAAATTATGTCGTTATAGGGAAGTCTGTTGCATAGATGCTATCTACGATGGAATCAGAAATATTTCCATTTAATGTGGCCCATGAATTTCACATCGCACTGGACTTCTAATGACAATAATTTCATTTTTCATATATTTCACGAGAGAGAAAAATATATCGCGGTTCCACTTAAATCTGAGAATATAATCTTACCTATTAGCTGCGATAAACCATGCAGCTATATTAAAATAGGTATGTTTAGAGTTCAATCGTTACAAATTCGTAACTTAATACTGATAGAGAATCGCAAATTTTAATTATGTTTATTCAAAATTAATTTTAGTATTTACCGAGTCAAAAAAGGAGCGAGGGAATGTCGGAATTAAAAATTTATGCCAAACATGGCGTACTTGGTAAACTCATTGTAAGGGAACGTGTCATTTTCTACCACAGCGAATCTTAATCTAAAAACATAAACGTGTGTTGAGGGTTGAATTAAGGAAAGGCTACTTATTTTTTGTGACCAGTGAACATATTTGTAGCAGTTACACTCGTTTATAATTGTGTGCTATTACGAATATTAAAAGGTAGGAGTCACTTTAATTTTAAAATGCATATTAGAATTTAAAATTTTAAAGCTGAATTATCTCAAAATGAAAACTATTAAATCAGTGAATATTGCGTTGAGCCCAGGCTTATCAAAAGTGTGGGAAAGTAGCTTTCAAATGAATTAGCTAAATAATCAGTAAGCTGGGAGGGACGACAGATGCCATTTGACGTTAAAATATCAATTTCAAATAAAGTTGTGGCTAATATTATATTAACGCCTGTTTAATGAAGGGTTTTTAAGTTACTAATATACTTTATCTGTCTGTTCGTGGATTATTTTAATAACCTGAATTATTCAATAATTTTCTAACGTTATTTAAAATACGATATAATAAAGTTTCTTTATTATAGAAAAAAGTAAAGGGTGTTTCAGCCCTTTATAAGTATGAAACTGCTATAATTCACTACCATTTAATAACGTATTCATATATATAATTATACAATACTTCATTATATATCACACGATTATAAAGTAATCTTTTTTTTTCAAATCATTAAGGCAATGTTCTTAAAATTTAGTAAGGATACAAAAGTTATGTTTAAGATCGCTCTAAAAATATAAATTTCCGAGTATTATATACTTACGCTACGACGAATCGTGCATTTAATTACAGTCTTATTGGGTGAGACAAAATGAAGCTGGGCTACATAGGGCCAGGCAAAGGAGGTTAGCGCAGAGTTCCTAACGAAGGTTGATAAGAGCTGACAGCGCCACTGTGCAGATAATCGTGACACTTTTCATCGCTCAAGGCAAGGAACATTAGCAGCGAAGCCGGCAAACAATCGCTTTCTCTTTGTGATACAGGAGCGGAGGTGTTTTGCCTTGCCAAAAACTCGCACTGCCAGAGATAATACACGAACGCCGAGGGTCATAATTCCAAACTTGCTGAATTATCTACCTCTGTTAAGAGAACGGCGTCATTTAATCCAGTAGCTAAGTGAGTGTACGTGAATCATGAAACACTCTTAATGTATTCAACAAACATGGGCACAAAAAATTCTTGAAAGGCCAAATGGCTTCCTTCCATTTCCCAAGGAATGAATTGTTTGGCAATAAGGTCACACCTTATGAGTAATTTCCGCAATTGCGGAATGCATTTAGTGAATACCAGAAAGATAATTATATCACACATTACTACACACAATTAAAGTATTAGGCCAAAAATATGTACATTATAAATTTAAAATAGAACGACTCATTTTCAAAAATATCTTACCTCTGGAAAATAATTATTGTTAACTTACAGTAATTGAAATAAAGTTAAAATTTGAGTTACGGTGACCAGAGTTAACCTCACATTAACTCATTATTTGAGCACAAATCACTAAAGACGTCAAAAGATCAGTTGTTTCATAACGGCGCTACTTATGGTTTCCGCTATCAGAAATTTATTAACTCGCCACATTATAGATAATTTAATTCCTAATTACAAGTAATGCAAGCGTTCAACATTGTTTATCGGGGATGGCTTTAAATTAAAATTTTTACTACTATAGGTAAGCATTTTGCACTCCGTTCTCCTTGCAATTAATTTCCCAACAATTATGAAACTAATAAAGATTTGCAGAAAAGAGTCATGATGTTGCAAGATTGTTGCAAAACGTTTTAACCAATTCTCAGAAAATTTCTAACATAATTTCTTTAATCCTTTTTAAGTTTTCTAATTTGAAATCTATTCATGAGAATTGGTATATCACAACTTCTCGACGTTAGAAATTGGTTAGACACGATTTCTTAGTCTCGATCACCCAATAAATAAACTAAAAAATGAATTTAATTTACGGGAAATGTATCACAGTTATTTGAAAGATATTATTAGATAAACTGTCAATAAAATATGATATTTATTACGTCGCAACGTTTATAACGGTTTCCCTGTTTATGTAAAATAAATATGTGAGATTCCTGTTCTTTTAAGGAGGGTTTTCACTAAAATAAGGCAAGCAAAATTATAAACTGGTTACTACAAGCAATTTACATTTGAACAGGCATTATATTAATTGAATGGGATTTATTTCTCTCTAGTGGTTAATGGGCTGGCTGATGAATAATTGACCTATCCGACTAAATTGCAATTTAACGCCTAGTTGTAAGAAGATTCCTGCAAAGTGCATCATAATATAGATAGAGTGGCAATAGCAGGGGTCTTCTCGGACCAACTCGTTCGGCGCTCCATAAGCGGCAATGTAAAATCAACGCTATTTGAATCCCGTAAAGCAACAAAAGATAAATTAAAGAGGATTATTTATTTCCACAATAACTATGTATTTTCATATATGTAATTTATACGGGAGATTAGCAGAATTGGCTACGTTTTAAAATCAATATTGCCAGTTACATACAAAATTTATATCAACAAATTTCTCAAAGCAAAATTAAAATAAATATTAATTTAATTCGCAGATTTTGGAGAGAATATACATTGTTTTCAGGGAATCTAAATTTGGAAAATAAGATTTTTCCTATAGCCTTAGACTGAAATAATTATTAAAAATGAAACAGAATCCAGCTACCCTGATTATCTTGGATGATTGAAGAGTCACATCCCAATATACTTTAGTCACTGAAGAATTAGACTCGAATCAACTGGGCCCATAATAACTAACAGGTCCAAATAGGGGCCTGAATAGTGCTAGGGCCATAATAATATTTTCTGTCCTCTACTCGATAGTCTCCTCAGAGATTCTCCTTCCATGATCTTTCTCTTCAATTCTACACCAATCAAATCTCCTGTTAGCTACAGCCTTATCTCAGGAATAAAAATGAATTATATTTTCCCCTGGCGAGACAAATTAATTTTATATCATCGTCCCAGGATCGGACTATTGTTCCAGGATTATCCATGTCTAGCCAACGAAGCGGTTCCGCAAATGTAAAATATTTTGATGGAATGTCGACGCCGACACCAAAGTCAGCCATCGAAAAACGGCAATTTCATCCATTATTATGTATTAAATTTTATTTAAAACTTCATTAGAATATAGAACACTCGTTTAAGAATTTTGTCGTGAAGTAATGGTATTCAGTATAAGCAGGAATCCGAGGGAAAAATTATAAAAAGCGGGATAAAATCAACACTTATATGTTCTTATATTTTTATTTGTTAACGGTTTTCTGTTTTACTGGGTGTTCATAAACAGACGCGAAATAAATTAGTATTTATCCAAAAGATTCATTTCATCTATAAAATTCATTGAACCAAAGATATCATTTCAACTGAAGGCATTCACGAAGAAGAGAAATCTACCCTCTTCTGAGTTTATATCCCGATTAATTCCGAAGTTCCGTAACTGGTCCTGCTCTCCGACTCGTTAAAAAGTTGGAAATTACTTCTCAGGTTTTATTATTGCTCTAAGGCCCTTACGGACTGCGTTTATTCATAATTAAGTGCCCCAGATATGAATCAACGCTGCAAAGTGTTAGTAACTTGAAAGAAAACACGAAGTTGCTTCAAATTAGCGGTATGTGTTCGGCGGTGAAGGAGCAAACTCCCGGCAGAAGAGTTACAAGTAAAACTCAACAACGCGTTAACAGAAATAAATTATTCGGTTCCAATTATTACTAAACATCATCCGTCAATCGCATCTAAATCGCGATGTTGCAGTTACACTGTTAAAAAGCATTTTATTGTGCCTATAGATATGTACAGATGTTTGTAATACTGTAATATTATATTATCAAGTCTTAGAAAATATTTTTAGCACATTTAGTACTATCGGATAAGACCACGCGTACTGACAAACTTTAACGGAGCGATTCAAAGCACACGCTGATCTTTCATTGTAGAAAATACATTTCATTGGCTACAGGAAAATTTTCCGTAACCCATTCCTAATTTTTTCTACTTTTTCGTGGTCGTTCGATTCATTATACACGTATTTCAGCAATTTCAAGTAATGTTTGTTGCTTTACTTAATCAACAATATACTGTTGTCACCTTGTTCTCTCATTTTGTTCTTCTACCGCTGCTAAACGTTCATCATATCATACGACATGTAAGGCTACTTCTTAGAAAGAAATATCTTCCGTCTTACCTAACGTGGCACTTTGCAGACTTTATGCAAAATCACACGTACAGATTGATTCTATTAGTTTATAAAGGGTTGACTCCTACCTTTATTTCCTCTTAATTAATCTTTATTCTTTGTTGTTGTAATAATCAGAGGAATAACAAAGGGTGTTAGTCTTGGACTATTTCCCATACTACAGTACTTCCCTCTATTAATCCTCATGTTGTACTCTTCTTCCAGGATCTCATTCATGTCATTTTCCAATTCTTCTTCTGAATCCACTGATAATACAATATCGTCAGGAAACCTTATGGATTTTATTTCTTCTCCTTATAGTTTAATTCCCTTTCCATATTCATTTTTAACTTTCTTCATTTTCTGTTCTATATATAAGTTAAACAGCATGGGCGACAGGCTGCATCTTGTATTACACCTTTTTTGATTTCTGCTTCCTTATCTTAACTTCAATTCGAATTACAGCTGACTGCCATTTGTAGAGGTTATGAATAATTCTTCTTTCTCGATATTTTAATCCTGTCATCTTCAAAATCCTTAATAGTTTGTTCCGGTAACTTTTTCTAAATCTACAAATGCCGTGAACGTAGGCCTGTTTTTTTTTCTAAAATTAGACGCATTATTCCTAACTCGCTTTCTATTTGTAGTTCCATCCTCCTATATAATTTTTTCGTTAATATTTTGCATGCATAGGATACTAAACTAATTGTCCTGTGCTGTTCCCATCTGTCAGCCCCACTATGGGTAATATTGTTTCTGGTATTCTTCCTGTTCCGTAGATTTCGCAAACTATCCTGAACAGCCATGATATTGCTTCTTCGCTCGATGATCTTATCAACTCCGCTGGAATGTTATCAATTCCGGGCGCTTTACAATTTCTCAGATCTTTCAGCGCCCTGTCCAACTCCGACATTAAAGTTTTGTTCCACAACTCTTCATCATCCACCTCCTCCTCTTCTTCATCTACTGCTGACTGATCTAGATTTCCACCGTGATACAGCTCTTCTAGATATTCATTGAATCTTTCTGCCTTTTTTTCTGTATTCAGAATTGGCTTCCCATCGGTTCTCCTGATCTTCTTGCTAATATTTCTCCTCTCTCCGAATGTTTCTTTGATTTTCCTATAAACTGCGCCTATTACCCTTTCACAATGAAATCTTCAACCGCTTTGCAATTCCCATCTATTTGATTCTTAAAGAGTCTGTACTGTTCTTTGCCATTTTTATCACTTGGGTTTTTATATTTACATTACGCCTTTCATCAATCATTTTATGACTTCTTGAGTTATCCATGCTTTTCTATTGATCTGAGCTATTCTTCCTATATTTTCGTCGGATACTCTAGTTATTTCTTCCTTCAAGAGTTCCCATTTCTCATAAATATTGTTTCTTACCCCTTTCTCTATTAATCTACTCTTGATGTCTTCTTTGAAACTCTGAAGCATCTCCTGTTGTTTCAGTTTTTCTAATTCCCGTCTTTTTGTTTTAATTCCTTTCTAGAGTTTCTACATTATGAATGCTCTGAGTTTATATCTGCTCCTGGGTACGCTGTGCAGTCAAGCACCTGATTGCTATATGTCTGTCTCACCCTTATATAGTCTTATTGGTTCCTGCCCGTGTCCCGGGGTTTCTTCCATGTGTAGAGTCTTCTTTCACGATTCTTGATCCAGGTATGTGTTACTACTACTTTGTGCTCAATTAAAAATTCTACTAGCCTATCTCCCCTTTGTTTTCTTTCACCAAGTCCATAGTCTCCAACTACACAACTTTCTCTTCCATTTCCTATTACTGCGTTCCAATCACATAACGTTGCGTAAGGGCAGGGCTTGTGCATTTTTAGGAGAGGAAGACGACGGCATTTATGGTCTTTTTATTACATTTATTTAGTCTTTCGCCTGTTGTTCAAGTCTGAGTTCGTTTAAAGTTTTTATCGTGTAGTGGTAATTCGGGTTTATGTCAGGGGTTAAAATTTTGTCCAAGGTCTGTCTGTAGAAAGGTCGTTGGTAGGCTTTTTCTGCGTATTTTATTTGAAGTTTTTTTGCTGTCTGTGGTAGTGGCTGTATGTCATTGGCTACTAGGTTGTAAAGTGCTTGGTTAGATGTGCGGGGGCGGACTCTATACGCTGCCCGGAGGGCTTTGCGTTCGCAAATGTTTAATTGTTTGATTGATTTTTGGGGGGCAGTTAATAGAAGGGGGTGACAGTACAGAAAGACAGTTCTTATAAGTGTTTTATATAAAGTTATTAGGGTTTTTGGGTGGCAGCCTATTTTACCACCTAGTAGCCGTAGCGTCGCTTGTCGCGTCCTGGTGTTGGTAATAATGTTTCTGTAGTGGGGGTAGAAGTCGAGTCTGCGGTCTATGGTTAGTCCTAGGTATTTAATTTCACGTCTATATGGCAGTGTCTCCGTGCCTAATCGAACCTTGTGTCGGTCCACGACAACCCAGCCTGGTTTTTGTCGCGTAACGTTACGCTCTCTCACTATCATTCATAAGTCTCACCATTGCCAATCGCGGCGTACGACAATGTAACCGTCTAGTGGCTTCACTCGAAAATCAACTGCCAACAATCCGTTTGTGTCGGCTTTCCTAAGGCAGACACTTGGCACCCGATTTCATGTTACAGCTTATATCCCTTTGATAGGCCATATTTCCGTGATGACGAATAATTTTTGTTTATCTCATCAGTATGCCAGTAATTATATTAATAGCCGTTTGGAGAAGAACTCAAAACCTTGATTTGACTGAGCTTGTCTTATATGTACTTTTTGCATCAAATTGCATAGTGATTATCAAGGAAGCGAAACTGGAATACATATCTCATTCATCTATTCTACTTTCATCAGTTCCTAAGCGATTGTTAACATAACATTTTCCTGCACAATTGATTATCTCGAGATTTAAATTAAATGACCAAAATTAGATGGAGTCCTCTTATAACACATTTTTTCCATTTTTAAATCGTAATTTGAAACGCCAGATTAGGCTTTACTTCCGGGGGTTGTTCACTGCCAATTATGCTCGCCACCGGAGTCTACTAGACTTCTTTCACTTATCTGAAGAAGCAGTTGTGATAACTACTGCCATGGTATTTTTTTTTGTAGAGTGATAATCATAAATTTTTAACTGAAAAATCGACTATATGACCCCGAAGTACAATGTGTTCGTTATAAACATAAAATCCGTTCCTTATAACATAGTAGTTTCAGTATGTTTACGAGTGTATTCATAGTACTTCTCCAAAAATCGTTAACGACCTCACTAATGATGCATATCGACAGAGATTAGCCTACTACCAGAAGAAATATTATTAATTAGCAATATTAGGCCAGACTATGATAAGGCTAACCGGAAGTTACGATTCCTTTCGACCTGAGGCCTAGTTTCGAGCTCCCCATCTCATTATCAAGTTAATTACGGGGCGGAAACGTGCATCCGTTGGCTTTACTACGGAAGCCGCTGGTAATAACACAAACATTGCAATATGGCCGCCGTGTTAAAGGTGGGGATTAGAACGATGCCACTGTGCAATTGAAATGTTCGCTTACGGCGGTGTCCTTTGTGGAAGTAATAGCATAATTCCGTCTGCTAATTGTTTTAAGACGAACCGAATCTTTGAAATTATTAACACAGGGCGATAATCTCTTCCTACACGTGAAAATGTTGATGCATCTTGACGTCTGACGTTGCATAAATACATAAAACAATTTTCGTAAATTTTAATAATAAATAAAAGACTACTGCAAGAGGTGTGAGTATTTACATTAATTTATTTAAAAATAAACAAAAAGAAAAATAAGATGAAGATGCTAAACAAAAATATTTTATTCAAGGCTAAATTTTCTGTGTCGATTATTTTAGCTTTAGTTTCTGTGGTAGGGTTTTTAAGCAGATCATATCATATAAAATAGGAGCTACACCTTTTATGAAATTTTATACGGGCTTAAAACCACCGTAGACTCTTTCAATACTTTTAAATCAATTTCATTTTCAATTTCTACTCGTTTACTTTACCTTACTAAAAAATTTTCACCCTCACGTAACGTTCTCTGGCTACTCCCCAATAATGTTTATTTTCTGGCCGTCTTCAAACATTCAGCCACATTACCATTGCTACAATTTATTAATAAAACTCACATCCATCAGTGATGTTCGAATTTATGCCATGCCTCTCGAATGCACTAGTCGGAAATTTCCCCCGCACGTTAGAGAAAAATGGTCAATTCCCTTCACAAAAAAATATATCTCATGTCAATTTTATGCAGTTGGTTTGATGTAGCTTTACAATTCTAATATATCCTTCGATAAACATTTCATCTCCTCCTAACTATTGCAGCCTACATCCAACGTGGTTTGTTTTATACATTGGAAAGAAATTTTTCTTACGGGGTTACAGTATGTTATAAATATTTAAATTATTTTATCCAACAAGTTGGGTGCAATTGTGTAATAACTATAATCAATATGATACATAAAAATTATATTTAAATTAGTTAATTTATAATTTAACATTAAACTACAAATTTATTGTTACAATTTCACAATAAAACGAAACATGGAATCTTCCTATAAAAATGACTGTGGGGAAATAAAATATCAAACCTCAATTTTATGGAGTATGTGCAACAAACTTTTGTGGCAAATTTTGATCTGGTATGTTACTGTCCTAAATATAACTGCGGAAATCCTTTTATCCTCCTTCTTACATGCTTTTTTCATGAGTTCGAAATCACTAAAATCAATTCACGTTACAATGATTTCATGAATCATGAACTCTGCACTTTAACTAACTTCGTTGACTTTTAATAGTTATTAACGTCCGTAAGTTTAAATTAATGTATAAGTGAGACCAAACACTGACTAAAATTAATAAAACAAAACCAAATTAATTTAATACAACTACATGTTTCGGTCCTGATTTTAACTCAGTTCAACCTGAAGAGGGTCCAGATAAGGACCGAAACGTGTAGTTGTACAAAATTAATTTGGTTTGTTATTAATTTTTGTCTGTTTTTGGCATCAATTAAACATTCCTTGAATTTAGCTGCCCAAGAAACACCGGAAAACTAAAACTCAGTCCGTTCAGTGCCAACATCCAACAGATACTGTAAAATTGTGCATTCGCGGACCTTCTCTCAACAAATCGCCAGTCAGCTTATTCAACCCCTGACGTTTCGCTGATTTTTTTCAACTGGCAAACTTCGTATAGCTTTCCAAAATATTCCATTTTCGCCATGTCTAAAAATTAAAAATAACGTTTTGGATACCACGCGTTACCTCATTACAATATTCTATTCTTAGTCTTCCTCTTCTTTTCCTTCCCCACACCCTTCCCTCTAATACTAATTTAATGAGACCTTCGTGTCTATTAGTCTTTATTAGGTGAATATAAAAGGCCAGAAAATATTTTAGTCTAGCATTAACATCCATGAGTATCATTAAGGAAACAAATATTTCACGTTGAGCTCCTTTCATTTATCAATTAATATATTTGTTTAACTTTCAGTACGTCTAAAACAATTCTTTGAAACTCTAATAAAACTCACTGTAATGTTGATTTTAGATTAATAAAAGTGCAGTATTAAACTAGTAATAAAATTGTGTCTGCAAGCAAAAGTGACCCTTACGCTTTAAAGATCATATGAGAATTAAATTCATGATCATTCAAGAACATTAATATCTGTTCTCAATACTGAGTTAGCACGAAAAATTGAAATATACTGTTAGAGTCACAATGTTACGCCATTAGCTACTTTCTATTACTAACTTGTTAAGTGCATAAGCGCTTTGAGTGCTATAAGTATTAGACTGTCAAGCTATGCAAGCCAGCCAACGTTCATGAATAATAATTTCATTGATTGACTTGCAAATACACTTTGTACTCTATTGAATTGCAAATAATGACAATAAGAAATAAATCTCACACATACTTAATTAGAAAGGTTTAGTTACTGTTAATTTGTAAACATTCGTATTCTTTCACTTCCAGTACTTTCTCAATTTTTGTAAATAACACGTTTCATTTTTGTGATTGTAATCAGAAAAAAAATTAAACAATTTTGTTACCATAGCGACTCGAGGACACAATATAAATAGTATTTTTAAATTTAGGTTAATCATGAAATTAGACATAGTGAGTGACACATAAATCAGAAAAAGATGCTTTTTGTACCATTTAATGACCTGGTTTGATTAGTGTGAAATCAAACACTTAAATAAAGCAGATTACCACATAATATTTTAATTTTAAAATAATTGATCAACCCGTAACTAAATAAATTCTCCTGTGAAATGGGTTCGAAAATAAGCCACTCTACTTTCTTGGTAACTGTTTGATGACAAGTTTAAATTGGAATCAGAGTTGCGGTTGAATAAATTTGTGCCGGAGCCGTCAAAGTTGTAAATTTTATATCACCTGGGAGGTTTAAGCTTTCAAACAGTACGTGAAGGGCGAATGGCTGCTGACTTAATAGCATCCGATAAATTTTGAGGTCCAATTTCTCCATATAATTGCAAATGAAGACAGCAGAGTTCCTGTCGTGGTTGGCAAACCTTTCATACGATGTTAAATATTCAAAAGGAACACACGTCTGAAGTGACAGTCCGTAACCTGACTGCAAAATATGCAAACTGACTCAAAGGCATCCTAAATTGCTTTTCCGTGCCAGCTACGTTTAATGGGCTTTTTTCCATGTCCAAAGAATATTTCTCCATAGATACATCATAGCTATTTTGCTATTGCTAATACTTTTTCAAATTATTTATGCTCAAAGCCTTATTTGATCAAATAAACACTTTGTATTATAATGAGTTTCCTTGATATTTGTAACTACATAATTAAGAATGACGTTATTTATTCTATAACTTTAAATAATTTGACGTAGGTCTTTGAGCATTCTATATAAAATGTGTACAATATATTACTCTTTCACGTAAAACGTGGACAAATTCAGTGCATTGTCATTGTACACAATATTATATAAAATATGAAGGTTAATCTGATTAATTTAAATAAATTAAATATAATAAACTGACCAAAAGACAGAAATACAAATTTAATACAAAATCAAACAATTATAAAATAAAACGGAGCCTCCCCAACTTTAGGGACCACTTCAGTTCCTTCAAAAATAAATATAAATACATAGACACATTTGATTTCCAAAAAAAATGTATGACATGGCTGCTTACATAATTTTAACTTTAAAAACATTATAACAGAAAATTTTGTACCATTACTCCACATCCCTCAGGGAAAGCAATTACAAATAAATGGATAAAAAAATAACCGTTCTTGTCACAGACTTTTTACGCCACAATAATTAAACTCTTTTTAGTTGAGTTCAATTTGGAGACGATTTGACTTAGATTTAAGTTCATGTGACGTCGTCACACATTATTGTCCAAGCAGCTGTACTGCAACAATGTTGTATCGACTTGTAACTTCTGTCAACGTCTATCTGTTTCTCTGCTCTCATTTGGTGAAAGCCGAAAGGGTTCTCATTTGAGAACCATTATAGGTCCTGGTTCGTCTCTGCCCCTCTACCGAATTCCAGTGGAAAAGTCTTCACATAAACACCTAACACGTAATTACCACAAATTACAGGAAGTATGACCCTCACTTTCAAATTCAGTGTAACGACTATGTTCAGCTTCCAATATAAATCTAAAAAATTTCAAATAAAATCTCCATAATAATCCTCGACCATCCCCGAGATACAAAAACTACCACGATAAAACTCCACCCCAAAATTTCACATAAAAACCATGCAATTCTTCGAATTTCTCCAGAAAAACGTCATCGTTTCTGTTTGTTCTCTGCTGAAGTTTCATCTCCCACCGCTCACCATTCAGCCAATAATAGCTTTCTGGGAGAAAACGTAGCCTCGCAACCAGTATTGCCGTTCATATAGCCCCACTTATGCTGTTATTCAGTTTGTGGGACCACTTAAGTTCTTAATACAAGTGCCAACTTAACCGAGTAACTCACAAGCTAGCTCCAGAATCCTCTCAAGCCGTCATTGAATTCGCCTGGGGTGCACTTAAATTGTTTTGGCATGCTACATAAAATTAGAACGATGTTATTCCAGAAAAAAATCTTGAAAATCTTTTCTAAACCATACATTTCATTTTACAGTTTTTTCGCTCAACCATCAGATGGATGTTTGCCAAGTCGTTCTGTTTTATTTGTCATACGTTTCGCACTTGCTTAACTTTTCTCCAAAATTACAAATTATTAAACGTATTCAAAATTTTGAAACCTTTGGATGACAACAATTTGTCGAGTAAGACAGACTGCGTATTAGTTATTTATTTAAGTTTAATCTGAACAAACATAATAGACAAAATAAGGCATTTAAAACTACAATATACTTACAGCAACTACAGGTCTCGGATTTAATTTAGACCCTCATAAGACTTGAACAAGCAAAGTTGTATTTCAATTTTAAAAGACTATTCTAGACTATTTTATTTATTCAATTTTGACAATTAATTATACTAAGATACATTCTGACAAAATCGTAGATTTTAACTCACAATAGTTTTTTTAAAAAAAATATGGAACTATGTTTTGGGAAAAATTTTCCTCTTCTCGTATAAAAGTCTATCCTTTAAGGCTGCATAAGGTAATATTGCTTTAGTGTAGAATATCTTCGCTTCATAGAATATGGACGGATGTAGGTTCCTCGTAAGTTTCAGGTTGCAATGCTTGCTTGGTATGAACTCGGTATTATTCTACTGGTTCGTTTCCTGTGGCTCGTTGTGGCGCCTGAACGCAAGGGAGCGATATTTACTTAAAGATGGGGCGGCCATTCTGAAATCAGTCTTCTGTGAGTTAACAGATTGAGAAGGTTCCTGAACTTCCTTACAGTCCAGTATTTCCTCTGTAATAAACTTCAACTTTAACCTTCTATACCGCGTTCTACCTTGTTCAGGTTTATGACAGCACTACAGATACCAAGAACGTATTGCGACATAAAGGTTCCTATTTCACCTACCAAATATCTTCGTCGCGACGCTGGAGAGTAGACGTCCAATTCAGTCTCATAATTTCCGTAATCTAGTTCAATTAGTTTCTTATGTTTTAGTTACGTACATTATTACACTATAGTGTAACATTTTCAAAAATGTGTTAGTAGTATAAAAATTAATTATTGGAACCGCACAATCTAAAAGATGTAGTTTACTCGGAAAAAAAAGCAACAACTAAGATATAATTGCTTGATAGTTTCATTTTTCTTTATTGTTTAATGCAAATATTGTCTTCTACAATTCAAATGACGATTTTTGAACAATATAAACTAGATTAATTACTCTGTATTTCACTTTACTTTACTTACATTTGAAAAAAAAATTGGATTCTTAATGTAGGGTTAACAACTTTCATTTATTTTACTTCCTATATTTGCACTAAATTTTCCTCAAGTATATCGACCTATTTTTTCTTTCAATTTTGATCAAGGAGATGCTTATGGCATCAGCCGAAGATTTTTGAAATTGAATAAATTATTTTGTAAATTTTAGTGCGTTTAATTTTTTACTGATATGGCTGGGTTGAAACAACTATATCAAATTAAATAATATTACAATAAAATTATTTAATTTTAATCATATGGAAACAATAATATACGTCTTGAACATTTATTCCTCAACTCAGATAGGCAAATATGATTGATTTTAATGGTTTATTTTTATTAACTATTGGAGCAAGGCCATTATACCACTAATGGTGCTTCAGGGACATATGTACCACGACTAACGACGCACCGAAGTGTAATTACAATAATTATTACCACAATTTGTAAATTGTGTCACGAATTGTTTGGAAACGTATAGCGAACTAATGACAAGGATACTAAAGAACAATTTCTCTCTCACTGTTTATCACTCAAAACCCTTAATAATGAGCTTAACGAAAACAGATTTAATACAAGAAAAATATTTGTAGTCTCAGTCTAAGTAGGAGCTAGTTACAAGGCAAATTTTATCTTATTAATATATATTATAAATATTTATTTTACAAGGTATAAATTAATTAATTTCCTATTAATACTTTACGATATTCTTGACTCTAAATACGTAAATTTAATTTCAAGTATCACAACAAAGTACTTATTATTAATATTACTACTACTAGACTACTTTAAAGGGATAGATTTGAATTTTGGCACAATATCTGCTGGTAATCGGTGCAATAAAGATACCACTGTTACAACAAAGTGCAAAACCGACGAATACGAAATCCCGGTCGATCAAAAATATTTTTCATTGCGTTTTGGTACAATCAAATCTTTTTAATTAATTAATTATAAGTAGTCAACTGAAATTAATTCTGTTCAAATGCTGATTGATGTCTACTAATAGAAAATGATACATATATTATATTATCTGTAATTAAGCAAAATTTACTTGAGTCAACAATAAGTAATTATAAGTTTGTATTGATAGTAATATCATCAGTCTCTTGAAATCTCTCGAAATTAACAGAATCCAATTCTATTATCATAAGTATGTTTATTTAGAATGAAAAAATCTATTGACAATGAAACGGTTTTAACTGTGTAGAATGTTGCCCCCTTTGTGTATTGTCTTATCTCCTACGTTAATCATTATGCTTGCTACCTGAAATTTAGGGTAATCTCTCTTTCATTTCAAGTAGTGTATTATTCACGTTGCCAGTACGACGCAAGATCTATCCGTTCATTAATACATTAACAACATATTGTCTCTATATTTGTATAACCATTTCATTTGATTCCTTCGTAACTATCCTGAATATTTTTATTACCCTATATTTGACGCATGAGATCCAGAATGTTGTAAGAATAAATGTTTATCTGGAAACTAACGTTGACAGGGATTTGAACAATCCATCAGAACACTGATATCAGGGAACATTAGTAATTATAAGATGTGTAAACTAATCGACAAACACACTTTTTTTGCGTGCATACATTATTTATATTGTAATTTTTAATCGCCTATTATCTTTTTCAGAGAACAGAATCTGCATACCATCATTTCATTCAGGGAGACATACATAGACACATCAGAATTAATGTAATTTTTTTAAATCATGCACTTCATCAGTTGCGATTGGAATTTTTTTTCTCAAGTAAAATGCCAGGATAAAAACCGGCGTCTGTCAATTTAATTTTCGGACTGGCTTAAGTAAAGTATAGATACATTTTTAACATGCAGCATACCTCTTTAGGCGTCGTGTATTTTTAATAATTAGAGTCCTTCATATACTTTGTGTTCACCTTCTTCTATGAAAGGGGGAAAGAATATAAAGCCATTGTTCAAAACCTGTTTGCGTTTAATGCTAACTGAGGAATCAAAGAATGTTCTAACAGTACATATTTCCTCAACAGGGAAGAAATGTAGGTTGAATCGTAATGTAACTGTATTCGCACTGATAGAAAACAAATGGAGATAACACTCTTTTCGGAATAGTCAGATATATACCCTTTTAAAATTAAGTTTTTCTATTGCTCACAAAGTCATGTCTGTTTTACTTACATGGTCCGTAGTTTTAACAGTTTTCCATATTCTTAAAAATCAATAATTTTATTTCGTGTTTAATACTTTTAAGAGGATACGAAAATATCTTTTAATCCGTTTATTAAAATAACAATCTAAGCTACTTTTTATGTTTTAGACGTGTCCTGATCTTACTCCTGTTACCCCCACATTGAGGTCAATTGGTCAGCATTGTTTCAGTCTTCCGTGGTTTCTGTACTGCAGAAGTGGTTGGTACGGATTTCCAGTTTTTTGTGGTCTTTATTACTTC
This sequence comes from Eucriotettix oculatus, assembly GCA_034510155.1. NCBI lineage: Eukaryota > Metazoa > Arthropoda > Insecta > Orthoptera > Tetrigidae > Eucriotettix > Eucriotettix oculatus. The sequence goes on from CM067381.1 coordinate 9,325,139, forward strand.
TATCTTGAATAATGACGAAACGTATGCCCAAGTCTTGGTACAGAGTTTGATTGCTCATATACCATGGACCATCAACTGTAACTCTGGGGTTAATTGGATGTTCCCTACGTCTGATGACGGTGTTTGACTTGCTACTTCATCCCCAGAGCTCGATTCCAAATGTTCAAGTAGAATTAATTACAGCTTTATATATAATTTCGTTCTCTAATGCCAGTTTTGACTTCCTACCGAGAAACCAGTACAGCTCTCGAAGGCACAAACCTCTTTGATTTCTTTTCCTTTGTATCTGCAATTTCCAGGAAAATTTTGAGTCCAGATAGATTCCAAGATATTTAACATGTGTTGATACCGGACTTTGTTTTTGTTCACGATTACTGGTGGGCAATGCTGTTTCCATGAAGAAAATTCTGCTTGTAAGAATTTTGCCGCGTTAATTTTGGACATTTCCACTTATCTGTCCATTCCTGAAGTAAATTAAGATGGTCTTGTAAACGTTAGCTTGTTGTTTTCTGATCTTATAGCATTGACAGCGAGTTTCATATAGTGGAACTAGTAGTTGCAGGAAGATCGAAAGTCTATATCTATAACAATAAATAAAATTTTACTTTATGCATTTGATTATAAATTAAATGCCAAAATTTTAATGAAAACTGCTATTTCTACGACGAGTAATCATAAATGACTGGTTTTTATTTTTAGTCTGTCTTGACAGAAAGTTTGTCCGAAACGGCTCAACGGATTTTAATGAAAATTTTAGGGATTAAAGCAAGAATTTAAATTTAATTATTCGTGTATGTTCAGTTTCAGGGTTCAGAAGATAGTAATATAAATATTTTAAAACATATTACAGCCATATAGCGGCCATTATGACCAACAAGCCGCGAAAGCCGGCTGGAGTAGAAAATTCTCAGGTTTCATTTAACCCGGAGATTTGATTTCCTGCCGATGTGGATTGAATTTACTAATAAAAAGGTTTGATTCTATTACTATTGAATTTAGTGTATTAATTTTAGTTGGTTCTAGCGTTGATTTTGGAAATGGTGAATTTTTAGGTAAAGAAAATCATGTGTATTTCAGAGAAAAAATAAGTTTCTGTCATCAATTTCTGTGACGCAAATAAAAGTATGTCAACGGAAAAATGAATCTGATCAACAAAGAAATTATCGGTTTCTGTTTGTCGAATTCCTGGGCAAACGAAAACTCTAGTTCTGAATTTAAGACCCTCCTTGTATGATTTTAGTAAGGTTCCGGTAGTAAGAATTTGATTTTGTATAGAAGCCAAAACCTGTCAGCGTGTTCTCGGTGCCTACCTATTGTCATGAAAGTACCAAGACCTCCTACGAAACGTTTATTTCCTACATCAATTTGTTTCTTAAATTGTTGAATATTATATAGTCTCTTGGAGGTTTTATCCTGAAAATAAACCAATATCTGTGCGTATTTCACTACATTTCACTTCAGTATTTTATGCTTTGTTAAGAAAATTCTATGGTACACTACACTGATTATATTTTCCGCTTCTACTACTTCCCAACATAATTCCCACGAATATTAAGCCACTCGTCTCAACGTTGCACTATTTATTTCGCCTTGTGCAAAGAAGTCCGGATGTTTGAAGCAGCTTCTTACAATTTATTTAACTTCCTCTTTGTTGCTGAACTTCTTTCCACGTAATGCCACTTTTAGTGGACCAACAGATAAAAAAATAGTAAGAATAATAAGAAAAAATAATATAAATCATCAAAAATTCTCAGTGTAGTTTTTATAGCCTACCCCTAAAATGAACAGCGCTGTTCAAAAAAGTCGTCGGTATTTCTGCATGGTATTCCACTCTTGTATTGTTCAATTTACAAAAAAATTTTCGAACGACAGTACGATCTATGCCTTTTTACTTTATTTTGAATATCTGATCATTTTAAGTGGGCGTCGTAAGAAGACTTTTAATTTCTTTCTAGTCCGGTTCAGAACTTTATACATTGGGCAATGCCTCGGCGGTTTCCTCCTATCACTGAATTGTTTTAATAGCTCAAGGGAATTATTTGCAAATCGGCTCCTAAACAAATATTCAATACGCTTTTGTATCTCTTCCAACGCTAGAGTGATATCTGTATGTATACTAATACGCTACCCTATATTCTAAAATTGGTCTTACCAGCGATTTGTAGTCAGATAACTTTGTTTTCTTCGCACTTTTCCTCAAGAACCTGTTTAAAAGCATATTAGGTCCCAGGTTGGAATCTTAGCTAAGGCTTGTAAGTTTTGGTGCAGTTCTCTAATGGTAGACAGTTGCTAATGACCATTAGCAGTCGGTTTGACTATAAATAAAGTTTTTAAACAACACTCTTTAGTCGTGGTACAACTTTTGAATGCCGTTACCACTTCGTTCATCATTTTATACAGAACTCCACGAAAATTTACTCCACGTAGAGTTTATTTGCATTTGATTAACAACTGACCACTTTTTTTTGTTGTCAAAGACAGCCTCAAGAATCCGTGCATCTCTATGAACCATGCAACAGTTCAAAACAGTTTAATACGTCATTTTATACTTATTTTTAAATCATTTATGAATGCTAGGAACATAGGTAAGTGGGTTGATCACACTTGCCTGTGCGATCCCTGACGTAATGTTGACATTCGAACAATTTGTCGTTTACGAGACACTGTCGGTGTACTTTGTAGTGTACTTCAGTAGTCAAATATCTACACCTGTATGGTTTAAGTTTTTCTACGTGCATAAAACGCTCTAATATGCGTTGTTTCCTATAACTTCCAAACTAATGTGCAGATGTGGCCTAATCCGCAATAGAAAAACTTTTTTTAATAAGAAAATATATAGGGAGTGTCGTTGGTATAAATGCATCAGTGTGGAGGGAGATTATGTGAAAAACTGTCAACAATTGTACTCCATCAGGTGAAGTAAGTTTCTGCGGGAATATTGATTTTCGTTCTCTAATGCTCCATTATGCATATGCCCGCCGGTATTCATTTCCAAGCAGCGAGTCTTCCACATAATTCTGCAGATATCAAATGGCACGAACACAATAGACGGGGAGGCTGATAGAGCAATGGAACAATAAGCGCTTCGTCCGCCTGGACACACGAGTTCCCAGACCGTAAATTAAACTGACAGACCGTGTAATGTCCGAAATTCGTGTGCCATTCACACAGTGATTCAACGAGAACATTGAGCTATATTTGTAAGCTGCTAACCTTGACCACTTGGATGCAGGTTTGACGTCTTGGTTTCAGGGGTGACCATTCTCCTTTCGCTTACCGTTTTCCTCAACCTCGTGGCAGAAAAGATGCCCTCCACTTCAGACGCCGTGCCGTTGATAGGTATGACACTGCCCTTCGTTGTGTGACACACAGGGCTGAGCTGATACTTGGAGGGGCTGAAACACACACGAAACGAAAAGAAAAGAAAAAAAACGAGGCTAGGCTCTCCCAACTCCCTCCATCCCGATAAGTGTATTACCCTCGCCTATGTGTTGTGCACCGTGGATGTGTCTCTAGCATAGAATTAGCACTGTGGCATGTTAGATGGGCCAAATTATTTGCAATGGCGGAATCGTTGTGAACTGTGATATACAACGTTTTGTTTAAGACGGTGAATGTGTGTATGTGTTTCTGTTGATCTTTGTCATCTTCTAGACGCATTTTCCCACTCTTGAAGTAACGCACACGCCCGTATTATTTCAAGAGTGGAGTTAGCGGTAAGGTGTGGAAAAATAATTTGGAGGCAAACGACCAGACAAAATTGATAATGCTGTGCCAAAACAAATTCCAGTTTAATTGAAATCTAGGCATAGTTGTTGCTCGTTTGAAGCTGGCTGCAGGAGGCAGAACGAAGCTCCTGCATCAGGCTTGGAACGAGGATGAAGTGCCTCACACCGCGCCGCCTCTTGTGTCAACTAACCGTTGTTCTGTTTCAGGGGTCACCATCTTGCTCTCGTTGACAGTGTTCCTGAACCTCGTGGCAGAGACCCTACCCCAAGTCTCCGATGCCATACCTCTGTTAGGTAGTGATGCCGATTGCTGTGTGCCTGACAGTGGTTTGCTTTCTGATACTTGGATCGTTGGAGGGGGGAAAAAAGAGCATTTAACAATTTCATTTTATTTTCTCTTCATTTTTACCCCGTTGGTGTTGACTGTTTTTTGGTTAACCTTGTTTAAGTTTTCTTTATTGTCGTACCTTTTCCTCGACCCTCCACAAGCAACTAACGAGAAAATTATAACATATTTTGTTGAGTTTTTTGGTGTTGTTGCTAAGTAGCTATATCCCTGCCTGAGTGTGGTTCTGTTTTGTTCCAGGTGTCACAATCCTGCTGTCGCTAACTGTATTCTCCTTACTGGTGGCTAATGTGCTACCTCAGACCTCCGACGCTGTACCCCTGATAGGTCAGAACCGCGTTTCACTAAAGCTATCTCTCACACTAAAAATAATATAAAAAAATACAAAGAAAAATACATATTAACACAGAACGCTGCATGGCCAAAAATTTGAAGCCTTTTTTTGTCATAACACTGAACAGAACAAAAGCTTTTTTTGGAATAGCTACATATGCATAATAACTTCGTTACAGCTTTGGTTTGATTTCTTACACGTAATCGCATTAAAATAATATTGATGAGAAAAGAGACCAGATAGATTATTTTTTATCTTTTAGGTCGAAACGCTGGAAACTGTTCGGTACACATTAACTATCACACTTTCTTCCTCCCCTCTTTACAGATTGAGGAACAACGATATCATCACTTACTTTCTATTTGTCATTTTAAACTCTATCTAACAAATTTTTATCAACAATAATTCAAGCTAGTGGCAAATTATTTATATGCTACACACAGAAACACTGACGTCAGCCCAATACTCACACATCATAATGGCTTTCAGTACACCATACACTAATCTCAATAATTGTTCTATTATTACTCTGGTAATATCTTGATCTTTACAGTTCATGGACCTTAAACGTTTGTTGTACATCGGTTCATTTAAAAGGCTGATAGCTGAAATAACGGCGTGGGGTGAGTCACAAACTATCGCCATTATATTCCTATTTCTTGTTATATGTCAATATCAAATTTGAATCGAAGGAAAGGGAGCTATTCAACAGGATAACTGTATCTTATAAATACGATGGACTATTTTTGACCTTAAACCACGTTCTACTTACAATTGTCATCTCTTACAAGGTATTAGGGCCGTTGTGAGATAATGAACACTGTAAACTGATTTTTAAAATTTTATGACGACTGAACTCTGAGACACCTAATTAATAAATTAAAATGCCTAAAAAAATTAAAGTATAAAGTAAAACAGGGCAGAGTTACGAGTTTAACAATGACTTAATCTCTCGTGCGTCACAACAGCATGGGAATAATTATCTATACCCTCTTAAACTATAAATTCTATTTTCCCCACACATCCATTAAAATTATTTTATAAATATTCTAAGAACATAACTGTTTTGGATGATAAATTAATCACTTCCTAAGCTGTTACAAAATTTTACCTTTCGATATAGACACAACTTAAAATCAATGCAATATCATATAAAATTTGAATGAAATTAAATTTTCTGTAAAAAAATGTCGGTGCAACAAAGGTATAAAATGCTATGTTAAACAAAACTGTTTTTTAAGTTTCAAATATTCAGTTCAGGAACGTTACCTTTTTACAATTCTCTAAACACAAAAATTGATTAAAAATATATTTAATATGTCTGGTCATTTTTCTCACAACCAAAACACTACATACAACACAATCCAACAAAAGCAATGATCACAGTTCACGTAAAGCATGGGTGCACACTAAATAAACACACCCACTAAACTCTTAACGCACTACAATTTTTTTGCTTGGAATCTCTTCATTTAACTTGGAACTTTAACTAGTACCACTTATCTTCATTCAATTAACTCATGTAAATGTGGTAACGAACTTCAGCTATTAAATTGATACCAATGCGATGCAGCTGCGTTTGCTCCTTTTTCTTTCCTCAACTCACCAAATTTTCTATCACAACCTGAAATCCATCAACACGTGTTGCGCAAAGGGATTGGCGACCCACGTGGCTTTAATTCCAGAAACTTTACCCTCACCTCCTAAATAACAAGTAGATGCATGGTCCCTCAAATAAAATTATTTCCCAGTGCAACGCTTTACCTCGTTCATTTGCAGACGCTTTTACCTGTAAAATTTTCCCCGTTAACTCTTAAAATTTAAAAGAAGACAAAAACTGGTCATTGTAAATAGAACTGTTTAATATATGTGGAAATGAAAGAAATACTCCCGGAGCCTAGCTGAAACTTCTCTAAAACTATAAGTGCCTGGATGACGAAACATAAAAAAACTAATTGGGTACCCCTGTCACGTGATTCATACTAGGAGACCGTTCGTCGTCAAACTTATTTCGGACAGTGAGCCTTAGACATGTGACTGTGACAGTCTATACAAAAGCATGCGCTTCTTACCCCATCCCATTTCTGCCACAGCCACACATCTAACGAAACTGTGCAAAATATAAAGACTCGACATATTTTCATTCGCACAACGAATATCAACAAATCAATTTATTAACTAATTCTCTTACAAAATACAATTCAACTGGGAAAAAATTCTTAGATTATTCGCGTAAACGGGCACGGATGATCGAGAAACAGAATATATGACACGGTAAATCGTGAAGTTGAGAGAAAACGAGTCTCCGATCACTGACTGTGGGTATAAAATAAAATGTATATACTTACAAGCCCTGACGTTCTTTCACTCAGCCCAATCTAAAAATATCAAACCGATTATCTAAAACAATCTACTACCTAATTACCTGTCTTGTGCTTTTATTTGAATTTGATTTCCCCTCTTTATCGTATATAGAAATATACGTATTTTATCTTAAAATATTTTGTGAAGAAGCTTTTAGAGGCGAAGTGTGATCGTCGGAAGTCTACAACCCTCCACCTCCAAGTATCAACTGACTCTGTCCCGTTTTTTCTCTATTTAAAAATTGTTGAAATAAATTACTATAAAAAGTCTTCCGTAACAATCTGTGTTATATCATTTCTGTGTTTGTATAACCTATATTATGTTTACTATTGTTTCTTATCGTTTCCTCCTCGCTAACTTTCAGCTCTAAAGAAAAACTATCTCTGAAAAAAATGAAACTTTAGTTTCCTATAATAAGAAATAAAAACCCTGTAACACGAACTAGTGTTGTGTTAAGAAGTATTTTAAATAGCTGTTTGTAATAAAAACTATAATTTAAATTAAAAAGATGAAGCAAAAAGAGAGAGGATAAGGAGCCATAAGCCTAAAATGTATTTTGTCGTGCATTTAGTGCGATGCAAGGAGATGCGACTTCCTAACGCCAGGCCAATTAAACACCACCTCAATAAATCCCCGGAATGGCTTGGAGAAACTTCAAGGTAAAACTTAAAAAAAGAAACGCTTAAACAATCAAAAACAAAAACAATTTAATTCCAAATCTTAAAAGAGAAGCAGACGTTGCGCAGTTTCTTGTTGTTTCTTTCTGTTGTTAATATTCACAGAAAACATTGAACACAGTTAAAGTACACAAATTCTTCTCCTTGCAAATAATCTTCTTTTGAAAATTTTTTTACTGATTGGAATGAGTACTGCATCTTATTCTCTGCATATTTATTTACTAATTAGAAACACATTTTGTGTTCCGCTTTTCTTACATTGAGCAGCAGCTGTAGCATTGTTTCTTTATAAAATCAGTTTGGACATTTTTCCAAGATTAATGCCTGGTTACTTTGCTTCTAACATTAGGAATATATATAATTTAATCTCTATTAGTTAACATACATTATGACTACACTTCTAGCATGAGTTATTAGTTAAATAAAAATTATAAAAATTAATTAAAATGTTTCTAACAAAAATGATATAATTTCATTTACGTGAATTTAATTGATACTTTATGGTTTTCACTTTAAATTTCTACGTATATAATTTGCCGTTTCATTTAAATAGTTATTTCTTTAAAGGTATAAACTAAGAAAAGTGTTCCCAACATAACTGAAAAATGTCTTTTAAAATCGCATTCAACATGAATTGAAATCTAAACTCTTTGAGGAGGCTACGACGTTTGTAGTCTTAGAAATTTTTTGATGTTTTTGCTTGAAATTTTATCGTGACTTCATTATTAGTTGTATGACACTTTTTTGGTAATATGGAGACTTTGTATCTTTTTTTTAAGTATACAGTTCTCAAAATTGGAGTTTTCTTTCACATATGTGCAACTTATCATGATGGTACTGCTCTTTGACACGGAAGTACGTATGTATGTGTGTATCTTGCAATGCAACTCTATCTATTTTTATCTGTACTTATTTTGCTCATGGAGTAGTTGAGTTGTATGCACTGCCTTTCCAATTCCTAATATGCCAACCTTTTGGCGAACAAGTTAACATTCGCTTGCTGCTAACTTTCAGGAACATACTTCAACTGTATCATGTTCATGGTGGCCTCGTCCGTCGTGCTCACCGTCGTAGTTCTCAACTATCATCACCGCACCGCAGACATTCACGAGATGCCTCAGTGGGTATGTAACTTTTAAGTCTATCATGCTCATAAGGAACACTTTTATATTATACTGTACTAAGCAAAAGTTTTATATTAACACGGACTTATTAACTATTCCATTTCACAAGTCTTGGATGACTTACGTCCATGATCTTATTAGTTCGCCAATGTCGCAAATACCTCATGAATAATTGAGATATACTTATCATTGAGTTATTGAGAGGCCTGGTCCACACAAACCATCTCGTTTCGTCGTAAATATGCTATGATTACCTGTATGCAATTACGACCATGATGAAGAAAATTATCCCTATAGGTGCTTTGTAATACCCTACTACTTCCTTTAAGAAAGTCCATGTTAATTCAAGCTTGAGAAAAACCGACTACATTGTTCAAATATCTGGAGAAAGTATCTGTCACGTGCGGTCATAATGTCCATTATTTACTTGTTAAGCTGGTAGTTTCTGAATATATTGGTCCATTACTGTGAAAAAAATAAACACAATTATGAAATATATTTAACTATCTGGGGACCCGGCCTTGCCCGGGTATTTATTTATACTATCTCGGTACATTATTTAATTCTTAGTCAAGACATGATTCAACCGCCACCTAAAACGTCACATTATGAACCTCATATATCCTCCCAGTATCTCGAGAAAGTCAAAAATACTCCCGGTACAATAGCACGGCTAAGGAATGAATTTTATTTAAGTCGCATATTAAAGGTCTTATTGAGTCGCATTACACCCGGTTTCGACACCAAACTCGATAGTTTCCTTGTTATTTTCATATGACTCTGTATAATTTCGACCCCTTCTAGAATTAGAGGGGGTTGGGAAGTGGAAATAATATTGTCAGAGAAAACTATATATATATATATATCAATAATTTTTCATATACTCACATATGAGCCTTTATACTATATAAAATTCCGCTAATTCCACCCCGTGTTCGGTTTTGGGTCCCGACGAATATGGAAACCAATTTTATCAAAATTGTTCTTTCCTTTAATTTTATTGCACAGAAGTGTGTTTTTACCCCCTGCTAGGGGATTAACTGCAATTTAAATCGAATTCTGAATGTCAGAATCAAACTCAAAGACTCCCATTAGCGCCCAACGAATAATCTTACCTTTAAATTAGTTACAGTGATGTGGTTGAGGTCCATAGTCGAAAAAACAACTATTTTTATAGTCGCATCGACAGCCGTGGTCCCATGCCCATTCCAGAATTTGAACCCAGGACCTCTGTGATGCAACGTTAAGCATTACACCACAAGAGGTCGGCAAAATGAAACTTTATTTCAACTTACCCAACGGATCCAATATAGTGACGATTATTTGGTTGCCAAATAATTATTAACCAATTGTCATATACGTTGAATGATAACATTTGCAATCACCAAGAAGTTCCGGAATTATGAGCTGGCATTTTTTGTAAATTTATTCAAAGCATTGAACGACCATGATGACTCGCTTCGGGACCGAGCGAACGCTTTTATTACACCACAAATTAAAACGATTCAACTAGTTTTCATCTTATTATATTTCCTTCCATCAATAAACCCTAACTTAATGTCCTAGATATCTTATTAATTTATATATTACTATAGAGTACGAATGATCAGTATTGTCAACGATCCCAATGTTGTGATTTCACGTAACCCCAAAAGCTTTGGAAGTGGAGAATGGAGACTTCAAATGAGAATAATTTCAGTTGGCATCCAGCCTTTTACCAGATCTTCAGCATCTCCGGCATTTCATAATTTCTTAATTGAGTTTTATAACGAGGTCGTCTGTTTCAAATCCTCGATTAGGGATATGAATCACAGCTAAATAAAAATATATATAATTGCCAGAGAGCGTCTTTTACAAATGTCCCTGAGCGATATTTTTGCTCCACAGTAATTAAAGTTGGCAATGGTCGTGCTAATTAAATTTCATCCGCACGTATCAAAGCCGTAGTGCACTTGGCAGTGGTTTACGACCTTCATTACCTTTGACGCCCTGCATTTGCATACATACTAGTCGCCTCCGCAATTCTAACAAGGAACCAGCCAGCCAGCCAGCGCACTTCTCCTGACAACCAATTACACTTGCGGAAACTAACAAAACGTCCTTGTTTCCGCCTTCACCTCTAGGGACCTAATAAACGCGGCAGAGATGCAATTTTGTTACAATGAATATAGTCAAATCAGTTGCTCTTCAACCGCCGCTGAACAATCGACCTCTCCGACTGATGATTATGAGTTGCAAGTAAAATCAAATTATCCTCTGACGGATGTCCGAGATAACTCACTAGTTAGAAAAAGTTAGCTGGCCATTGAGAAAGTATTGTTACTAATATGAAATATACTGAAAAAAGACACTATTTTATAATTGCAGAGAAAAAACACAACAAAAGTAAGAAACCTTAAAGATAAAGATTATTTGCTATATACACTACAACTAACAAGTAGCACAAAATTTCGCCAATAACACTACATGCACAAATATCGGTACAAGATGATGATACCGATCGACCGGAACGAATTGCATCACTTTCGTAAACCAGCTGAAGAGGCACACAGGAATCTCTATCATCGTTCGATAAGTGTCTGTTGGTCTTCCGCTCGCTGCTCCTCTCTGGTGCAAGTCTCTAAGGGAGCAGCCGCCATGCTACAGTCTCTGACGTCACATTTGAAAAATACCTCTTATTTTCTACTAAACAGCGCTGATCTCTTCTACATTAACGTTACTTTTAGACTCGGACTCGTAATATGTTAATTTAAATGTGTTTGAATAATAACAATTGTATAAGACTGCAGTATCGTTTAATTTTGATCTACTTCAAACATTTTATAATAAACTGTCTACAGAGAATCATTTAACTTGCGGTATCATATAACAAAGAAATATATTTTACTTTCAGGATATTAGGATGTCTTAAACAAAAATTAATTAATACCAAAATATATAAAACTCTGACGAAGTCGATAGAAAAACAATTATTTAAATTGGTTTTCCTAAGAAGCGTCAGTAAATATTTTTTAATTAACAATATCATTAATATAATAAATTAGTAGTTTCGCCCCTAATTTAGACATCAACGGATGACAAATAGAAAAAGCTAAAAATTTTACCAGTAACGAAAAAGAATTCATCAACAAACACCTTTATTCTTTCACTTCACTGAAGCATTTGGCCAAAAATATCCTTCATCAGCTCCAAAGAAATTGAGAAGTAAAAGTAAAAATTAATTTTGAACACAAAAACATCCACATGTGAAAGAACTAATAGAAGAATTAAATATTATTTAATTATTTAATGGTGCTCATGAAATAAAACTTGCCCCAACATCAATTAATAAAGTTAGGAAGTAATTAGATTAGTATATGAAACGCCGCATAAAAATAGATTATAAAAATATAATATGTTAAGTGAAAAGTCATGACTTTAACTTATTTAATTTCGTCAAACTTCTATTATTATAAGTAAGAGGGTTTATTGCCTCAAACATGTAAGTACTTTGAAAACTGGGAATAAATTAAAATACCACACACAGAGAAGCAATTTTAAAATTTTTTAAAAGATGGAAATATTATTTATAAGATTTAAGACAGAGTGAGGACTAAAAGTTGTGAAGTTTAAATAATGGGTGATTATATTATGATAGAACAAAATTTGATAAATCTATAAAAATTAATTATGTTTATAATAATAGTTCTGATAACCGTCAATAGAGCAAAAATAATATGCGATCATAAATTAAATTAAATTGTTTAACTTTGTTAAATTTCAAACAAATATGATTATAAAATTATTATTATTAATAGACCTATAGCGCTGTTATTGAGGTAATCAGTCCAAAGACTGCGAAAGCTTTTTCATTTCTACATAGCTACCACATCCCACATACTCGCTAATCTTCTTAGCGTATTCCATCCTCGGCCGCCCTCTTCTGTTTTTAACCCACACACTTCCCTTTAATACTAATTTTGTAAAACCCTCGTGTCTCAAAGCGTGGCCTATTAATCTATCGCTTCTTTTGGTCAAAGTCCTCCAAATTTTTCTCTCTTCCCCCAATTTCCTTATAACTTTCTAGTTAGTTACCCTATTCATCCATCTGACTTTCAACATTCTCCTATACCACCACATTTCGAAAGCTTCTATTTTTTTTCTGTCTGCAGCTCTTATTGTCAACGTTTCCCACCTGTATAACGCCACTCTCCATACGAACATTTCTGCGAAAGCCTTCCTTGCCTGTGCTATCCTACTCTTTAAGTCTACTATACTTCTACCATCTCTAGTTATTACGCTTCCCAAACAGCAGAATTCCTTAACTTCCTTCAAAATATCCCATCCCAATCCAACACCCTTTGTTATTCTACTATTTCCCATACTACATTCCATTAGCTTGGTTTTCCCTCTATTAATCCTCATATTGAACTCGTTCTCCAGGACCACTTTCATGCCATTTATTATGATTTCCAAGTATCCTTCTGACTCCCCTAATACTACAATATCATCGGCAAAGCGTAGGGTTTTCATTTCTTCTCCTTGCAGTATGATTCCTTTTCCGTATTCCGTTTCACCGCCTGTAAGTTAAACAGCATGCGACTCCTAATTTCTGCTTTCTTTTCTTAATCTTCAGTTCCAATTTCTGCTAACTGCCTTCGGTAGAGGTTATGGCTAATCCTTCTTTCTCGTTATCTTATTCTTGTGCTCTTGCTGCTCTTCCTACCCTTGTCCTTACATTCTGCCTAAAACCAAACTGATCTTCTCCTAACTCGCATTTTATTTGTCGGTCTTCTATATTATTAGTGTATACAAAATAAAAAACATGTTAAATTATTATATTTTGTTTCTCGACGTAACAACGTCTGAGACTGGCTGAAAGATACTGGACACTAATATGAGAAATTTAATGACCAGTAGTAGATTTAGCGTTGAACAATAAAGTTGGGAAGCTCTCCGCTTGAATGCATTTTCAAACTTTATAATTTTACGTGCAACTTTCTCTACTCGAATTATTGCCAGCTGATGATGGCTCTGTTGACCTGAAAACTCAGTTTTATGTTTATTTCACATTATATGTAAAAATAAAAAAATTTATTGTGTAATTACCTGTGTTAAACAATGTTCAGTAATTTTTCATTAATCCACTCGGAGCAAAGAAAAATTAAATAAAAATATGATACATATATATTAATATTAAATTGTCATAATAATTGTTAGTAGAAGGTAAAACTTAAGGTTTTCCAAAAAAAATTGTAGCGAATCGAACAATTAACTGTCTCAAGCTTCTATTTATATTTGAATCCGCCACTTATAGTTTTAAAGGAACACATTATATTAATAATAAGTTACATATATTTACACAGGTAAAATAAGATTGTACGTAATGGGAAAAGTTTTACTAATAAGGTGTATGCTTCTCTGAAAAGGCCGCCAAGAAAATTTTTATCGTTCTTAATGTAGGCTCGAAACCTCTTGTTATTTAGAGCAGGAGTCTACTTTGTGGTACAAGAGGCTAAGTGGTTCAGATTCATTATAAAGGCAATTTATGAACGCTAATTAGATTAAGGCAAGAAGCGGAGTTACAAACGAGCAGGTCTTTAGCCCTTTTTTTCTTCCAACCATGCATCACCTCAGTGTAGAGGTATTTTTCTCAAAATCAAATATTCTTCATTGTTTCCTCAAGCAGCCCCCGTAACTGAAGGATTCCACTCATAAAGTTTACGTGAAGGCAGTACCCGTAATTGAAAATTTCTTTTTCATTTTAAGCAAATCAAAATAATTGAATGAAACGATGCCGATATAATTCTGACGACAATTATAAAGAGATTGGAAAAACAAATTTTTGAAACAATATTTCTTCTCTGTCAGTCTGAAAGTAGATTGTGAGGCTTAAATTCAGAATTTTAAATTTTCACTAATCATTGATTCAGACCGGTAGTGAAGTACCAGTTGTCCCAGATACATGCAACGTATTACTCTTTCATATGGGAATTGAAAAATGAAAAGTACTAAATGAGAAAGAGGGAAATTCTTATCAGTGACTTTTGAAAGAAATGTACCCCCAAACCTTAGAAGATTTATATTTATTGTTGTTTTCATTAGTCCTCGATTGAGGAAATAGGATACGTCATACTTCACAAATAATTTTAGGAAGATAATAAGGTACATAATTAATTACTAATAATCTTAAAATAAATAAAAGAAAAAGTATATAATCTAAAGTCACTTTTGAAAGAAATGTACCCCCAAACCTTAGAAGATTTATATTTATTGTTGTTTTCATTAGTCCTCGATTGAGGAAATAGGATACGTCATACTTCACAAATAATTTTAGGAAGATAATAAGGTACATAATTAATTACTAATAATCTTAAAATAAATAAAAGAAAAAGTATATAATCTAAAGTCACTACACGCTCACAAAAGAGCACAAACACACTGAGAAACACAAACATACGCAATTATCAGAATATTTATTTCTTATTTAATTTGAGTCATACATTGCGTTATAGGGCAGGATGAAACTAAATAATACAGCCATTAGGAATTTGTATTTTATTAACGAAAATATCTTCCTGCGGTTATATGAACAAAAGAAACTTTTTTTTCTTATATAAATGCCGGTTCAAAATATTGTGGCGGTTAATATCTGTAAATGTGTGACTCTATGTCACTTTTATGGGTTTGGCGAGCATATTACTTAATTTATTACCGGTGCCTTAGGGAAATGGTAGGTAATCCAGATGCTCAGGTAACACGAGCGCCGCGGTCTCTCGTGTGATGGACAATCACCGCCTTCCAGCAAAAGGGTTGCTCCCGCCTGTGACTCTTCTTTGTATTGTTCGGGAGAAATAGCTAGTCGTGTGTCAACAGCATGTGCAGTATAAAACTTCCCCGATATTTTAGTGGGGGTAGGCGGGAGCTCAGTATGCCTCGAGTTTTTGTTGAGTCAAGTGATAGTGTAAAAGAATTATATTTCTAGTTTGTATGAATACAATTAATGTTTATAACAATGCTAGTAACGTTCCTGCAGGCCGTTAAAGGGGAAGTTCGTCCTCAAACGATAATGTTTCTCCATTCCCTACTGCACATGTAAAAATACCACTTAGAATCTCACGAACTATACTTATTGTCGTGTTCCCAAATCACGGAGTAATTAACAGAAAGATTCGTCTACCTCTATCAACTGCAATGTCTTTCTGTGTCCTCACTGTCTTAATAATAACATACTTACTCTGCTCTTCCTACATTACTCAACAACTACATCACTAAATTTCTCTCCAACACAAATCTCCTTCTACACTAAATTTCACTGAAACTTTTCCAACTTCTCCTTCTCATCAACACTGAACAACTGCCCTTCTACCACATCGCTTCTTTCTACAGATCAACTCTACACCTCAATGAGCCAATGTTCCTTTCTGTATGATACTTGCCAATCAGAATTTCATCAAATATCAATACTTTCGTTATTAATATCCCCTTCCACTTTCATAAAAACTCGCCTTATTCTTGGTGCTGTACTACTGTGAGAAGTTTAGTTCGTGTGTTAAAATCTTAGGGACAGCGAGAGTCAAAAGTCGCAGTGCACTCTGTTATTACAAAAACTCTTCAGTAATTGGAACACCTGAATATTTGCATTAGGTATGGGTTAGGTGGTCTATCTTTTATGATATGTACTGATCATGGGCGCCTTCGTGAAATTGGCCATCTTGAATCCAAGTCAATTTTTTTAATGGAAAAGGGGTCGTGTGATATATCAACTAACACCAGCATTTTTTGACAAGTTCATTCCTGTAAGAAGAAGTAGCAGTTATGTTCAAAAGTTACAACACATTTGGTTTGTAATTACAGGCTGGACTGTCATTTAATGTGTTCAACATGTTGTCCCTCTCGGTCAACACCAATTTGAAGGCGCTGAATCCAGTCGTCATGCACTCGCAATAGAATCTCCGCAGAAATTTTGGCACACGCTTCTTCAGTGCGTTGCTCCAGATGGTGTCTGTTTCTCATTTTCCTCTGCATATATGAGTTGATTTAAATGACCCCACAGAAAAGTTAAGTCGTGTAAGATCAGGTGATATGGGAGGCCACAAAATCAGGTCGGTCAATCCAATGACCATCTAACCTCTGACGAATAACTACTCTTGCAGCATTTCCAGATAGCGTTGGTCATTTAGGTTCTGGACAATTAAAATGGTTCCAATTACACACCACGCCATAACCTATACGTCACCAACTACCTTGGAAGGTTCCATCCAGTCTGAATTCTGGTCACTCCAGTACCTGTGGTTGTGACGGTTCACTTCACCACTGACATAAAAGTTCGCCTCGTCACTGAACAAGAGACCTAGTGAAAATTTTTTGTTGATTTTGCTGTAGGACCCAGATGCAAAACATTCGTCTGAGTTATCCTCTGTTAGGTGTTGGAGTAGCTGAATCTTTAATGGATGCCATTGATAAACATGAAGGATTCGTATGATCGATGACTGCATGATTCTACTCGCTAAGGACGCCAAAACCATTTGGCAGATGTTTATACCTCTTAATCGCTTTCGTTACCATCGTTAATTCTATGAAGGAACGCCGCTGATCGCCTAGTCCGTCCTGATGGTAAAATATTAATTTCCCAAAACTGTTACATAGAATAAGATACCCAAATAAATAGACAGATATCCTCGATATAATTAATCTCACCTACGTGCACTACAAATTCCACACCCATGTTTCAGACACATTTTTTTACTAATATTGTTCATATAATTCTATAATCAAACTTTTGAAGAAGAATTTAGACTATAGATGCACTGGTAAAGTATAAGATTGAAAGAGAATTAAAATTCTCCAAAATAAAAAGTTAAATAGTTCACTATCGGAAAATTTTAAACTTTAGTACTTTACTATTAATATTATTTCACAAAAAAATGGTGTCAGAAATAAATTTCTTTTGAATAGTCCAAATTTAAATATTAAAATTGCATCATTAGCGGTTACAGAGAAGTATCTTGAGGAGAAGGAGGAAAAGTTTTAATTGATTAGTATACTAATTAATTAATCCAACTCTAAAACATTTCAAACTATTTTATGTGTTACTTTGTATTAAATGTTTTATAGTTTGGAATTTTATACGCTATTTATAATAATGTGTAATAATTATTATTAGACAAATATTTATTCAAAAAACATTACAGTTGTCATCCAAAAAATTCATTCTGTTGTTCACCAAATTCTTCTGCTTATTTTTGATATTATTAAGACATTTAATGGATTAGGAACCAAAATGTTGTCCACTTAGCTATATACCACTAAAACAACGACCTACTTATTACAGAATTATTCAGTACATATTCATAACGAAGAAATGACACATTTATTGAAATATTTACCTAAATACATCAATTTTCAGTTATGACCAATAAATAATAATAATAAATTATTACGAAAGTTGTTAGTTTTCTTTTAACATCAATTGTCCCCCAAATGCATTACTTTTTAATAATTGAATTACATAGGTATTTAATTTTGATGGCTATTATTTACTTTTATAACAACAATTATACAAAATAAATGCTAGAGTCAATATGACATACTTGAAAACAAATTAAACCGTTCCATTCCTTAATTTAGGACATATTCAGACGATGCACATTTAAAGTACAAAAAAACATCGGTAATTTTCAGAAAAATTTCTCATTTGAACGTTTGAGCCAAAATCGTATTTATTTATTGATTTATATTATTCAGGCTTTAGCCCTGAAAACAATCATGACTACGGAAGAATTGTTTTATAATTTGGAAACTCCCCAGAATCTCATTAACACAAAATTCGCATCAAAGAGGATTCTATTCTTAATGCTTACTTGAAATTTTAATCAGTATAACCTAACGAAGTAACAAAATAAAGGATGAAACGTTTTAAATTTTTTTAAAAATATGGATAAGCAAATAACTAATTAAATAAATATTTTCTGACTTACCGGCTATTGCATGTAATTTTTAATCATTATAATATCAGATAACATATAGCTTTCAGGTTGGAAATCTAATTAGCAATTTCAGTGTAAATCTTCTACAATCATCTCGACAAAGCATACATTTACACTCTAACAAGACAACTCAATAGTATTATCATATGTTTTTGCAAAGGAACTTGCGCTTTTGTGCGGTACATACACGCGGAGAATCCAATTTCATCACGCGCGTTCCGTACAGAATGGAGTAATTCCATTAATTACGTTCCTACTCATGTCGAAACGGAAATATTTGTTCTTTATACGTGACTAATTTAACTTGTCAATAATTGAATATTTGCCTGCCCAACGTACATCGTTATGGCTCAGTGTGGTGTAACTGGTACGTTATTATCAGAAACAGATATTTGAGGACTGTATTTACGGTATCCAACTTATTTGTAGAGGTTCCCCTTACATAATTAAGAGAAAATAAATAATATTAGTCAAATTATAAATTTAACAATAATAGGGATAAAATGCCATTCCGGTGTTTCAGACTGTATATACAATCAAAATAAATAGCATTCACTTAAATTGAGGAAAACTTTAACATAAATGTGTTTTTACTAGAGGGAGATGCGTCACGATAGTACATTTATGTGATTTTCCGTCTTTCATGCTACTATGTCTTGTACTTCGGAGAAAAATAATTTAATAACATGTAGGTAAATTATGCACAACTAAATACAGTATAAAAACTGTAACTTCAGTTGAAAATTGTTTACTTGCCTATACCTGAAGAAGTTTTAAAATGTGGAAGAAACGTCGTAAAAGAACTTAATAAATACTGCTTTGATTATATATTGGTACATTTAATGGTTTATGTAATTAGGATATAATCTTTGACATTGCAGAAATATTATCTCCAGCAAATTTTATAAACAATTCCAGAAAACTATAATCTATGAAAATATAGCCAATATTTTTGAAATATTTAAGGTAATTAATCACAAGACTAATAGAAAGTTTATCTGATTTCAGTAAAACATGAATAATTCAGCCAAGTAACCATAAGTAACATAACTCATAAATAAAACTGATGTGTCTGTGTCTACGTTTATCTCGAATAGGCTCCGAAACGTTTCAATGGATTACAATGGATATTTGAGGATTTAAAAACAGGGCTTTTAACTTTAATATTAATATTTTCTGCAATGTATCGAAATGAAACATGAAGTAATATTTATCATTCTACGGGAAAGGTTTCGTGGAATAGGCGCATACAAATCTCCAAAATTTGTGCGGGTTACCTATTCTCTTAATCTAATTATGCTGCGAAACGGTTTCACGGATTTCATTGAAAATTTCAGGGATTTTAAACGTGAATTTTAACTTTATTTCGATATCTTGCGGAGTTCAGAACTATTTATATTTATATAGACATTGACTTACTGCGCGAAAGCCGGTGTGAGGAAACCAACTGCGAATTATGTCTTATTAGTCGTTCCTATACCATTAATCGAAACTACTGTGTAATTTTAGCAGCATGATAAAGAAGAGAGTAAAGGGGGGGGCGAGAATTACTACTCCATCAATTGTAGCAGCAGAATTCGCAACATAATTACGTAAATAAGTGTTATTTGTCGCGTCAGGTAAAATTTAATAATTCTTAATTGTTCATTTTTGAAAGAAAATAAAATAATTCTTTTAGGATAACAGGCTACTTGATCCTTAAACCGGCAAGTCCCCTTTAATAACATATTAAGGGAATTGAAAAAGGTGGTTGTGGAAGGCAGAGCAAGGTAGCCAAGCTTTGACTAGGGCTATAGCTTAAGAATCCTACCCGGTGTTTCACCTAAAGAGATGCAGGGAAAAGCCTAGAAAACCTACATCAGGTAGGTGGGTCTATTGGGTACTATTCTCACGCCCTTCCGAATCACGAGTTTGCCATGGGATCGCAGCATTACCTTGACCGTGTCTGCGCCAGTTTTCTCCATTTTTATATTTCTAATGAATGGAAATAAAATTAATTTTTTTGGGGGGTTAACAGGCTACATGAGAGTGATCCTGAAACAGGCAACTAGAAGCATAGGAAAGGAATTGAAAAGGGGAGATGCGGAAAGTAGAGCCAAGGGTTAACTAGGGTCCCCGGGCTATGGTATAAGGATCGTACCCGGTGTTTCACCTAAAGATGATGCAGGGGAACCCCTAGAAAACCTGCATCAGGTAGATCGGATTTACCCCAATGAAAACATTTGAAGTTTTGGTCTGTCTGGAAGTTTGTATGGAATTGGCTTCGAAACGTGTGAAAGCGATTCCTGTTCTAAAACCAATTGCGATTTATAAGGTTTGACCAGAAGAGATCATAAATGATATACTTTTTAGCTATTTATCCAAGTTACGCGCGAACGAAGTAGCGAGCATAGATAGTATTTTAATAAAAGCATTTAGAGCAAACTGAAATAGAACGATAAAATTTTTCCTATTTTTCTGATAATTTTTTGCGATACATTTTAGTTACAAAAATATAAAAGTTACCCTGCGCTAAAATTAAGTACGAATGTAAAATTTACCGTTTGAAAATCAATAAATTGTATAAAGTTATTGGCTTGTTTAGTAATTATCGTATTCGGGTTAGTTTTAAATCTTCCAATGATTTAATCTGAGTCAAAAATATTAAAGACAATTTTAACATTTTAGAGAAACATAAAGTCATGTATAAAATTAATTGCTTGTCAGTCTTTCGCCTGATAGGATTTCGCTCCTACGGAGAGCAGACGAAAATATGCATCTGTCAAAGGTAATTGTGGCGAAGAGGACTAAATTGTTTATACGAAAGTCAGAGCAGAAGCTAGCAGGTGGATTCGTCGGCAAAGTTTTGGACAGGTTCTCTCTCTCGTGAGAGCGTAATGAAGTGTACTCGGCAACTCAGCCTCCACAACACAACCAAACTTCCCCATCAAAACTCCAGAAAAGGCTTGTTGTGTCGTAGCGACTCAGCTTCAAAGTTAGTTATTCTAAACTCGGCGCAAATGTACGCATGAGTACAACCCGATCGATTCCCTATCGGACTCGACAAACAAACCAGAGAAACGATTGCTGTAAGTGATGAACCAGGCTGCTATATTCTCGTTTCATAACACCTTCTCGTTATATATACCTTGCCCAAATATTTCGTGTACTTTCATACTGCATTGCGTAGTATAATTACGCTTACATACCTAATTTTCCTTTCTCAAATAACCTGCATTGCTTAGTTTCAATGTATACGTATCTAAATTGGCTTTCGCCAAATAACGTTTGTAATTAAGGACTACAAAAATCTCTATGTATGCATTATACATTAGTATTATATAATTAATTACCTGTAGTAGCAAAGATTACGAATAGTCTAATTCAGTGATGGGCAAACTTTTTAAAGAGGGGACCTAAGGAAAGCAAAAAAAAATGAGCGGGCCAATTTTTTTTAAATAAGAATAATACGTGTCACTCCAAATTCGGAATGTGTCATGCAAGATGACAGCCCGCAGTCGACCCGGTAGGCCTAGGACCTCAATGGGCTGTAGACCCCAAGAAGAAGAAATAACTATGATAGATTTTACGAAATTCTTGTATTTTTGTGATACTAAATCCTATTAATGACTGAAAGATTATGAAAGAGAATGTAACAAAGGTATTTTTTCTAAAACAAAATAGAAGAAAAGAGAAAAATGTTTATTTTTCTTATAGCCTATATTCTTTTTTTATTCGTCAGATAAGGAATAATGTCGCGCGGGTCGGATAGAATATTTCGGGGGGTATTATTGTATTTAAAAAAACTTGCCAAACATAATAAATGGTATTACGTGGTTCCGGAGAAAGTGTACAACATGAGGATTAACAGACGTAAAACCGAGGTGATGGAGAAACAATGGAATAACAAAGGGTATTAGATTGGGAAGGGATATTTTGAAGGAACTTAGGGAATTCTGCTACTAGGGCAGCATAACTAGAATAGAATAACACAGGAAAGGAAGGTATCACAAAAAAGAGGAGTTTACTTGCGACTAATTTTGTTGTTGTTTGTGGTATTCAGTCCCACGACTGGTCTGATGAAACCCTCCATGCTAAGACTGTTCATTTCCGCGTAACTAGCACATCGTACCTAAATTCTTAGTGTATTGCATCCTCGGCCTCCCTCTTGTTTTCTTACAAGACCCTCATGTCTTATAACGTGGCCTATTAATCTATCCCTTCTCTTGATCAACGCCCTCCATATTGTCCTGTCCGCTGTTTGCTTTGTATATACTTTTCTTGTTCATGGCAACTATCTTTCATGAAGTATAATAATTCATTGTAAATTTTAAAATAATTTGAGGCACTGATCACTACATGTAAGAAACAATGAAGCATGGGACTGTAAATAATTTACGGTAATATTTGTTGGACTTTTCGCAGATTATATCATATCTAATAAGTTGATTCGTTAGTATATAAGCCTAAGTTATCTACACCTCAAATCTTCACTTATCGGTTCTTGACGAAACTTCAATACTTGGTTTTCAGACATCCATCGATTAGGTGAACTTCTACTCTTTCTTCTGTCTCCACCGTTCTACAAACATGTACACTTTTAACCTCTACATATCAACTTCATACTACTTCTTTCGCCGTCCACCGTATCTGGCCAATCATATTTCCGAAATGTTATAGCGAGGTGCTTTTACTTTTACCGTATTCGCGTCTGCAAACGGAGACTTGAAGTGGAACCTCAGTTTGCCTTTTGAGAACACGTCTTCACACGTCTGTTCCGCCAAATTAGCTCAGCTCTACATACCTGTACAGCGCACTGGCACAGAAAGAAATACAGCATGATGCAAAAATTGCATGTTAAACGAGAAATAAATTATTTCAGAAACGTGTAATATGCGCGTTACAGAAGTGGAAAATTTATAAATATGGAATAAATATTTCTCCTAACACTTTTAGAAATAGTTAAATTGAAAGTTTTAGTTTATTGCTGTTAATATTCATTAAAATCCATACGTTACGGCTTTTTGTAAAACGGACACAAAAACTAGCTAAAATAAACAAAACTAATGCTCGGGATAATTAAGAGTACATCATAGTCTTTTTTCAAGCCTTTTCATTTCTGAATAACTACCACATCCCACATCATTTTCTCACTCTTCTGTTTTTACCGTACACACTACTTACAACTAATGCTAATTTTACAGGAGCCTCATGTCTCAAAACGTGGCCTATTTATTAATCTATCCATTCTCTTGGCCAAAGTTCTCCAAATTGTTCTCACTTCTCTTATTCTGCATAAAACGTCATAGTTAATTACTCTATCCACCCATCTGATTTTCAGCATTCTCCTATAGCACCACACTTCAAAAGCTTCCATTATTTTCCTTACTGCAATTCCTACCGACCACGTTTCGCACCCGTATAACTCCACACGAATATTTTTAAGAAATATTTCTTAAGATTCATGCTTATATTAGCTGAAATAAATTCCTCTTTTTTGCGAAAGCGTTACTTGCTTGTATTATCTTACTCTTTGTGTCTACAAAGTTATTTTGCTGCCCAAGTAGCAGAATTCCTTAACTTCCTTCAAAATATGCGTTCTCAACGTAACACCCTTTGTTATTCCACTTTTTCCCATACTACACTCTATTACCCTCTATTAATCCGCATGTTGTACTCTTTCTCCAGAACCACGTTCATGCCACTTATCGTAGTTTCCAAGTCTTGTTCTGACTCCTTTAATACTACAATATCATCGGGAAATCGTAGGATTTTCCATATACCGTTTTAACTTTCTTCATCGCCTGTTCTATATATAAGTTAAAGGTCATGGGCGACAGGCTGCATCCTTGCCTTACTCCTCTCTTGATTTCTGCTTTATTTTCTTGCCCTTCAATTCTAATTACTACTGACTGCCTTCTGTAGAGGTCATTGATAACTCTTTTTTTCTCGATATTTGATTCCTGTCCTCTTCCTCTGCTTTATTGTTGATTAAAATAAGAAAATTCAAGGCCTTCTTTCAATACAATTCGAACAATCTTAAGAATTTTCGGAGAGTCTTGACCTTTGATTTATTGTTTACATTCCCTGCACATTTTTACATCATTTAAGCGTTAAGTGCCAACAGTAAATGTGTTTGTGTGGGAAAAGAGGGAGAGAGTTTGTGTGAAAAATGGAATGAGTTCGCTATGTCAGAGATAGACGCACATGACAGCGGTACAATCCGCAATCAGCGCTCGATCCGTGCCATTTGAAACGAACCTCTGTCAGGCATGTCAGCATCAGCTCCATGGGCTACTGGTAACACGTTATTTCCACGAGCGAAATATAAAAAAAGAGGTGAAAGAAGAGAAGTTTCGGTCTCTCGTGTTTCTCGCTACACCAGCAACTAAGACTTGGAAACAAGTGATTCACTGTCGATACACCAACTTCGGTTACGAAAATGCGAAAGTGTACCTGGTTGTTAACAATTCTCACAATTGAATCGTTTATTGCAGAATTTGCCAACCTCTTACGTGTATTCTTATAGGTAAAGTTTAGAATAATCTCTTCTACAATTCAATCGGCTAATTAATCTAAAGTACATAGATTTGTATTATAAAATAAGGTTTTACTCGATTAAATTGTTGTGACAATTCACATTTAAAGAAATATGAAGACAGTTTCACCTGGCTGCCCGGCGATGCTCCGGACTTCATTCACAGTATTTTATTTGACAGTTAACACTTGATGAATGTTAAATCAATTATCGTCTCATATTAAATTATTAAAATGAAATAATTTTCGACCGGTTTTTTATTTTTAATCAAACATCGTTTCGGCGCATATTCTCTTCACAATAAAATTATTGTTACATACCATTTTTTAAAAATTCAACATATTATAAAATGTTAAAACACCAATTTTATAGTATGTTGAATTTTTTAAAATCGGATGTATTGGATATATTATAAATTATTTCATCCTGATGAATGGTTTAGTAACGCCTAAGGAAACACCGGTGCAATTCTGGGTATATAACACAGAAACCGGCTGCCTTAACCATTCGTCTTCTTCAGTCTACCTGATCCTAAATTTAAAATATGTTTACAATCTATACAATTCTAGGTTTAATAGAAACAAACGGTTGATATTTATTTCGATGGCCCAAAAATTACTTTATTTAGTAGCCATGCGCCTTCTTCAATATGGTACGGTTTTAGAAGTATTAAGTAACACAATCCTTCAACCGCCTTAAACAAACCAATAAAAATAAAGTATGTATGCTATTTTAATTCATAAAAATCTATAACTTACCATATGCAAAAGACGTAATATATGCAAGTGAAGTATTAAGTAACTACTTCGCATTACTTCAATAACCTTGAAATAAATAATAAACATTAAGTAGTATAACGTAACTGTTATTATGGAAAACTGATTTGAAGTGTACCCTCTGCAACGTGGTTTCTTTGACGAAGGTGAAACAGAGCGTTTCCGTGGATTACCGAGCGTTTAACGAAGAGCGTTTCTCATGGCTGTTATATATAATGATAATGGTAACTAGGAACGATAATGTAATGGACTGTTACATGAATTTATTGATCACGTTTCAATACAATAACCTTCAAAACTGATGTGATAAATGATACACATTCCTTGCGATCCTATTCATTAAATGTGAGAAATGATAGGAATATTTTGAACAAAATTTATGATGCTCTGTTGTCATAATGATCTAAAAGTATTTATTTAAATTTATATTGTTAAATTTATATTGTTAAATTTGAACGGTCTACACTACAATTTCTCCCGAAACAGTCACTGAATACATTTTCTTTTTGAACCTCAAATATTTAGTTTATATATATTTGCATCCATTCAAAGTAATACTATGCGTCGTTCAGATTTTCTAATTAAAATCTGACCAATTTATATTTCAACGAAATATTTGATTCAATAAGTCTTTACCTGAATATGTTGCCAAAATTTTGCACGACACGTTGCATATAATGCGTTTAATTTACACTAATAAATAAAATAGAAGTGTCTGTCCGTATGTTTGTCTCGAATAAGCTCCAAAATGTCTCAATGAAAATTTGAGGGTTTTAAAAAAGGCAATTTAACTTAAATATTAGTACGTTTCATTAAGATAATGATAATATACATATATATTAATACTACGCGAAGGTTAAAATTTCCAATGAATGTGGGTGGCCTATACTCTTGATCTGTTTAAAACGGCTTAACAGCTTTCAATGAAAATTTAAGCGATTGAAACAGGAATTTTAACTTCAATTTTCGTGTATGTTTCATTTCGATATCTTGAAGATTCAGAAGAAATTTGTATAAATATTTATAAATACAATGAATTGCCGCGCGAATTTCTCATTTTTATTGGCTCCGAAACGTGTTCTAAACCAACTGCGAGTTATAAGGTTTGTCCTGAGGCGATCATAAATAGATGATACCGTACTTTTTATATACTCAATGAATTCAACGTTATCAAAATTCTGTACCTGTTTTTTCGTTTTTAGGGCAAAATAAGATGAACTATTTCGGCGCGAACGAAGTCGCGAGCATAGCCAATAATAAATAAAATAAAATAAATGGTCAAAAGTCAGATATAGATAAAATTTTAATTCAAAATAAAACGTTTCGTCCCAAACTTTCGAGACCTCTTCAGTTCTTTCTACACTGTTCAATTCAAACAAATAAATAAACATTGTTGAATAGTATTAAAAATTCTGACTTATTGGCTGCTTCATATCTCTATATTATAAATATAAGATTAATTCAAATATAGGATATGAAAGTAGGTATCGAATTTTTGAAGAAACGAGTAATGGCTCATTCTCTTTGTCTTATCGAGATTTATCAGTAGATATATTTATTTCCAAGGTGGATCAATCCCCCCCCCCACCTACAACACAATTAAAACTCAATTTTGGAACCCCTTCATCTTTACGGTCATTTTGTGGGGATTTTTACAGCAGAACGACAGTCCAGACACATTTCAGAAGTGGCACAGACACGCACCTGCTTTTCCTTTGTGAAACGGCGGCTTTCTCCTCCCATTTCGTAATTCAGACGGATTCCGCGATTGTCAGGCAACTCCTTCCAGGAATTCTGGGACCCGGATTAAGTAGACGGGGCACCTTCTGCTCGCTATCGTCTATCTTCTTTTCATCTTTCCCCCAGATTAGATTGCAAACTAATTTCTGATGTTCATCGCCAAGGTACAAACTCTATATCTCATCTCCACCTTCCTACTTCCAAGTTTCGTTCGCGACTGGTCAAATTTCTCCCATCCATCTTCCCGTACCATGAAGTGCATGGCGAATCACCTGACCCTCGGCCTCCAATTAAAATCCAGCTTGGCACGCGGTTTCTCTCTCTAATTTCTGGAAAGGAACGCAGCCTTCAAAATTCCCGGTGTCAAGAAACTGGACTCAGGTACCAGATTTTTAAGTCGTCAAACGATGATTTTTGCACGTTCGGTATTCCGATGTCTCGCCTCTCTGGCGCCTTGGTGTTTACTTGTACTGAGTGTCTCCAATATATGGTCACCAGTGACGAAATAAAATGGCGATTGCCACATACACTCATTACAATGTTTTTTTTAATGGACTATAAGATTAATCGAATACTTTACCTTGCTTCCAGATCAAAAGCGTTTTCCTGCAGTGGCTCCCCTGGATCTTGGGTATGAGCCGGCCGGGGAAGAAGATCACGCGCAAGACCATCTTGATGAGCAATCGCATGAAGGAGCTGGAGTTGAAAGAACGCTCGTCCAAAAGCCTGCTGGCGAACGTTCTGGATATCGACGACGACTTCAGGCACTGCTCGAGCGCGGCCAACAGCACGGCGGGCTTCCTGCGCGGAGGTCCGGCCACCACGGCGGCCACTCTGGAGGACGCGGGGCCCTGCTCAGCCGCGCAGAGGGAGCTGCAGGCCATCCTGAGAGAGCTGCAGTTCATCACTGGTCGCATGCGCAAGGCGGACGAGGAGGCGGAGCTCATAAGCGACTGGAAGTTCGCCGCCATGGTCGTGGACCGCTTCTGCCTCATCATCTTCACCATGTTCACCATCATCGCGACGGTGGCCGTGCTTCTGTCTGCGCCACACATAATCGTTCAGTAGTCGTGAGCAGCGACGAGACGAGGACATCGTTGTTGTTACCGTTTTTCTGTGATATTTATAACAAACAACTATTATTTTGCAACTTAATTCGTTGAAACGTCGTTTTTATTATTGAAATTGTCGTGCATCAAAAAATACTCATTTTACCCCGTTGCTTATAATGCATATATATCCGATGAATATTAATGTATATATAAGAAATATTTCATACGAAAGGAATTGAGACATTAACTTTATTTATATGTATATCACCGTACAAAGGCAGAAAGGTACGGTCTGTACAGTATTTATATTCATATTATTGTTGTTTGTTAATAGCCTATTACTCGAATATCTCGTCTCTAAATGAGTAGATGACGACGTATTAAAACTCACGGCTTCCAAATTACTGCGACTTAATATAATTGCTCAAACATTCGTGATTGTGACATTCATAGGAAGTCTCTCCATTGTTGACTCTCAGAAACAATTTAAAAAATAAAGTGTGCACGAATTTGTTCTCAAGAATCAACCGTTCAAGCCCATTGTTAGTTTTAACAATATATGCATATAGATATTTGTAACTGATTACATGATATTGTATTATAAACAATCAGAAGTTCTTTATTGTGATTTGTTTGTGCGAACTTTTGATATTTCCACAAGAACAACTGATTTCGATCTTCGACCACATTGGACGATCATGTCGAGATTCCTATTATCAGCGATGTTGTGGTGTTAACAAGTAAAGGAAACGTATTTTATAAGCAGCACTATACTGTCGATTCACTGAATTGTTCATATGCTATTTATTCTACAATCGCCGAATCTTTTTGCTGAAATATTTTTCCTGAACGTTTCAAAGTAGCACGAAATTCGAGGTCTGTCAATTTTTACGAATCATTTCACCCAATTGCTGGTCCACTGCTGATTCCAAGAGATATGGGATCCAGTAAACAACTAAACCTACTAATACATCCTATATATATTACGTCTCATTAGATTATTAAAAATTATAAAACCTAATTTTTCAGACAAATTTTAATAGAAGAAACATTTACTTTAAAAAAATGTAACTGGACGTTTCGATACTATTTGCCGTCATTCTCCATCTGCGTTTAAAAGCGTCGAAGCATCCATCTATAATTTTTAATAAATTATGTGTAATTATTTCACATATTAAAATCTGACTGAAAATGGTTTCATAATTTATTATTAAATAAACCTATTGTAAATAACTTATTTAATACAAGCTAGTAATGGTTAAATTATTGCACAGGAAAATGAAAAATTAACATTGTGAATGGAAGGGAATTCCAAAGAGGATTGCTTGCTTGTTTTTTTTGTAAATCATTTTAGTGTTAAATTTAGTCAACAACGTATTTTATACTAATCAAAGTACACATGATGACGTCATCTCCTGTTTCTTCTTATCTTCTATCAGTTCTTAGATACTATGGTTGGTGAAGAGATTGAATGATACAGCTAAATGAATCAAGCTGACATAACACGTTTCATCCCGTCTTTGAGACTTGATGAGGTCTCAAATTAAAACATTTCTTCCACGTCTTTAAAAAACGAATATTGTAAATGCATGGTTTATTATGAGTCATTTTAATTATAATAGAAAACATAAAACGAAGGTATATAAAATAATAAAAAATTAATATAGAAAGCATAACGTGTACCTTTTTACCATGGTCACTCTAGTGGCATAGTAACGAAGTATTATACCAAAAAGTTTGTATAGTAGTCTCATCTTCATTCTCCATAAAATATCAAGCAATTTCTCTGTTATTCTTGCAAACTTTTCCTATCTTAAGATTACTTCACTTCATTAAAAGTCACTATGATCAGCTAATGCTTATAACTTGATACTTCTTAAGGAGCTACACACACTACTGTTACATTTCACTCATAAGTTCGTCAGTTCCACACAAATCTGCCACAGAACTCTATAAATATTAAACTTGCATTCCGTCCGTTCTCGAAAGACACTACAGCTACTGGTTCTCCCAACAACGCCACAGTGATAATTTTTTGTTTTGTTGTTAATCTCGCACGCATTTAAAGATTTTAAGCTGTCGCATCCTCTCAACAAATAATGTCACTCTATCGCTGTCCCAAGTTCACTGATTTCACTCCCTACGAGCTCGGAAATACTTGAAAAAAGCATTCAATTTTGCAAAGTATTATAATTTTGAATAAATTTTTCGGAATTCTTTCTCTCATCAAAATATATTTAATATAAATTATAAAGAATTCAATTTGTTGAAAGAAATAAAATTTATATAAAGTATGACGAATCACATATTATAATAATATATTATGTATATAATTTATAATAATATAAATGTCTCATTTCATTATAAATATTTTGTTGAAACAATTTAAAAAATTTTAAAATTACTTTATGTATGTTTGTTTTTTGATTTTTTTTTGTTAAAAAAATTAAGAATCTAAATTTGTCAACAAGCAGAAATTGTAGAAAAACCTTTGTTAACTGATTATGTAACAAAGGCGGGATGAAACGTTGTGTTTGTAATATTAATTATACTTCATTTTTTATGACTTTTTGGCTGTTTTATTTATTTAATTATCAGTTCAAGGCCGATAACCGTTTTGAATGCCTGTCTACGTCGAAATAAAATGTGGTAACTATTGTGAATTGTATTTGGTTTTTAATGTGGCTTGAATCAGAAAGAATACTGGCTTTCACATTTATCGCAAACATGTCATTACATACCCCGAATTTAAATTTAACACCGGTAGCAATACTTAGAGGGACCAAGACATTAAAACTGTAGTTAATGACAGCGAAAGTTTTCATATTCAAATCAACGATTTCTACCTAAGCTAACGAACCTTAGCATTCGAGGTCTGTTAACACTAGGCCCAAGGCCACTTCAAATAAATCTTAAGAGAAAGAGCCTACTTTCCGTTTAACAGGAAGATAGGTTTTATAACTAAATATGAAATTTGTAGGGCAACTGGTGCTCTTGGATAACAAGATCTTTCACAAGTTAAAATTGATGGAATTGGTAGTGGCCAGCAATGAGTTTAATAAATGATTCTACCCAGACTTCTTCAGTACGTCGACTGTCTTACTTTACGAAATCGTGCGCTCCAACTCCTAAAATTTCCATTTCGGAATACATCTCAACTGACTTATGAAAGAAACTCGTCGAATTTGTTGGGTAATAAGCGAAGTGTGTTAACATTAGTTAAATGTATTGCGGTTTGTATCGTAAATGTGTTTCAAGACTAAGTAGTAAATGTTAGAATGGCAACAAGAAAAGGTACTTCTCTAAAATCATAGCAATTGTAAATAGATATCATGAAATAGCTTCAACTAAAAAAATAAAACAAAGAATGATTTATATACAAAGACGTTGAAAACAAAATATTTTTCGAAATATTGTCACTCCATCTTAGAAGAGAAATAACGCAGAGACAATTTGATTATTACGAATAAAAGTCGACTGATTGTTTTGTTAACATTCATGACATAATGTCAAATTTTATTATGCCATAATTATTTAGTTACCGACATTAATTGCACCGAGTCAATTTCCCATCTTCGTGTGAACAAGATCTGGCTTAAAGTTATAGATACATTGGGTTGTGAGATGGAGAATTGTTTCCTGCTGTGCTTCCTGAAGTTTACGATATAAGAACGAGCCTCGGTTAAACTTTAACAAAACCTATATCAATCATTTAAACTTTTTAAAGCCTAACTTTACTTTAGTTTATTCTCTAGAGCCTTATTTGTTTTTGGAAAAGTTTACTCCGTGATGTAGAAGAAAAATTACTTAGCGAGCATTAACCGTAGGCACGTATATTCGTATTTAGCATATAAATGTATTAAAAATGAAACACTTTTCGTGTACCTCTGTGTAAAAAATATTATCTAGCTTCTATAAAGACGGCATTTTACCGTTCAATTACAAGAAAAATATATATGAAAATTTTGTTTAGGAATCTGGAGCTTAATTATGAGACCACTCTGGTGAATAATTGTGCTGTCTTAATTCAAAATTTAGTAAGAAATTTCCTTGACACTTGAAATATCGTAATACTATAATCAAAATGTGATAGGCTGATGAAATATCGAACCGTGTTACAATAATAACAATCTAGATAAATCATTCCATTCTCTCATATCATAAGTAGATAAATGCCATTAATTTCACATGCCAAGTCAGAAAAAATTTGGAAATTTAATTTTAACGTTACATCTTATGAAAAATATCAATTAGTCAAGATTGATTTTTAAACTTTCCAATTATTTGGTATATATAATTAAGTTTGATGTATTTTATGCGAAAAATGGGATTTATTTGGAAAGCGAGTTTTGGAAACATCGCAACTTAAGTTTCGTTTGTAAGTAGTAGTTGTCAGAAGATTCATAAACATTTCTACTGGCACGTAGAGGATTATACGAGGGTATGAAACTCGCTATTGGTAAACAAGTGCTACCAGCTAAAATATATTTGTGACCTAAAATTTTGCTTCGTCTAAAGTTGGTTCATTGAAACTTTTCACCGACACAGATAATCTTTGCCAGTCTCAAAACGTAGAATTTCATAATAATTATATATAAAGAAATATCTATTATACCTTCATAAAACAGTTGAAAATATTACTCTAATCTATAAACTATTTGCTTGTTGCATGAAGATCGGTTGATTTCCGCTAAAAATTACTTTTCATTGACTAGAATGACTAATCAGTTTCCTGCTATCATAAAATTTAAGTTTCTTTTGAACACCTAAAACTTTATCGGAATGGCTTTCTTCGTCTGGATAAAAAAAAAATTCCCTCTAAAACAAAATTAAAATGACTACTAATTTAAATCTGTGTAAGGAAATCTAACTACCCGTGAACTTCTGTATTTGGAAGTACTCGTATTATTTTAAATCTTTACACTTAACCAATAAGTGCTTGTTAAATAAGAATGGTGGAGTGCGTTGTGTCTTAAAAATCCGTGACTCCGTAACACAAATATGCATAACACAATCATTAATTATTATAAATAACTTGTTGATACATTAATAGTTATATACTTTGATTAAATATGAGTGTTACCGCTGCACAACTTTCTGTGCAGGACGATCGTTGTTGCTAGTAATACTTTATAACGTCCTCTAAGAGGTAAAATAACTGCCTTTAAAATAAAATAAATATTTAAATACAGAGATGAATGATAGAAAGTGATATGTACTGGAGTTTTATGTGGACAAGCTCATAAAGGTAATGTGTTCACAAGATTCGCATACCCAAAAACGCACAAATTATGTATAGAATATTCTTTGTTGTAGAAACTTTGCTATGTATACGTTTCTAAATAGAACGATATCATATTAAATGTTAATTGTTTTCGAATTCTGTTGGGAATCTTATAATTTTTTTCCTCATTAGTTCCAGTTCCTAAAATTGAAATTTCTTTAAATCTATATTTATAAGCAAGTCTTATGAATCTTGATTAGCAATCAGCAGCTTATAATACTTTACCAAGTGTTTTCACAGTTCCTACTTGCGTTATAGATTAATTCATGAGCGCCATTAGTTCATATATGCTTCAATTTTTGCGTTGTGAAACAACGGAGTTTCAACATTGGGCAAAATTAACATAAAATATAAATTCGTCTGTTCTCGTGGAATGTTGCGATCACAATTTGCAACGATCGTTTGCCGCTTAATGTATTATTCAATATGAATTGAATCATATCTATAAATTTCATTCAATGCCCGTATAGTTTATATCCGTTTGATCCAAATATTAAAATGATATTGAAGAGCAGCGCTGTTGATTAATCGTCGACAATCCCTTCTGATCATTTTTATAATATGCATTTTCAAGTCATCAAATAGCCTCTATTCAAATTGAGATACTTCTTATAACGTCACAGAATTTAGCTACTAATTCGATCTTCATCTTGACCATTAGTGTGTCCATTTCTAAATATAACTTGCCACGGTTTCCCCTCGACTTCATACACTGGCTTCGTGTACAGTTCGTGCGATTCTACATGGCATTTTTACATGCGCAGTAGGGAAAGGGAATTGTCATTTGAGGAGGAACTTCCCCTGCAACGGACTGCCGGAACGCTACTAGCATTGTTAAAAACATTAAATGTATTCAAACAAACGGGATATGGAGACTGCGACAACGGCTTTTTAACACACCCTATACTTATTATGCAGGCTGTTTGAGAACGAACTCCCTAGTTTTCATGTGTCTTTGAACGTGTACTAAGTGATATACACTATTCTAGTTTGAGGTGTTTTATTCATCAACTCTCCAAGTTTGTCTCCCTTGCAGTTGGCAGGTCTGCTTGACCTTGAGACGGCATCAGTGCTGTTTTTTACCTCTATGCCCTAAGTTCAGTCCAGGCGTGCGTGCAGTGCAGAGCAACTTAGCAACAATGTGTACTCGCAGTGTGTTATTTGGCTTGTGCAAACTGAGTCAGTTACAACAGTGCAACGTAATTTTAGACATCATTATGGTGGTGAATCACCTACAGCAAAAACTATCCGTCATTGGCTAACGTCTTTCAAGGAAACCGGTAGTGTTTTAAAATCACCTGGTAGACCGAGAACTTCTGAAGATGTTGTTGAACAGATCCGTGTTTCGTGTGTTCGGAGCCCGAAGAAGTCATTGGCCAGACGTAATCTACAAATAGGAGTGCCTAAAGGTACTGTGTATGGATGTGCGAAAACGACTTCGATTACGTGCCTACAAATGGCAACTGTTACATTAAATAAAACCTAATGATAAAATCGTAAGGTATGAGTTTGCTATTGACTTTCTGCACAGAATTGATTATGTTAATTTCTTAAAATACATTCTCTTTTCTGTCGAGTCTACTTTTAATGTCAGTGGAACAGTTAATTGTCATAACATTAGAATTTGGGGGGCAGAGCATCCACATGAAGTTATTCAGCATCAACGAAACTGTCCAAAACTTAATGTCTGGTGCGGTTTGATGGAAGATCGTGTGATTGGTCCTTTTATTTTTGTAGAAAAAACAATAAACGGGGACGTTTACTGTGACATGTTGACAGAGTACGTCTTTCCCCAAATAGACGATATCGGGGCAGAAATGGGGCTTGTGTTTTTCCAACAAGATGGCGCCCCCCTCCCCCTCATTACAGTAACCATGTGCGTGCGGCTGTTGACACTTGCTTTCCAGGAAGGTGGATAGGCTGGGCTGACCCAATACCTTGGCCAACACGAAGGAAGTGAAAAGATCAGAAGCATCAATCATTTACGGAAAAGAATCGTCGCGGCGGTTGGGAGAGTTACACCTGAAATGTTGGTGAATACGTGGCGAGAAGTGGAATATCGTCTCGGCATGTGCAAGGCAGCAAATGGATCCCACGTTGAAGTTTACTAACATTAAACAAAACTTGAAGGTATTCTCTTTCATGATATGCACTCATATCTGTAATTCTTCATTACTTTCCCCATTATATTTATACTATGGAGTTCTGTCTCAAACACCCTGAATATGATATTATACAGATGAGTTTCTGGACGTACAACACATCCTGAACTAACAGCAATATATTTCCTAGCGCCAAGTTTTAGAATTTCTTTTACACAACGAAGTTGCGTTTACAAAACTTGGAGTTAAAGTGAGCTCTAGTCTACTCCCACTACAATACGGACGGAGCGTTCCACTGTGCATCGTGTCGATACGTAACTGGCTAAATCTTCCGAACAATACATCATTTACGATGGATTCCAATTATTTTGTGGCGTTTTGCCTACAGAAGTCCCACTCCACAACTCGCGACGTTTTAAATATTAGAACGCTTTTATTTAGAAGTAAATGGGTGTGTTAGCCCGGCACATTGCTAATTCGACACTTATCTAATTTAATGTGATTTGACCAGCGTATATGATTCTAACTTTGTGATTCTATGACGTCAAGACTGAAGTCAAACCGAATTAAATGATTTTTTTGTCAATTATTGATTCTCGTAAAGATTGAAAAACTCGCGAAAATAATATTAAATTCCTACTCGTTTTTACGGTGATTATTGCAAATAAAGTTTGTCTAAGACGCCATCTCAATCGACCCACGAAAGTCGTTTACATGACCAATTCTTTGAATGTCAAAAATTTATAAAACTTGGATCATTTTGGCTTCTTACTAAACCTTTATTACATAAAAATATATTTCTTTGGTATTTCTTTGAAATTTTAACTTGAAACTATTTCAATTCGCAATTGAAAATCTCAAATATTCACACGCAACACTCGTGCAATTGACAATAAATAAATTGCATTATAATGGTTTAAAATATTCTCTATATACACCTCAATAATTCCTACAGGCCATAATTTGGTAAATGTTTCAAATGTACCATTGTTATGTGAAAGGATGGAAAATCCTTACGTATTGTTAATCTTCGACCTTTCATTAGTTTGTATTTTGCATAATATACCTTAATTTATACACCTTTTGTTTTAAAATATGGCAAATATTCAGTGTGTGGCCTTCACGGGTTGACAAGTGCTTGCATTTTTTTTATAATTCTTTCTGCTTTTCCGCCAGTGACTTTCCTCACGTCAATGTTTTATCGCAATCTGTCCTTTGTATAAATAATTACAGACATACATAATTTTTTGTTAATAGATTAACTGCGAAAAAACTCATAGCAAAGCGTTTAAGTTAAAATTAGTAATCATTACCAAATTTAATTTCCTCCTAACTTCGTGCCAAAGCTGATATTTAGTATAAAAGAAGGACGAAAATAAGACAAACACACCCGCTATTCCTAAGAGCATTATCGGTTTACAAATAAACTTGAAAAATATTCTTATTTATAGGTCACTGTTCTCATAGCAGGCAAAGCTAGCAGAAACTGAATATTGTACAGAAATTGATAAAACACTCGTCGTCGGTGTACAGGGCAATTTTATAGTCCGCGAATCGATTAAACGAAATCGGTATAGGTTAATCGATGAGCATAGTGTAACAAATGATAAAG
Source organism: Eucriotettix oculatus (assembly GCA_034510155.1). Classification (NCBI taxonomy): domain Eukaryota; kingdom Metazoa; phylum Arthropoda; class Insecta; order Orthoptera; family Tetrigidae; genus Eucriotettix; species Eucriotettix oculatus. The sequence continues at coordinate 9,362,763 of CM067381.1, forward strand.
TACGTGAAGGACAACTTTCAATTTTGTTTTTACTCGGTGTCGACAAGCTACTTTAAAAAAAAACATCGACAGGGACGCCGCTGACAGTACTACGTCAATATGTCTCAGCGCATACAAAATTTGTGAACAATTCGACGGAATAAAATTTTAGTTAGGGATGTCTCAAGTGTTAATTTGTAATTAGAACTTTAGTTAATCACTACACACAGTGTAAAAATAATATAATTTCATTTTTAGATTTCTCTCCGTACTTATGAGAACGAATCAATATCTATGAAAATGATTTCCAATCAGGATATTCGGAAACATTTTGAATTTAATTACTTTAAAACCATTTTATTATTATTAGAGTATATATTATATTTTCACATTACATACAGGAAACTAATATTTAGATTATTACGATAACGAACTTCTCAACTTTGTGAACATTAGATTATAGTTTTCATAATTGTAGTTATTAATTATTTATAGAAACAAATAATATGAAATGATCACAAGAGCTTATTATTGAAATAAGTTATCGTTAATATTAGTTATACAAATCCGATATTTATTCAACAAACCAAATTATGTTTACAAAATTTGAATCTTCGAAAGAAGCACACCATTTTCATGCGTGGAGCGTCTGTTAAAATATTTCCCGAAGGCAATATAAAAGCTTTCGTTTCAAAAAAATAATGGCTTCAAAATATTACACATTAATTTGTCAATTTTTTAACTTATATTGGGGTAGTCAGTCCTCAGACTAATTTGTTGCAGCTCTGCACGCTAATTGTTAATATTTTAATCGCACATATCTATTGCAGCTCGCATCCATTTTCCTAGTCTTCACGCTTGTATTAGATGTAAGCAATTTTAATTTTTGCGAAAGCATCCTTTGTTTTGTGCTCTGCAGTGACCCAGAAAAACTGGCTAATACAATGCATGAACAAGACTACGTATAAATTCTCCCACGACTATTGAACTATAAATAAATTCAGAACAAATATTTTTCTTTCACCCAATCTTCTTGTAAATATTGATTCTCTCGTCCAACCATTACAATAAAATTGGAGCGCTTTGTGGAGAGGATATACATGAAAATGTATTTTTGGAGCTTTCGTTGCTTATAAAAGTATATACTTTGTCGTATATTCATTTTCGTAGTTACAATCAATAACGATGAACTTGTCTAAATAATTATGTTATACTACTTGAAAAAACATTCGTTTTTTGTTTTAGTTTTATGAAGAATTGATGAGCGATTGTAGCTTATAAATCAAATGAATGACCTGAACAGGGAGAAATGATCAAAACTCGTGCCAAAAGGAAATTCTCATTTATAAATAAAGCTATAGAACGCTGTAACAGTTCGGTTGTAGTGTTCCTGGAGATTTTACATTGAAAGCTTAAAATATGATGTCCAGCTGAATATTAAGAAAAATTGGGCATGTTTGCAAGAAGGTGGTCCTGGAGGAAGAATACAACATGAGGATTAATTGAGGGAAACCCAAGGTAATGTTGTGTCTTATGGGAAATAGTAAGGAACAAAGGGCGTTAGATTGAAGGAAGTTAATGAATGCTTCTACTTGGGATGGTAGAAGTGTAGATAAGAACGGAAGAGGGAGGCCATGGATGGAATACGCTAAGCAGATTAGGGAGGATGTGGTAGCTATGTAGAAATGCTTAGTAGTTCATCAAAGTGTCTCATCCTAATGTATTTACATCAGAACATCGAAGAAATTGTATTAAAGAAACAAAACTAAACCAATAATATCTCCCCGAAGAAATGGGTGTAACGATAGTATTTTTTATGATTGGTAACGTCTTTATCAAAGACATTTTATTGCGAAATCATAATTCCATATTTACACGCATTAACATTTACGTCGACTTCATATGCTCGTGTTTGATATTACCACTGGTATTAATTAAAACAATTCGACTTGTTTTAGTTACAATAGGAGCATCCATAAATAACATCCACTTACGTTTCCCAGTTGACCCAAATTTTCCTTTTCAGACAAGATTGATTTTTCTTTCAAATATTCCACTTCAGGAAAAATAGTATTTCGATGGAATTGAACTTCAGAACATGTGAATTCGTCGAGTTGACTTAAATCTTGCATCAATAGTAACATACGATTAGTTAAGAGGTAAATGTTGTTTATTCATAAATTTTTCTGAACTGTTTCGTGAAAATATTCCCATGTATGAACTTATATAAAAACGCATTATTGGCCAGACTATTGTAACGAGAAATGACTATTTTCTCATATCAAATATGTGTCAAATAAGCATCCAGAACCACAGTTGTTTTGCGTGTTGCATTCAGGATGAGGGGCTCAAGTTTAGTGACGAGTAATTGTTCTGTACTATATAACGGTAAGCATAAATGATAAAGATGAATGAGTTTTTCATCGAAACGTCGGTTTTAAATTCTAATATGACCCGGGTTGTAACCCAAGAACTCTTGATTCAACAAATTCACCGGGAAAACCTACGATATTAAATTCTATTTACTTCTATGCAACATTTTCTATCGTTTAAATTAATCAATAAAATGGGTTACATCTCCGATAGCGAGTAAGGACTTAGGCAGACCTAAAATAATCAACAGAACAGGTAAATTAAGTTTATTACAAATTATTAATTTTCTATTCTTTGATTATTTTTATAATTAATTAAGTTGATAACGTTTGCGGGTTGTGAAAACTGATTGTGACAAATTTTTCATTAATTTGCAAATTACAGAGTTGTACAATGGGGATTTTCAATTCAGTGACGTCACAGCGTTTCACCCGCGTCGCACGTGATGCATAATTCAGGTTTATGAAATCTATATGCAGCAGGTGTCTTCATCGTGCGATATTCACACGCGCTCTTGATAATTAATTTGTATTTATCTTCTGGTTTGATTTTATAAATTTAATAACGTTTTACGAAACTAATTCATCATCGTGTGTATGAAATTATTTTTGATAATAAATTGATTTAATTCAATCGATTACAATTTTCTTTGCGGTGTACAAAACCTTATTACCTGTGTCTAATCCATTTGTTTGTAATGTAAAATATTTGTTAGTTAAAGGTGTTTAGAAGATATCTTGAGCATAATTTTTTGGAAAATGTAATTACATCCTATAAGGAATATTAATTCATGTTTGTTGAAAAGCTGAGAGTTGTCTTCCAAATCTAATATTAGGTCTCCCAATAGGCTTTCTCAGAACTATACTCACTTGAGAACTCCAATTGAAATTGGTCCTATATTTACAAAGGTAATTGTAATATTATTTTTAACATGTTTCTTAACTCTCCCTTACCTAGCTCCTTTTTTTATTTTTTCAGTGTTATTAAACAGGAATCGATAACATTCCAGCGGAGTTGATAAGATCGTCGGGCCAAGAAGCAATATCGCGATTGTCCAGGTTAGTATGCTAAATCTGCGAAATAGGAAGAATACTATAATATTTTAGTGAAACCATAATGATACCCATACCGTAGAAGACTGGGACTGATAAATACGAACAGCACAGGAAAATTAGTATCTCATGCATGAAAAATATTAACGAAAATAGTAAATAGGAAGATGGAACTCAAATAGAATGCAAAAAAAAGAAAACATACCTGTGGGAGTTTTCTCTAGCAAGCATTTTCCCCCAGAGAGTACGAGGCATTCCCGCAAAGTTCTCACATGGCGAGACACCTTCACCCATTTTGGGACGTTTATGTACTAGGGTCGTAGACCTTGAACATAAGGCAAGAGTTGTCTGTTGATCCCATTGGATCAGTTAGCCAACTGCCTCCTAAAACAAGTTCAGTAAACTCTTCTCCCGTCATTCGGAAGTGCGTGAGAACAGTACCCAATGCCCGACCTACCTGATGAAGGCTTTCTAGGGTTTTGCCTGCATCTCTTTAGGTGAAGCACCGGGTAGGTTCCTTAAACCATATCCAGGTGCCCTAGTCAACCCTTGGCAACCTTGCTCTATCTTCCGCATCCCTTCCTATGCTATTAAAAGGGAGTTGCCTGTTTCAGGATCAACCTCATGTAGCCTGTTAACCCCCCAAAAATAGAATGCGAATTAGGACGAGATCAGTTTGTGGGGACAAGAGAAGCAATATTGACTCTGTGTCTAATTTTAATAATAATAATAATAATCATATTCCGTAGATCCTGTAAAGAAGCTAAGCTTCAAGGATGTGGAATGGGTCAGGGTGTACATTTATTACATTATTTTATTGTATAAAAGAAAATATACTTATAACAAATTTTTGTATTATAAACTATAATAAATTACTCTTCTCCGATTCTTCTATAAATTCCTTTATTGAATAGAAGGAGTGGCTAAGCAAAAATGAGCGTAATTCAGTGTTAAATTTACCTTGATTATCGGACAACTCTTTAATTCTGTGCGGCAGTCTGTTGAAGATGGATATCCCTGAATAATGCACACCTTTCTGTGCAATTGACATTGTTTTACATTTTTTATACAGATTATTTTTGTTCCTTGTATTGAAGGGATGAATATCAGAATTATTCAAAAATAAGTGCCTATTTGTGATTAAAAATAACATCAATGAATAAATGTATTGGCACGTCAAAGTGAAAATACCTAACTTTTTGAACAGATTTCTGCAAGAAGTTCGTGAGGAAACCTGACATATTGCTCTAATAACACGTTTTTGACTAATAAAAATCTTATCTATGCCTACTGAGTTGCCCCAAAATATAATACCATATGATAAAATAGAATGAAAATATGCAAAGTATACTAATTTTCTTGTTTTTAAATCACTCAAGGTGGACATTGCTCTGACAGCATATGTAGCTGAGCTGAGTTTCTTAAGTAAATTGATTAATCTGATCAGTCCAATTTAATTTATTATTTACTAAGAGACCTAAGAATTTAACAGAGGAAGTTTCATTTACATTAGAAGACAAGATAAGAAAAAACAGGCATACGATTATTGTAGTTTTAGACTTAGAAAAACCGTTTGATAATGTGAACTGGAACAAACTATTAAGGAGTTTGAAGATGACTGTATTTGTGTTGTAAGCATTAGTATTTATGTAATATTGCTCATAGAGGTTACTAGTAGTTGTAAAGAGAGTTACTCCATATTGGATTTTGTAAAAACGTGTGCATCATCTCCTGCTAATAAACAGTTAATAAAACATGGCGGCAGCGGTAAGTCTACTTTAAAATGTGTAAACTCAATTTATTAATCATCTAATGTGATATGAAGCATTTTATATGCGAGTAAATCAGCACTCGTACATTGTAAAACGAAGACAATACTAAAAGGAACAACACGATGCACCCGAACCATTCAATTTTTCTAAAGCTCAAGAGTAGGAACAATGGAAGAAAAGATTTCACCGATTCCGGTTAGCATCCAAATTACATAAAGAACCTGGAGAAGAGAGGGTAAATATGTTAATTTACGTTATGGGTCCAGAAGCAGATGATTTACTTGGCGCTTTAGGGTTATCAACCGAAGAATTAAACGACTTTGACAAAGTAATGGCCGCTTTTGATAAACAATTCATCGTTAAGCGAAATCGGACCTATGAGGGAGCCGTCTTTAACCAACGGACACAGAGAGAGGGGGAAACTATCGAAGAATTTGTAGCTAATCTTCATACATTGTCTGAGCATTGTGAATTCGGTACTTGGAAATCTGAGCTAATATGTGACCGAGTCGTAGTGGGAATCCGGGATACAGATTTGTCAAAACGGTTAATGTTAATTGACAATTTAACGCTTGACAAAGCAGTGACCTTGACGAAACAATCAGCACAGGTGCATGATCAGCAACAATTGCTACGGGGCCAGACGAACGAACTAGAAGCGAAGGTCGAAAAAATTAAATCAGGACCGAAGAAACCGCCAGGTCGATATAGTTCGAGACCGAAATCATCCGGTGAGAACAATTATAAATCTAATTCCCAACAGAGTAAACAAAATTATGGGATTAACTGTTGGAATTGTGGGAAGTATAAACATCCCAAATCCGAATGTCCAGCAGCTAAAGTCGAATGTCGAAAATGTAAGCGCATTGGACATTATGCTGTTTGCTGCAAATCCAGTCAAACGGGAGTGGTTCGAGAAATCCGAACTGGACATGAGACAGAATCTGCATTCATGGGCGCCGTGTCGACGAGAAAGTCCATTAAACAGCGTTGGGCAGCTTTATTAGAAGTTAAACACCCCAGGATTTTGTTTTATGCTGATACTCAGGCAGATGTAACTGTCATTCCTGAAAATGTACATCGTGATTCCTTAAGCGATATAGCACTTCGTAAACCAGAACGAATACTATATGGGGCAGATAATCAACCATTAAAGAATGTCATTGGATATTTTTGGGAAAAAGTAAAGTACAGGAATAAATCGGCAATAGCTGATATCTATGTTGTTCGTGGAATTGAGCGATCCTTATTGTCAGGAAAAATTAGTGAAGATCTAGGAATTGTTAAGAGGGCAGATGTTGATGCTATTGAGCAAGAAGGGATGTCATTTGATCCACTGAAAAATTTCCCGAATCTTTTTAAAGGGTTGGGACATGTTAAGACTCCCTACACAATTCGTTTGCGAGATGATGCAAAACCTCACGCTCTGGCGACTCCACGACGAGTACCAATACCCATGCTGAATAGAATTAAGAAACAGATGAAATGGTTTTACTAGGCGTCATCGAAAAAGTAGATGAACCTACTGACTGGTATGCCGGATTGGTTACAGTGCCAAAACCAAACGGTAATATTAGGATGTGTGTCGACCATGTACAGTTAAATCAGAATATTAAACGTGAGATATACCCGATGCCAGTAACAGAGAACATTTTAAGTCGGCTGTGCAAAGCTAAGTACTTTACTAAACTTGACGCTAATAGTGGCTTCTGGCAATTTGAACTGGATGAACAATCCCAATTGCTAACCACTTTTATTACACCTTTTGGGAGGTATAAATATTGCCACATCTGAAGACCTGCAGTGATGGCAGAGCGGTAGCGAGCCGGACTGCAGGCACGTAGACTCGGGTTCGAGTCCCAGCCGACGCAACCATTTTTATTTGTTTAATTTATTTACATTGTTTGCCTTTGGTTTAGTATTTTCTGTTTCTAGAATGTTCTGCTTCTAGAATATTCCATGTAGGTATAAATAGGACTGGATTCCAAATCGGAGTCAGTCTTAAGCAGTACGAGCTTTGTACAGCACTTCGTCGTTGATTAAACGCTTATAACCTCTACGCGTGTGTGTTATTGAATCTCACGATCCCTACGAAACGTGACAATATAAACGCCTACCGTTTGGAATTTCTGCAGCGCCTGAATTATTTCAAAAGAAAATTTCCAGTATTCTCGAGGGCATTGAAGGTACTCAAGTGAATAGTGATGATGTTTTAGTGCACGGTGAGACAATTGCAGAGCATGATAGACGATTGTTACTTGTCCTAGAGAAATTAGCCAATGCTGGTATTACATTGAATTTTGAGAAATGTACTTTCTGCACTCAAAGACTGAAGTACCTAGGGCACATTATCGACAAGGAAGGAGTACATATTGATGATGACCGAATTCAGGCCATCAAAGGAATGAATGCACCAAAAACTTCATCTGAAGTTAGGAGTTTGATGGGAAGCATTAATTATATGTCTAGATTTATACCTAATCTAGCGACCAAGGCCAAGCCACTGAACGACTTGTTAAGCCTGAAGAATCAGTTTCATTGGGGGCTAGATCAAGAACAGGCATTCAGAGCAATTAAATAGGAGTTAGTCAAAAGTCCAGCACTTGCATGGTTCGATCCGAATAAAGAAAGAACCATTACGTCAGACGCATCGTCGTATGCCGTGCTTAAACATAAAGACGAACATGGAAGTTACAGGCCAGTGGCCTATGCATCTAAATCATTAAATAAAGCACAGCAGAATTGGGCTCAGATAGAAAAGGAAGGATACGCTCTTGTTTGGGCTTGTGAGAGGTTTAGAGACTTTATCAGCGGGATAGTGGTACAGTTAGAGACAGATCATAAGCCACTAGTGCCAATTTTTAGCTCAAAGCCACTAGATGAATTAACTCCTAAGCTGCAAAGGTTTCGTTTGAGACTTGCACGTTATCAATATACAATTCGTCACATCCCAGGAAAAGAATTGGGCATAGCTGATGTCTTATCACGAAGAACTCTTAGCGTCGTGAGTGATGATAAAGAATTCGAAGTGGAAATTGAGGCCTATGTTAGAGCTGTTGTACAGAATATTCCTGCAACTGATGACCGATTGAATCAGATTATTGCAGCTCAACGCAATGATCCAATTTATCAGCTCATCAAATTTAGTAAAGAAGGTTGGCCAGGGAAGAAAGAATTGTCCAGCGATTTGGCCGAGTACTGGCAACACCGTGCAGATATCTCTGTAACATAAGGTATTCTTTTGAAAAATACAAGAATTATTATTCCTCAGGAGTTAAGAGAAGATATGCTAGCTAAGTTGCACGAAGGCCATTTTGGGATTGTTAAATGTCGGGCTAGAGCACGAGATTCTATGTGGTGGCCAGCTTTATCAACGAGTATTGAAAAGCTCATTAAAAATTGTCAAACGTGCCTACAAGAAGCAACTAATAGGCATGAGCCTTTGATGCCATCAGAATTTCCTGATCATCCATGGCAAAAAGTTGCAATGGATCTGTTTAAACTAGAAGGACGCTGGTTCTTGCTAGTTAGAATGCCATTCAGTTAGAATTGAAGGGCAAGAAATGCAGTCCATCGCTCATGCTCTTTAGCTTATATATAGAACAGGCAATGATTAAAGTTAAAAATGAATATGCATGGAGAAGAAATAAAAAGCAAAAGATTTGATGATAATATTTTGGTAATTTGGAGAGTTAGAAAAAAACTTGGAAACCATAATAAAAGCATGAACATGGTCCTGAAGGAAGAGTACATCATGGGGATTAATAGAGGGAAAACGAAGATAATGGAGTTTAATATTGGAAATAGTGGAATAACAAAGGGTGTTAGATTGGGAAGCGATATTTTGTAGGTAGTTAAGGAACTCTGATACTGCAGAAGCATAATAACTAGGGATGGTTTTATTATAGTTGTCATAAAGAGTAGGATAGGACAGGCAAGGAAGGCTTTCCCAAAAATGTTCTTATGGGTGTGAAATGTGGCATAAAGAAAAAGTGTAAAGTATTCGGGAAGGCAAAGGAAAGGTCATTTGTTGAGAGTGAATGCATTTTATTATATGCTTGAACCTTGCTTGAGTATACAAACTGAACTGGCATGTTTTATGCTCACTCTCTGAAATACACATACACTTGCAGCGCTGCCAACTTACATATAACACAAGACAGTACTGCCAAATTATACTAATACATTACATATAAACATTTGAAAAGTGTTGCTATAGGAGAATGCTGAAAATCAAATGCATGGATTGAATCACTAACAAGGAAGTTCTAAACAGAATAGGGAAAGGGCAAACAATATGGATGAATTTGACCAAGAGAAGGGACCACATTTTAAGACATAGGGGTCTTGTAAAATTATGATTAGAGGGAAGTGTGTGAGGTAAGAACAGAAGAGGGAGGCAAAATATGGAATACGCTAAGCTCCAAGTGGAATAAGATATCTGTTAACTTTCATTGAGGATTATTCAAGTTTTAGCTTTGTAAGGTCTGAGTTGCCTAGTGTTGTGGAAGAATATATTACTGATATGTTAAATAGGTTTGGCAGAAACCCATTTCATTGCAGAGTAAACTGCTGAAGTTGGCAGAGTAATTGGTTATTATTTTGAAATTAAAGACTTGGGAAGCATCAGTCACAATCTGGGAATTGAAGTGCAACATGAAGTAGATGTTCATTTCTCCTCAGTCAGAGGTAAAAAATAGAGAGATTACTTGAAAGGTATGTCTCATTAGAACAAAGACCAGTAGTAACTCCTATGGAAACTGGTTTTCTGTCTGAAGAAGTGAGACAGTCTAAAGCTTCCAAATAGCATACATTATAGACAAATTATGGGTTTGCTGTTAATAATAATAATATGTTTATTCCCATGAACTGTATTAAAATATTAGAAAATATCAGTCTTAAAAAAACTTTACAATTATAAAGTCTTAAAAATGATACAAATATACAGGCTTAAAAATGTTACAATTATAAAGTTTTAAGAACAATACAGTTATAAAGATTTAAAATAATACAAATATACAGTCTTAAGAATACTACGGTATACAAGTTTAGAGTATTATAATATACAAAATACAAGTATTTGCTTACAATATAGTTGAACATGGTTAACATTACAATATGAGATTTTCTAAATTTATAAAAAATATTTACACTTTAAAATGTGATAAGCAATAAAAGTGTGTTCATAGTAAGATATTTTTTCTGGAAAGCAGACAAAAGGATAATGCATTATCTTGCAACTGCCATGAGTTTACGACTGCCATCAAAAGGAACCCAGGAATTGTTTTGTCATGTGAATGCAGATTGGGTGGGAGACATGACAGAAAGTCAGAGAATGGCTATGCGTTTCTGTGGGGAAATGCGGTCATGGCTTGGTCAAGTTACAAACAAACTTTAGTAGCCATGTCATCTACTGAAGCAGAGTTTTTAGCTGCATCATTGCAAGCAGGGAGTTATCGTAGCTGAGGCAACTCTTTAATGATATAAGGGTACTTGTGCTAGGTCCAACTACTATCTATGAAGATAATCAGGGGTTTATTTGCCTGATGAAGGTGAGATGCTTGGTGCTCATACAAAACACATTGATGTTTGTCGTCACCAGCTCCATGATCTACAAGAGAGGAAGGTGATAAATATTCAGTATTACCCCTCAAGTGAGAGGGTGGCAGACTTATTGACTAAGCCAAAGAACTTAATTTTTAATCTACTACATATCTTGGCCTGCAATGTAGCAAAATAAGCTGAAGCAAGAAGGTGTTCTCCAGCATTTTTCAACAGTTTACCTATTTTCTGTATTATAAGCTATACTTTTCATAGTAACAGCTTTTAATTAACAATATGTACACATTACACTATATCCAAAGACACTAAACATATACAAGGAAGAGAAAAAGAAAACAGTTTTTTTTAACAGTAACCCAATTTATTTCAACCCTTTCTCCATGTCTTGATATTCACTATGTATGTCTTCACTCCTTCCATACCAACAAATATTTGACTAATGGAGCTGAGGAAATTCTGAAAGGAAGTCTTTCACACAATAATGGCCTAAAGGTGTGTTGAAAGTACATAACTTCCCACTTTCTTCATCAAAAGCTATTTAATGAAAAGTATGCTAAAAGTAAGCTTTCTCATAGGGATAAAATCGTTCATAGGTACTCCTGTTAGTGTTTAGCTGGTACCATTAGAAACAGCAGGATTTTCTCTCATAGAAAGTCTGTAGACATGGAATGAACAAAATATGAATGTCTTAACTACTTTTATGTATCCCCTCCAGGTTTACTTGATTATTCAAAAAAGAATTTTTCTTGCAATTTGGGAGGCCCATGCAGGTCAGGGGTGATATTTGTGTAATTTTCCTATATTATTTCCATAATTTACACACAAGGTTTATCTTTGAAACAAATTTTCTTGGTCAATTCTTTAATAGGTACCACAATATTATAGCTCAAAAGTGGTATTTTATTGGAACAAGTGACTGCACCAGAGGCTTCTCACTTGACCCTCTCTCATCTTATGAAATTTTGTAGTGAAGTAAACCCAGACCTCAAATGAAATGGCAAAATATTAGACCTCATTGTACATTGGTTCAGAAGCTACAAACCCATCCTCAATGCTTAAAGGGATAACTTTGACCCCTTGTCAAATCAGTTTCAGGGATGAGATAGTAGTGAAACTTGGCTCATTGATACAACTTCTAGCCCAGAATATGATCAAAATAGTAGTACATCCGGATCGTTCTGATATCTGTTCAAGACAAAGTCCCCACAAAATTGTCACATCATTTTTTGATGTCAGTTTGGAGGTCAATTACTCAGCATATAAAAAGTAGTGTTGAGGTTAACAACAGATTAAGAGAGGTGAACCAATATATTCATCCGAATGAGGAATAATTATTGCTTGTTCAAGATACAAGACACATCGGACACATCATGGTCAATTTTAGAATCTCTGATTAGGCAATCCATTAACAGAATATGGGTCAAACAGAAAGATTTTAAAACATGTATTCTGCATTTCCTCAACAAAATTAGGAGTACATCCAAAATATTAGATGAGACCCAATTTTTAATAAAGAAAAGAAATATCAGAAAAAGACAGAGCAGCTGCAAGGGTTATCAGAAACGGGAAAGATGAGCAGACTTCAGGAATAGTTGCAAAAAAGCCGAGGGTTCCTTTAATGAAGTCATAACAGATACTTACAGACAAGCTTTGCCCTAGTAGAAATGAAAATTGTCTCAAACAGTCACAAGGTGAGGTATGAATGGAGAATTGAATATCTGGAAAAAAGAGAGTTCCAGGGTCAAAGAAGAACTCTCACAGTTAAAAAAAACCTGACCTGGACAAATAAAGTTAGAAAAGGAAGCCCCAAGAGAGGAAGGACCTCAAATACTTAAGAGTGAAGTGGAAAGAGAGATAAAAGGGAAATAAGGCGATGGGAGAGGACCACATTCCTTTAGACTTACTAAAGGAAATGGGAGAGATCGGTCTGCAGAAATCGACCAAATTTATAAACCGAATGTATGAAACTGGTGAAGGGCCAAAGATTTCCTCAATGTGACTATAATTGCCCTAAAGAAAAAAACAAAGGTTGGAATGAAGCAACCATTGAATTATCACCAAGAGTGAAGAATCAGAGAACGCTGAGCCTAGTGATAAAGGACACCAACTGCCTAAAAGAAATAACATTACAAATCACTTTGGCCAAGAGAACATTCATTAAGAAGCGATCACTTCCAACTAGTAAAATGTGTACAGAATTAAGGAAGGAACTCATAAAACTGTATTTGAAGCTTTCTCAATAAATTGGTGCAGAAACATTTGGAGAAAATGGAAGGAAGGACCTGGAGAGTTGTAAAATGTGGTGCTGGATGAAAAAAAATAGTTGACATGACATGGTGACAAACAAGGAAGTTACAAGAAAAGATCAATTCTGGACTAGGCACATTTTAAGGAGAAACTACCTTATTTATGGTGTTATAGAAGATGTTAAGCTGGGAATTGTAGGAGAAGATATTAAGAAATTAAATGATTTGAAAAAACAATCTGATCTGGTCTTGATTAAATATTTATTCTTGCAAAGGGAAATCAGAAATAGAGTGAGAATGTAGTCACAGTAATTTACTTTGATCAATTAAAGAATAACTGAAAGCTTGGAACAAGAACAGTAATAAAATGATGATTATTTTCCCTTATTTATATCAGTCACTTCATAAAACCAAATATATTTCCATTTTGATTTCCAAACTTCATTCTGCTTTTGGCATTTGCCATATTCATCTACAAAAAATTACAATATTTGAAACATTACAAATTTTTAAAAATATATATGTACATAAATGTGGAACTTTGTTTAAATTTACGGTTATATGATATAATGTTTAAATATATTATACATACCTTCATGTATTTCGAAAGCAAATAAAATTTCTAATTTTCTTTATGGATTAGTATGTGATTCCAGACTATGCTGGCCTACACAGAGCATTTTTCGAACTTCGGATTTCCAGAAGTTCATGCTCTTGTACTCACCAAGGACAAATGACAATGTTGTAGGAGCAGAGTTAGTTGTTGGAGCTCTCTGGTGGCGTACACAGAGACTAGACAGTAGCGAGACAGGCAGTGTACCCGACGGACTGATACTAGACAATCTGTACTTAATGTGAAACATAAGTGTATATAATAAAGTGTATTCATTAACACAACATGGTGGCAGCGGTACAGTAGTGTAATTACCGACTATTGAATGGTTACTAAGGGATAATGGCACACCAAGATCATGCGGCGGCATCGTCATACAACATCTCAGCGCCGGATCCGTTTGACTTCAATTCGCCCGGCGACTGGCCGAAATGGAAAAGGAGGTTTGAGCGGTTTCGACTGGCTTCTAAGTTAAACGCTTTGTCAGAAGAAGAACAGGTAAATACCTTAATATATCTAATGGGCGAAAAAGCTGACGAAGTGATGCTCACTTTTGGGTTAACGGAAGCGGAAGAAAAGGCGTATCAAATGGTGATGACTAAATTTGACAATCACTTTGCGCCCAAAACGAATATAATTTATGAAAGGGCACGTTTTCACACCCGAGCTCAGAATCCCGGGGAATCAGCTAGTGATTTTATAACCGCGTTGCATAACCTCGCCAGAAATTGCAACTATGGCAGTCTGAAGGACGAATTCATTCGAGACAGGATTGTTGTAGGGGTTGCAGACAGAAAGCTGAGCGAGCGTATGCAGTTAGACGATACGCTCACGCTTGATAAAGCCGTCAAAATGATTACGCAATCTGCAGAGGTCAGGAAACAAGTCGAACAATTGCAACAACCGAGCATAAATAGAGTCGGGTCATCTAAGAAACACGACGAAGGCCCTCAATTCTCGTTACGAAATAAACAGGGTAAACAATCAAATTCGCGGCCTAAACAGTGGGACAACTGTCAATGGTGCGGCCGCGATAAACATGAACGCAAACAATGCCCTGCTAACTCTGCCATATGTAACAATTGTCATAAGAAAGGACATTTTTCGAAAAAGTGCAGATCCAAGAGAAATATGTGTTCCGTTAACGAGGGCAAGCTAGACGCCGACGGGTTATTTCACATCGACACGGTCGAGGGGAAAAGCGGCGACAATACAGACTGGACGGCAACAATCCAAGTCAACGGGAAGGACGTTCGACTTAAAATCGATACGGGGAGCGACGTTACGGCTCTTTCACCAAGATATGCAGGCAACAGAGAAGTTTCAAGGTCAGTGAAACGATTAACAGGTCCTGACTCGACGACACTGAACGTCTACGGAGTCGAGCAAGCTACACTATCATACAAGAACAGACATATTCGTCAAGAAATTTATTATATCCGAAACCTTCAGCAGCCTATATTGGGGAGATCGGATGCAGTGAAATTATGCCTAGTGAAAAGACTCGACACTATTTTCAATTCAAAGGCTATATCGTTGGATGATGATAAGTCGAAATATCCCGAATTATTCCAGGGAATTGGGAAAATTCCTGGAAAGTGTAAAATTGCGGTCAAACCGGATGCAATACCGGTTGCCGTGACATCTCCAAGGCGAATTGCGATACCCCTAATAGACAAAGTGAAAAAGGCAATAGAAAAGATGGTAGAAGAAAGGATAATTTCGCCGGTCGATATATCTACGGACTGGTGTTCTCCTATGGTTGTCACGTTCAAGAAAGACGGCAACCCGAGGATTTGTGTGGACCTAAGAGAACTGAATAAAGCCGTTCAACGAGAGTATCATCCCATACCTGATGTTCACTATACTCTGAACTTAATAAAAGATGCCAGATATTTTTCCAAACTAGATGCGGCTTCAGGATTTTACCAAATAGTCCTGGACGAAGGATCACGTCTACTCACCACATTCATCACACCCTTTGGGAGATTCTGCTTTAATCGTTTACCATTTGGAATCACTTGTGCTCCTGAACGTTTTCAGAAAAAAGTGCAGGAAATACTGGTAGGCTGTGACGGCATCGTATGTTTGATGGACGACATTCTAGTATACGGAGCTACTCAAGAGGAACATAACAGTAGACTAGAGATGGTTTTAACAAAACTACGTGAATCTAAAATCACGCTCAACGAGAAGAAGTTGGTTATCAGCAGCCGATCAATTGAATTCCTGGGACACATCATCGACGAGTCGGGTACTCGTATACATCCGGAGAAGGTAGAAGCCATCGTCGATATGGAAGCTCCAAATGACAAGAAGGGACTAAAAAGGCTGATGGGTATGGTTAACTTCTTAGCGAAGGCCATACCAGATAAAGCAACCATCTTGGCTCCACTTCAAGCCTTGCTGAAAGAGGATTCCGCATTTGTATGGGGACCAAGTCAAAAGCTGCTTTTGCCAGAGTAAAGGAAATCTTGACTTCGGCTCCGGTATTAGCCCGTTTCGATCCTAGGAAGGAAACGATCGTAACGGCAGACGCGTCATCTTTCGGGATTGGAGGAGCGCTACTCCATATGCAAGAAGGGGGAGATATCAAACCTGTAGCGTACACGTCAAGACTACTTTCAGACGCCGAGAAAAGGTACGCCCAGATCGAGAAAGAGGCACTAGCTATTATCTATGCGTGTGAGAAATTTGCCGATTACATAATAGGCATGCATATCATAGTGCAAACTGACCACAAACCACTCATCCCGATTCTTACTACCAAAGCTCTAGATAACTTGTCTCCTAGACTTCTAAGGTATCGTATCCGTCTTATGCGTTTTGATTACAGTGTGGTCCACGTACCCGGCAAAGATTTGGAAACAGCCGACGCCCTATCTCGACAACCAATTGGGCGGACAATACATGACGTATTCCAGGAGGAAGTGGAAAATCAAGTGATCGGGACGATTTCAAATCTTCCAGCGTCCACTTCTAAGCTCACGCAAATCGTCGAGGAACAGAAACAGGACTCAGAACTAGCAGCTGTTAGGGTCTACATTTGCAGCGGATGGCCAAGACAAGAATCTCTACCCACCTATTTGAAGCCGTTCTGGGAGAAACGGTGGGACATTACCTGTCAGGGTGAACTGCTGATGTACGGGTCGAGAATCATCATCCCAAAGAAACTGCAAGCAGAAATGTTAGACAAGATCCACGGGGGACACCTCGGTATTACGAAATGCAGAGCTAGAGCCAATCAAACTGTTTGGTGGCCCGGCATGTCTACGCAGATACGTCAAAAGGTAGACAACTGCGACATCTGCGCACAACACCGGTCGAATAGACATGAACCATTGATCCAGGTTGAACCAGCTAATCGCCCGTGGCAGAAAACTGGCATGGATCTATTTAAAGTAAACAATGAATGGTATCTAATAATTTTTGATAGATATTCCCGATACCCGGAAGTTACGAAAGTTCCTAACTTGAGAATGGAAACTATCATAGAAAAAATGTCTGAAATATTTGCAAGACAAGGCATCCCGGAAGAGATCTTCACAGACAACGGGACTCAGTTCAACCCATTCCGGGGATCCCAAAGGTTCAAGGAATTCCAGGAAGCATATGGTTTTAAATTAGTTACAAGAAGCCCTGGCTATCCACAGAGCAATGGACTCGCCGAAGCGGGAGTCAAAATAGTGAAGAGAATTTTTGAGAAGGAAAAAGACCCCTACAAAGGCCTGCTGGCATACCGCAACACGCCATTGGAAAACGGACACTCACCAGCGGAACTATCGATGAGTCGTAGATTGAAAGATTTCTTACCTCATATTCCAGTCAACTTGGAACCGAGGGTGGTAAATAGAGAAAAAGTTAAGGAAAAAGAAGACCATCGTAGAGCAAGAATCGAGAGAAACTATAACTCGACAAAAGGGGCAAGAAGACTACCTGAGTTGGCTTCAGGGACCCGAGTTTTCGTAAAAGACATAAAGAAGTTCGGCACGGTCATTAGAAGGGCAGACCAGCCGAGGTCGTATGTCGTTCGTACTGAAAATAATGACATACGTCGCAACAGATATACGATATGTCCGACGCTATCGACAGGAGGCAACACACTACCTAGAGTTCCAAATGGGACGACGCCTGATGTGTCTACTACGCCCGAGAACAGGAACGTCCTTACGCCCGAGTCCATCGAGCAGCCGACGGGAGGTCAACGGACGAGGTCCGGCCGAGTATCAAGAGCACCCCAGCGACTAGATCTTTAGCTTCGAGGGGGAGATGTTGTAGGAGCAGTGTTAGTTGTTGGAGCTCTCTGGCGGCGTACACAAAGACTAGACAGTAGCGAGACAGGCAGTGTACCCGACGGACTGATACTAGACAATCTGTACTTAATGTGAAACATAAGTGTATATAATAAAGTGTATTCATTAACACAACAGACAACATACATCCATGAATCGTCGAAAAATTTACATTGAAAAATTCTTTCAATGAATCTTAAATTTAGCCACATCAAATTTAACTGTCAATCATAATCATAATTAGTCCAAACTTGACTAAAATTCTATTTTTTACTCTAAAACTTTGGCGTAATGTTTTGATATTTCCTCACTTTCCTCTTTAGAATTCATACCATAATTGTTCTTAAAAATATAGATGGATTCTACAATTTTTCTTTTAATTGTATTTCTTTCTTTATGTATAATTTCTACATTATCATAATCTACTTTAGGTTTTAGGTTTAAATGATGCAGTGACAAGGCTGTATTTGTTTTGGAATTGTTCTTAGCATTACTTTTATGGTTATATATTCTAGTATTTAGGTTGGTTCCTATAATTCCCATATACTTTTTTATTACAATCTGTTGTAGGAGCAGTGTTGGTTAGTTGTTGGAGCTCTCTGGCGGCGTACACAGAGACAGACAGTAGCGAGACAGGCTGATATCAGACAATCTGTACTTGTTGTAAAACATACGTGTATTTAATAAAGTGTATTCATTAACACAACATGGTGGCAGCGGTAAAGTAGTGCAATTGCCGACTATTGAATGGTTTCTAAGGGATAATGGCACACCAAGATCATGCGGCGGCATCGTCATACAACATCTCAGTGCCGGATCCGTTTGACTTCAATTCGCCCGGCGACTGGCCTAAATGGTAAAGGAGGTTTGAGCGGTTTCGACTAGCTTCTAAGTTAAACGTTTTGTCAGAAGAAGAGCAGGTAAATGCATGAATATATCTAATGGGAGAAAAAGCTGACGAAGTGCTCACTTTTGGGTTAACGGAAGCTGAAGAAAAGGCGTATCAAATTGTGATTACTAAATTTGACAATCACTTTGCGCCTAAAACTAATATAATTTATGAAAGGGCACGTTTTCATACCCGAGCTCAAAATCCTGGGGAATCAGCTAGTGATTTTATCACCGCGTTGCATAACCTCGCCACAAATTGCCGCTATGGCAGTCTAAAAGACGAATTTATTCGAGACAGGATTTTCGTAGGTGTTGCAGACAAAAAGCTGAGCGAGCGTATGCAGTTAGACGATACGCTCACGCTTGATAAAGCCGTCAAGATTATTACGCAATCTGAAGAGGTCAGAAAACAAGTCGAACAATTGCAACAGCCGAGCATAAATAGAGTCGGGTTATGTAAGAAACACGACGAAGGCCCTAAATTTATGTGGCCTAACAGCCCAAAAACCGATGTCAAATACTGAAATTACATTATTCTGTTCTTTTATCAGAATTTAATCTTTAAGTTTAGTTAAATAATTTTTTATCTTGTTTTCAGGCTTTATTCCTAATTTTATTTCATTAATACAATTATTTTTAAAAACTTATATTGTTTTGGGTGTTATGTATCAATGTGTTTTAAGAAGCAATATAAAGCCAAGGTTATGTAAAAAATAGATTGATGATTTAATTTTAATAATTGATGAAAGTCAAATAGTTCTACATTATTAGAAAATATTAATAATGTGCACCCTAAAATTAACTTCACTTTAGAAACTGAATCTGACGACTATGTAGATATATCAATAATTAGAGATAAGAATAAACTTCTACGAAATGGTATAAGAAACCGATGACAGCCGAAACAATAATCAGTTACTTCTCAAATAATCCATTCTCTCATAAAAAGACCTTTAAAATTAACAGATACAGTATTCATAAAAGAAATTAAAGCAATTATATATGAGATACTACTTTATCAGTTTTTTGGGGGGAAATTATTAATACTTTATGGTATTCTAATATAAATAAGAAAAATAATGGTAGCAAAAATAATACAGATAAGGAAGTAGAAATTAATGAACAACCAATTAAACATACTAATAATCTCAAAAATAAACAGAACATAACTCATTATTTTAAACCAATCGTTAATATAACACCTAAATCAAATAATATAGATGATAATGTTGTAGTTGGACAATAAAAAGTTAATAACACATAAGAACACAAGATATTTGTTGTTTTGAACATTTTATCTAAAATATAATTTAATTATATTAATACAAATATTAGTAATAATGTATTCTCCGGTTTTCGCCCGGGTGAAGTTGCAAAAACCCCGAAATACTTTATTCAACATATACGCCGGGAAAACCTTCATTCTTTAATTAGCAATAACATCAGGAGGGCAGATAGGAAGCCAATTCTGAATAAAGAAGAAAAGGTAGAATGATTTAAGGTATACCCTGACGAGTTTTATGATGGTAGAAATCTACATTAGTCAGTAATAGAATAAGAGAAGCTGAGTTTGATAGGGCGCCGACAGACCTGAGCAACTGTAAAGCTCCAGGAATTGTTAACATTCCAGCAGAGTTTATAGGATAAACGGGTAAAGCTGCAATATCATGGCTGTTCAGGCTAGTATGCAAAATCTACGAAACAGGACAAATACCACAAGATTTTAGTAATAACATAATTATATCCCCTTACTGAAGAGTACTCGGGCTGATAGATGCGAACAGCACAGGGAAAATAGTTTATGCATGCAAAATATTAACTAAAATAGTAAATGGGAGGATGGAACTACAAATAGAATTCGTTTTTGAAGTGGCAGAATACCAGTAAATAAGCTGAAGGAGAAAAACTTTAGCCTATTTGTTGTGTTCGCTCGTTAGAGCGTTTCGTTCGTAGCGCCGCCACCAGAAAGCGCCACCGGCTGACGCGGAAGTTTGGAGGACTCGCTGACTATTCGGATCCGCGAGCAGTCGTCTTACAGAATGTATCCATATAAGTCATGTCGTATTATACTAAATAAAGTGTCAATCTAACGTGTTTATTGTTTATTCAATGCACCCGTACTCACCCGGGGATCCAAAAGGACTATATACGCAACAATTGGCGACGAGGATGGGATCCCTGGGTGAGAAGAAACAGCAAGTGAGCAAAGTTTAAAAGTGAAACGTAGGCAGCCATTGCTTTGGCAGTTGAACATTCAAACAGTGAACATTCAGTTCGTCGAAAATACAAGTTCTGAAGTGGAAATTCGTAACTCTAGTGATCAGTCACACTACAATTCAGATAAGCGGCATTTTAATTCAAGAAAATGGCTACATTAGGCGTGATTGAAGAATTCGATGTGAGTCAACCGCAGTCGTGGGACGCTTACGCTGAACGACTGCAGTTTTACATGTAAGCGAATGGAATCGAGGAAGTCTGTAAGAAGAGAGCCGTATTTTTAATTGTTTGTGGGGCAAAGACGTACGCTGTTGTTCGTTCTCTTGTGTCGCCGGAAGCTACGTCAACGAAGACGTATGACGAAATAACCGCTCTTCTTAAAGCACATTTCGCACCGCAACCATCCGAAATATTTCAACGATTCCAATTCCACCGTCGAAATCAACTTGCGGACGAAACTGTTAATACGTATATCGCCGAACTTCGTCTTTTAGCTGAACATTGCAATTTTGGCGCTACGCTTGACCTGACGTTGCGAGATAGACTTGTCTGCGGTATCCGAGACGAAGCTGCTACCCGACATACGAAAGAAATCCGAGGTGCTGGTACTATAAATGCAAACCTAGTCAACACGGATCCTCCGAAATACGAAAACCGACGCCAACGGTCGAACAAGGGTTCCGGTAAGCCACAAGGCGGACAGAATTCAATCGGAGCTTGTGCAAGCTGTGGTGGTAGTCATCTTCGTGATGCTGAGTGTCACCGTTGCAAGAAAAAGTGACACATCGAGCGTGTTTGTCGTTCCAAACCTGCGGAGAACCCGCAAGGGGACCGTGGAAGTTTTTCTCGTCGCCCACCGCCGACTCCAAAGGATAAGAAGCCTTTCAAGACGAGTGTATACAACCTCCAGCATATCCAGACGTGCGAAGTATCGTCCACTGCGACCGAAATCAAGATCGTCGTGTAAATGGAGCATCAATTGAAATGGACGTGGATTCTAGTGCGAAAGTTTCAATCATAGACCTGGAAACTTGTCGACGAATCTACGGTAACAAATTACCTCGTTTTTAAGAAGTCGCCGTATATTCTTCGCGACTACAACCAGCGAACTGTGGAGATTGTAGGCATGTTGGATACCCCAGTCTGCTACGGAAAATTCAATGGAAAGTTGCCACTACTAATCTCGAAGAAGGAAAGAAGAAGTCTTCTGGGATTGAGTTGGTTTACTGCGCTGGGAATCAAACTCGACGGTATTCTACGTGTGAGTTCCACGTCGCCAGAGTTTCCCGGCGTTTTCAGTGAGGAACTGGGGGCATACAAAGGACCGCCGGTAATGCTACGATTGGATCCGATGGTTAATCCTATCCGACTCAAGGCTCGGAAATTGCCCTTCGCGCTTATTCCGAAGGTGGATGTGGCAATCCACCAACTGATAGATCGATGGGATTGAAGCAGTCGCCGACTCCGAATGGGCTACTCCAATAGTCCCTCTTCTTCAACCCGATGGTACTATTCGTCTATGCGGAGATTACAAATGCACGATTGATAAGGCTCTTCGACAAGATCCGTATCAAGTACCTGCCGTCAACCGACTCCTCGCCGAACTCGCAGGAGGTCGTCACTTCGCAAAGCTGGACTTGTCGCAAGCGTATTTGCAACTCGCCGTCGATGATGCATCCGCATTGGCCCAGACCATTGTCACTCAGCGAGGCGCATTCAAGTGCAAGAGGTTGTAATTCGGGGTTTCCACTGCACCAGGCATCTTTCAACGATTCATCGAAACGTTGCTGGCTGGGATTTCCTGAGTCATTCCATACTTTGATGTCGTGCTAATCAAGAGTGCTACGCCGGAAGAACTCGCAGGAAACTTATGCGAGGTGCTTCTACGATTTTCGGATTCTGGCATTCGAGCGAATCGAGACAAATGCATCGTCGGACTACAAGCGTTACATTCCTGGGTTATCTGGTTGATCAGAACGGCGTGAGACCTACTACAGGCAAGATCGACGCTATCCACAACGCGCCGAGACCTAAATGCAAAGAGGAATTACAAGCATTCCTGGGGTTGCTGAATTTTTACCACGTCTTCCTTCGTAACAAGGCCGACATCTGTTTGCATTCGCCTCGTTGTAATGACATTTTTCCTTCTATTACGCCAGCAAGATTCCTCGTTCTCTCTCCGCCTGATTACTTCAAACCTCGTTGTCATGAGAGACATGGCGGATAACCTGTCCCTTAGCCTCCAGTCCATCATGGCCCGCGGTTTCTCTTTCTAATTTCTGAGAGGGGACGAACCTTCCATAATTCCCGAGACAAGAAACTGGACTCAGGTACCAGATTTTTAAGTAGCAAACCGTGTTTCTGGCACGTTCTGAAACCCGATGTCTCGCGCCTCTCTCGTGCCTTGGTGTTTACTTGTACTGAGTGCCTTCAATATGGGGAATTCTTCACACAGTGACGAAATAAAATGCTATTGCCATATCCACTAATTCAATATATTTAATTGAGAAGTGTCCTGTTTTATACTATCAGAAAATTTAGTAGTTTCATTATATAACATTTCAGAAATCAACCGTTTCTTAAAATTTATTTCCTTATCCAAAATAACAGTATTTTCATAATTAAACGAATTATTTTGTTCCAGAGAATAATAAGCAAATGTTTGTACGTGCCTGTAGTGGCGCTTGGAGTAGAATGCTGGGCTAGCAGGAATCTTACGAGCCTAAGGTGCCACTTTCCAACAATGATTCGCTTCAGCGCATCCTTCGCAGTCTGAACCATTCGCTCGACTTGTCCGTTCGAAGACGCATGCTTGGGAGCGACGGCGATATGGTGAATACCATCATTACTGGCGAACTCCTGGAACTCGGCGCAGGTGAAGCCAGTTCCATTGTCGGACACGATGGTGTCAGGAATACCATGCGTAGCGAACAATGGTCGTAGTGCTTGAATTGTCGAAATAACGTCTGTCGATTTTACTCGAATCACTTCCAACCATTTGGAATACGAATCGACGACTAGAAGAAATATGCAGCCTTGATATGGGCCAGCGTGATCGATGTGAAGTCGAGACCACGGCTTCTTAGTACATTCCCATGGGAAAACAGGTGCTTTCGGTGGTGCATGACGAGTTAACTGGCACGTCTCAAATCGGTTGACGACGTCCTCGATCTGCGCGTCGATGCTCGGCCACCAAACGTAGCTCCTGGCTAGTGCCTTAGTCTTGACGATGCCTTGATGAGAATCGTGCAACGTCTCAAGAATGTGCTGCCTTGCTTCGCTCGTAATAACGACGCGGAAACCCCATAGCAGGCATCCTCTATGAGCCGATAATTCATGTTGACGCCGGATGAATGGCGTGAATTCGTCGCCCAACTTCCCGGCAGGCCATCCCCTCCACACCCAGTTGAGGACACGCGACAGGAACGGGTCCTTCGACGTCATTTTCGCAATCTCCGAAGCTGTAAGCGGCGGCTTGTCCAATGCCTCAAGCAAGAGGACCTCGCACGGCGGCAGATCTTTGAATTCGTCGGTGGGTAGAGGTAATCGGCTCAATCCGTCAGCATGGCCAATGGTCTTCCCCGGCTTGTAGACCAGCTTGTAGTCATAAGCTCCCAGCAAAAGACTCCATCGCTGCATGCGTGGCGATAGCATGTCCGGAGTAGGCTTGTCTTTAGCCAACAAACCAAGCAGCGGCTTGTGGTCCGTCCGGATCTCGAATGTCTGACCATATAAGTAATCGTGGAATTTTTTAACGCCGCGTATAATCGCAAGTGCTTACTTGTCGATTTGGGCGTAACGACGCTCGGTATCGTTCATCGTCGCTGAATGAAAAGCGACGGGTGCCTCCACTTCCGGTACCGTACTGTGAAGCATCACACGACAATATGATGGGCTTCTTGGGGTCCAAGTGGACGAGAAGAGTGTCCGATGACAGCAGCTTCTTAACCCCTGTGAATGCGGTGTCATGAATTTGAGTCCACTTCCACGGCGCTCCCTTGTCTAGTAGGCGATGCAGAGTTCCTTCTCTCCAGTGAAGAACGAGAAGAAGAGGGGTCGGGAACTCACAATATATTGCGAAATATCAAAGTTGGCAATTTCAACGCTATAATCTCTAGAAAGAATTCAGGAATCGCATTCAAATTTTGCAGGTTTATTGCCATCGTAAGGCTCTATAAGTGGTACAATTTTCATTGAATTCTATCAAGCCGTTTGCTTGCATAAAATTTGAAAAATTTATTGCGAAAAAACAAAAAAATTACTTTTACTGTCTATACAAAGGGTGGCCAACCCGAATGATCTTGCAGGACGAATATAAAATTATATATCCCCATTTAAAGCGAAGTTGCCATTTATTGGATCACTTATCACCGTAAAAGAAAAAAAGGTTGTACGTTATTATTTTTTTTCAATTGTCTTACAAAACTATTGCACAAAAACATTTTGTAAAACTCTGATGAATCTCGTGACAGGAAAAATGTACACGGCGTTCCACGGGTTGGACGACCCTCGTCTATACTTCACATATTTGTAGTATCTCTGACAAAATAAGACAGTATCTCGTTGAGTAGACCGGTTGCAATACTTTTGGTGTAACATTATGGGCCTATCTAGTCGTTTCGATTGGCAAACCAATCATTTCTCAAGACTGATGAGTGAAGTGTTTCATTACAGCAGTCAGAAAGTATAGTAATTCAGAAATTATACTAATACGTTGACGAGATTATACGATATATCTTGTTACAATAACGTATTTATTGTAAAATTTCACTATACATTTCTGTTACCATTGTTGACATTTAACGGTCACATTTTTAAAGCGCATCGTATGAATATTTACTTTGCAACAAATACAAATACTGCCAATAAATCAGCATATAAATTAATCTATTCATTCAAAAGTGACGTTTCGTCTCCTTTTCGAGACTTCCTCAGGCGTAAAATCTAGCAATTCATCATATTTACTCCTCGACTCCCTCACTCTGAGCAATAAATAGTGATAAATTTATATTCTGACTTATTTGTCGTCTTTTTATTTATTGTAAACTTTAAAGTCATAACATTATGTTGTAATATTTAGTTTGTCTAATACACGGGTAGCTACAATGTTTGGGGCATAAAAGGTTATATCATAAAACTTTTGAATATGGAATTTTATTTACTTTATAGATTAATGGTGACGTCACGAAAGGTATGTCTCAAAAACTATAAGTTGGCTGTAGTAATTGGAACCATTGATCTTTTGTCAGGGGACGCGAAATTACTTTTACTATTCTGGACCTTAATTCTGCGTACTACCACATTCCTTTAAAGACTTTGCTCTCAAAAACAAATTCTCTGCCGTCTGGAAATCGTGGATTAACACTGAATGAAGTTAAAATCTTTGGTTTAGCGCCCTAGTCTATGACAAGCCTAAACTCATTGCATTTCGGTACCAGAAAACTTGAATTTGATTTAATGTGATTTTGACGAGCGGATTTTGTTGGGTCTGTTTTATTTTCTCACGAAGTATTTTAAACTTACATGGAAACAAATGGCACGACACTTGTCTTACAGGTCTCAGGTCAATAAGGTTCGTAACCCTGAGAGCATTTGAGGTCGTCCAGAGACAGAACTATTACTTTTAAATTCGGCAACAATCTAGAATGTAAATTGGATGCGTCTGTAATTTCATATCGTAGCAATTACTCGTCTGTGTGGCGTGTACAAACCTCTTGACTGCGTTGGGCAATGTGACGTGCAAAATTAGAAGTCGAGTATGTAACATACCGTTACGTGGAACGAGGATTACGCCCCTTTTTATTGACGAAATTATTGTTATTATTTTTCGTTATTGTTTTAATTCTGTGTAGCAGTAGATTTGTCGACGTAGCAATGCGCGCAACGGCTTTCCGTGACCACAGAACGCCTATAGCTACGGAGATGCGAGCGTCGCGTTTACTCCAGGAAACGATAAGTTTATACTTTGGCTGCGTTGCTACATTGTTTTTCAGTTAGAAAGGTTTTTTTTTCTTCTGGTTCAGGGCGTCGTGTGTGCAAAACGTATTTTGAGGAGAGAGAAAATTGTTGCCGATCGTGGCGTCGTGGGTAGACAAACGTTTGAGGATAGAGCAAAATTCATTATAGTTCGTGGTGCCGTCAGATATAGGCCCAGTAAGAGTAAAGTGCAATAGTAAAGGGTTACATCAGAAACACGAGGCGAGTACCGAAGCGTACATATTAATTCAATTCGTCCGCAGCATTTGCCGTTCCAGAATCATCCCGTGAGCCGAGAAAGTCCTGAACGTGATCTTGGAGGCAAGCGTGCCTGCTGGTCTCATCCCTGACCATCCGGGCTGAGAGACTGGACGTGTCCTGACGCCAAGCAGCAGCCGATCGAGGACCAATCGTTGGACTACGCCACAACATAACAAGGTGAAATCGTGGCATTACTTATACTGTAACTGTGACCTTCGATGTCGGGAATTGCGACTTAAAATTAACACAAGTCCTAAAGTGCGACTGTAAATTATATCACGCGTTACTAACAGTGAGTTGTCCTTTATTATGCGTTTAACAACATTGTGAAATCCTTTAAGGAAAGTGTATTGAGAAACTTGAGCGTGATCATAAGTGCTTGCATTAAAGTATTTTCTTTTCTTTTCTTAAGCTCACTAGACACTAATCGCATGTTGAAAGTAATACATAATTGTGTGAGCGATATTAGTAGTATATAAACATAGTAAAAGTGTTGTTTTATTGTATTATTTGTGTTGTTATAAACTTGTATCGTAAAAGAATCCAAACAGCTTACGAGCGTGTGCCGCATGCGCTTACGCAACAATAAAATTGAATCAGCTGTTTCAGATTGCTTTGAAAGGTAGATATACCGCCCTAAGAGAACATCACGGCTTACGCGCGCACACTTGTGGCGCCTGCGCATTGAGAGAGCCATTAACTCTTAAATTAATCAACACTGCCAAATAGTAATAGATCGTATTTTGTTTCCCTGACGTACTTATATAAATATTGAATGTTATCCTAATACTAACATCAACTGTGTGTCATAATTTGTTAATTAATGTATTTATAGCGAATATAATTGATATGAGATTGTGTAAAATTAATGTAAAAAATTTGTGTACCTATCCCTTTCCCATATTTAGTCCGGGTTGCCTTCTCAAAATATGGTGTATCTTGTAAAGCAGAATTCACGCCCTAAAGAGAAATAATTTAAGCAAGATCAACTTAACGCTAGTACGACGTTGGAAACTGACGCCCAACGTAGTGATCGAGAGGTGATAAGTATTATTACGCTGACGATTGGCTTTAAAGACGAACCTCTGAAATCACTAGGCGAGGAAAACTAAGAGATGAAGGGGATGAAGAAAAATATATTTAATCTGTGAGGTTAATAAATATATAGATAAGCAGTCGACAATTATTTTTATAATTTTATTAAGGTCAGAGTTAGTAAGGACGCTGACAGACTTGAGCAATTGTAAAGCGGCAAAAATTGATAAAATTCAAGCAGAGTTGATAAGATCATCGGGCGAAGATACTGTGAGTTCCCAACCCTTCTTCGCTGGAGGGAAGGTACCCGGTTCGTTTGGACCCGAGGAGTGTCGGTCTATATCATACACAGCATCGAGACAGACAAAACAAAAATTTAATTTATTAGGAGCAACATTATCGTTCGTAAACACATACAATTCTTTTTAACGAACACCTCGTCTTGTTGAAACGGGGCAAGTTTCAGGCAGCAGCAACCAGGCACCGAAAAGGTCCAATCTTCCTACCAGGATCGGCGTCCACGCCTAATAGCGACTCGCGGTCGGCAGCAACCTGTACTTGCTCAGTTTTTTCCATGCCGCAGAATCCATGGAATACTTTTTGTCGCCCGGTCCGACGAATCCCGAAGGCTGGCCTCAGCCTTCGGTTAGTAAGCGCCTCGGGGCTGCCATGTAAACCATCTCGTACGATACCTATGTTATGGACCAAAGCAATACTGGAGCCTGAAAAACACAGTCGCTTCTTTGGTCCATGTGCGGGCCGGCGAAGGTATCGCGCGGTCCCGGATGCCATCAAGGTTGAGGGGGCCGTGCGGTGCAATCGCCGGTCAAGCGTAAGAGGGGAAAACCCGAGTGCATAACGGGGGCCTGCCCTCGGAACTGCGCCGACGGGGTCCCATCGAGCGCTTTCTGGGATCGATCACGGTTGCGTCGGAAAGGACTGGATGCCGTAAAGGTTGAGAGTAGCTGACTGAGGCAAGGGGCGGAGGGGTCCTGGAATGTCCCGGATGCCGTCAAGGTTGAGGGGACTGACCGTGGATGACACCGCCCGGGCGCAAGTTGGGGAACCTAACGGGACCTCGGTAAACGCCCCGGGACACGAACCAGGAGCACCTTGTGAAGCGGGGGACCGCGACACGAGGACACCGCACTTTGGAAGAAGTGCGCAACGGGTACATGACTCGCGTGGAGGGATGCGGCGTGGAGCGGACTAAGAGTCGGGCAACGGGCGGCTGCCTGGGAAACTGGGCACCGCTCGCGCGGGGCCAGCTCGGAGGAGTAGTAGCCTCCGGGTAAGATATTGTGCGGGGAACAGAACTGACGCGAAGGTCGGGACGGACCCAGGGCCTGATTAAGCCCTGGGCCCTTTGCCGGGGCCGGGGACTTGTGCCTCGCGCTCTAGTGTCCCCTCTCACGCGAAGGGGAATAAGGGCCAGGACCTTATCGAGTCCTACCCGCCGCTCGAGGGCGAGTCTGCAAAGCACTGCTGAAATCTGCGTGGCATCCATGCCTAAGGGACCTTTCGAGTGAGGAACCGCTCGGGAGAACCGCTGACCATATCCCATCCCTTGGGGCTATTATTCCGGCCCTGGTGGGAGGTTGGCTAAAATGGAATACTCTATACGGGTGGACCAGGTTGGAGACGAACGTGGACCTCAAAAATTTTCTAACTCTCAATATGGCTACAACCAAAGATAGTATCGTTGCTTCCGTTGCTACCGAGGATGTTCCTAACGCAGAGATCGAAAATACGACGGTAGAGAAGTCTTAACCAGAGACAGTTCCCGCTGCTCCGCCCCCCGGTAACACGGAGAATAGCATGGATATAGCTCAGGGGATTTTCAAGGCAATTGACGCCGTCAAGGCGCTCCTCACCAAAGAGAAGTGCCTAGTTGCTGACCGAAAGAGCTCGGTCGAAATATTGGAAACGATAAAAGACCGAGTATTCCAAATGCTCAAGGTGGAGCGGTACTCGCTGAAAAGTGAGATAGAGGAATTGAAGTCGGCAACGGAAAGGGCAGGACGGGCTCTGGCGGCGGCAAAGGAGGTACCTCGTACCTACGCGCAAGCTGCCCAGGCTCGCCCACGGCCACCGCTGAAGCCGGAAAAAACTCAGCAGAAAAGGCCGGTCCCGGCCTTGGCTCCTAGGCAAGAAAAAGTGATTTTCATCACTCCTAAAGAGCCAAAGGGTAAGACGACCAAGGAGGTCCGCAAGGAACTTACCAAGATCATCAAACCCAGGGAGGACAAGATCAAGGTCATCGGCCTGTCCGAAACCAAATCCGGGTCCATCAGGCTGGTGGTGGACTCGGAGGCCGACGTGCAAAAGGTGAAGAATCATCCCAGTCTAGGTGACTACACAGTGGAGAATCTGCGAAAGCGGAAGCCACTACTCATTGTACTTGGAGTGGACTCCTCTCTTAACGGGGAGGAGGTCGTTCTAGCTATTACTGAGCAGAATCTAGATGGCATCAGTCCAGACAGCCTCAAGGCCCGCTTCAAAACGGGTCCTAGGGATAGACGGACGGTCCACTGGGTTATTGAGGCTACGCCCGATGCACGAAAGCAATTACTTCAAAGGGGGAGGCTCTTCATTGAGTTCTCCGCCCACAAGGTGCGGGACTTCCTCCAGGTCCCGCGGTGCTACAAATGTCACGACCTCGGTCATGTGGCTAAGTACTGCAGATCTGAGGAAGCTTGTCGGACATGTGGTGAGGGGAAACACGAGGTCTGCCCCAAGAGTAGCAACCCTGTTGCCTGCATTCCCTGCTCACGCAGGAATAAGGGCGGTCAGAAGCGGACCTGCAAAGGTGGTGAACACTGCCCCTCTTATAAATGGTTGCTAGGCCTATCCGTCGCTAGAACCGACTATGGCTAGGCGTGTGGGTCGACTCCGCGTAGGGCAAATCAATGCTGCCAGAAGCTCTGTAGCCACGGTCGATGCAGCTGAAACTGCGGTCGAACAAAGCTTAGACGTGCTGTGCATTCAGGAACCGTATCTCAAATACGGGAAACTGATTGGCATACCGTCTAACGCGACACAAGTGTATGAGCCTGCGAGCGCCATGGCGGCAATCGTGGTGCTGAATCCTAGGATTACAGTCACAAAGATCAGCCAGTGCTCAGACTCGCATATGAACGTTGTGGAAATGAAGTGGGGAGGAGACACGACGGTGGTCATAAACCACTACTGTCAGTTCAGAAACCCCATCGAATTCCACATGGATAAGCTACTTGAGGTGAAGCAGTACGCTATTGGCAGATGTATCTTAAATACTGCGGACGTGAATGCGAAAGCAGTAGAATGGCATGCTAGTACGACCGACGACAAAGGTGAAAAAGTCCTAGAGACTTTTGAACGCATGGCACTACACGTTCTCAATACGAGCAACCAGCCGGCCACTTACCGTGGCCCACAAGGATTCGAGACCAACATTGACGTTATGGCTGCTACGAGCGGGCTAAGGTCGCGGCTCAGGCGGTGGACCGTCCTCCCGGACGCCGTGAACAGTGACCACCGGTTGCTGCTAGCGGAATTCGGTGCACAGAATCCCACTGTCCAGTGGGATCACTGGCGCAGGGCGTGGAACACGAAGCGGGCCGACTGGCCTGGCCTTAACGAGCAGCTGTTGCGAACAGTGCCCAAGGTCAATGATATGAATATTGACTCCTGTGCAAACAGGATCACAAAGTGGATCACAGAAGCCTGTGATAAGAAGTTGAGGGTCCTCGTTCCTCCCAAAGAGAAGAGGAATAGTTGGTGGACATCAGAGCTAAGTGAGCTGCGGAGGAGGACCGGCAGACTTCGCAATCGTCTCGCCCGGACCAGGGACTCCCCTGCCTGGGCGCGGGCGAGCTACCGGTCGTGCCTTGCAGCTTACAGAGCTGCCATAATTAGTGCCAAAAAAGACAGCTGGAAACTTTTCGTGGAAAGCAGTATTAAAGCTGATGTCTTTAGTCTCCCTTATAGACTCGCTCGGGAGAGGAGCAACACTGCTCTGACCCTCGCTACGGTTCGTAAGGCTGATGGATCCATGACGGCCGGCTGGCAGGACACAGCGGACGCGATCCTGAGCACATTACTTCCCTGTGATGATGCTCGGTCCGACACTGTGGACAACAAGAGCTCAAGAGACATGTGGTCTCTCTGGCGAGAAAGCCACACCCCTCTCACAACAGAGCATGAAATCACCAGACGTCAGGTTGAGCTGGCAATCAATAAGTGTAAACGCAATAAGGCAGCTGGTCCGGACAGAATCCGGTCTGAAATTTTGCAGGAAACGGCAAAAACAATAACGCCAGTTTTGCAGCTCTTCTTCAATGCGTGTCTTAGGGCTCGCAGGTTCCCGGTGATTTGGAAGAAGGCTCAAATGGTGCTGATTTTCAAAGGCAAAGGGAAGGACCCGTCCGACCCAAAGTCTTATAGACCGATATGCCTACTGAGCATCATGGGTAAGGTGCTAGAGAGAATCCTCGCTGAGCGACTACTGGCGAACGTTGTCGCTACTGGCGGCCTAGACGATCTGCAGTTCGGCTTCCGTAAAGGACGGTCGACTACAGATGCCATCTTAAAGGTAGTAAACTGCTTGCGAGATTCAAATGAAAAATATCAGATGGCCGTACTTGTAGATTTCACCGGAGCCTTTGATAATATGTGTTGGCCTGCGCTACTCGAGACCCTTGTTTTCAGGAGTATCGATGACGCGCTCATTGCCATAATCATGGATTACTGCAGGCAGCGATCCGTGGAGCTATGTACCGCGCAAGGTAAGGCTCAAAGACGCATAGAAAAAGAATGTCCACAAGGATCAGTTCTTGGCCCGCTGTTGTGGAACATTTACATTGACACGTTCCTAGCAAAGCTAAAGTCAGAGTCAGCCGTCAAAATAGCAGTTGCATACGCGGACGATCTCACGATAGTAATAGAAGGCTCGTCCAGGAAAAATATCGAGGAAAAGGGGGCGAAAGTCCTACAAGTACTCGATAGATGGTGTGCCGCATATAAGATGGAAGTTTCTACCCATAAGACCCAAGCTATAGTCTTTGGAACTTCGTTGGGTCGCCAACCAATAATCAAATACCGCGATCAGTCAATTGCCGTCTGCAGGGAAGTTAAGTACCTAGGTGTAGTACTTGATGAGAAGCTAAGCTTTATGGCTCACTTCAAAGAGGTCCTACCTAGGGCAGTTAAGGTAGTCAACCAGATTCTAAGAGTGGCACGTAGAGAGTACGAAATCGCTCCTGCCAAGCTCCTGACCTATTACAGAGCAGTCTTTGAGGCCATAGCCTTGTATGCCATCCCGGCTGCATCGCATGTGCTACAGAGGGTCGCTGTGTGTAGGCAGCTGCAGATTGCACAAAGAAGGGTTCTCCTTCGTCTCCTACGAGCCTGTAATACCACGCCTCTCGAGGCACTTCAGATTATAAGTCAGATACCGCCGCTGGAGCTCACTGCCCGAGCAAGAGCAGCGACCTACTTTTTAGGCAAGGGAGAGGTGCAAAAGGCACAAGCCCTAACAGACGATACATGCGACTCGAAAGCAACTGTGATGAATTGGGTCAACCGCACCTGGGCTCATTCCTGGACTGAGACCCATAAAAGTAAGTGGACAAAACGAGTGCTACCAAGTCTGCAACTAAGACAAAGTCTCACGGCGCTCAAGCCGACGAGAGAAATTGTTCACATCCTGAGTGGACATGGCCCTTTTAGGGCCAAACTATATGAGGTTGGAAGAGCAGACTCGCCAACCTGCGACTGCGGGAAGGAGGAAGAGACGGCGGAACACGTACTGATGAGGTGCCCCATCTGAGATACCTTATTCGGAGCGGTCCGCCAACTCGGTCTGCAGGAAACGCTGAAAAACCCCGAAGGGGTTGCAACACTCACAAAGTCTCTAAGGGTTCTAGAGAAGGAAAAAGCGGACTTGGAAAGCAACGTTAGGTTACACACTGCTGACTAGCAGAAATGCGACGTCAGTTTGGGGAGCAGCAAGCAGTTCTCAAGTGCCTTGGTGTCGGTCTATCGCACGGATCCCAGCGTTTGAGGCACCGGTGAGCCCGCAAGGGAATACATAGGCAGCCGAGCTGGTTCTGAGCGATATGACTAGTATCCTATATGAGCACGGGAGTTAGACGACGACGGGTCGGCATTTGAAAAGGTGCTAGTAACTGAGTCTAACTCAAGGGAGTCGACGAGTCCTAGACTAAGGGGTCGAGACTGATTCTCAGTCTTAGTAACCGATGTCGAAACTCCCTGGCTGTAATTCTCCGCAAACTGGGAGATTGCGCAAATCACCCACAGGAGATAGCTGCTAACTTGAACGACGACAAGGGTGGCAGGCCTAAAAACCAGTCAATCCTTAGTCCAGCGTCAAGTTTCAATGACATTTACTCGAGGCCTGGCCCGCCGCTAGGGAAGTTCTGAAAAGGATTCACAACGGCAGAAGGCTGCCGCTGGGGAAGTTCTGGAAAGGATTCACAACGGCGGGGGGCTAAGAATAAATGTAAGTGCGAGCTCTACATAAAAGGTGACCCCATGATAACCAGCTGTTACCAAAACAGAGCAGCACAAGGCCCACCAGAGCCTTCAGTGAAAAACTCTGGTACTCCGGGGTGAGCGTAGCCCAGCTGTCGCTCTACCGGGCGGCAGCCCAGCTCACAATACGGGTTGGACTCGGAGTGGCAGTGACGTGAGCTCACAAACCCACGGTGGCGGTGCTAGCAAGTCGGTGTCCTGGGTGGACCAGGCCCGTCATTTGAAGCCACCAGCCCTTAGGTAAGGCAGCGGCCCCGAGGGCACTCTCGCCGTTGCGGGCGGAGTGCACTTCCAACAGGTCTAAAACTCGGGTGTGGGAGCCGCACGCAATCTCGAGCACACAAACTTCCGCAACTCGCGAGCAGATCGGGTGGCTAACCCCAAACGGTCGGTTCTCAACAGTAGCAAAGAGCACCTTTGGTGAGGAGCCCTCAAGGCTCTGTACACCACTTTAAGCGCGCATTCGCCCTGTAAAGCCAGTCTGGCATACACGGGGTCAGGTGCTTAGAAGATGGATCAAAAAATCAAGTTCCAGTCTATTTATCTATTTGTTTCCCGTGATAAGTTGTAAATGATGGAATTAATTAATGAATTTAATAATTGGGTTTAAATATATACATTTATTTATTGTAAACACAATTTTAATATGGGTAGTGCGTGTATATATTACGTACAAAAATAATTAATTAAAATGGGATTGTATTAAAGATCTCAGGGTAGGTTTGGATGACCACGTGTAGCAGATTTTCTGTTCGTTGACGAACCTGAGTTGTTTTCATAGGCGTCTCGCTGTAATTATCGTGTTGTGGAACTTAAAACGGCCGGTCGACAATAGCACGAAGTCGTGCTGCCAAATTGAGGAAACTCCGCTTTTTCCTCTTTCATCCCTTGTTGTTAGAACTTTCTTCCCTACTTCCTGGACTGATCAAAGCATGGTCCACCTCTCCGCTGCCACCTCACAAATCTGCTCTCGCCGTAACTTCTCTGCTGCCAATCTCCTTTCGCCACCACCTTGTGTCACCAGCAATCTTTCTCCACCACTCTCCTTCAATCTCCTCTCTCCACCTCCTTGTATCACCAGAAATCCCTCCACCACTCTCCTTCAATATCCTCTCGCCATCACCTTGTATCACCTGCAAAAACCTGTCCTAAAATTGTCTCCGCCAGCCTATTTAAAACCTTGTCCCCACTTATCCGACACCTATCACTAAGGTGGCAGGGATGGATATTCTCCAATCATATCCCTTGTTTCATTTGGGGAACACACGCCACCCGGTCACCAAATTCCCAGGCAGATTAGGACATTCCGAAACCGGCGGCGAGGTGTCCGAGCTTTATGGTCCAAGTGTCAGCCGCAGTCCCTTTGTGTTGATTCCGAGCCGCCAAGACGGCGCCCGGAAACAACCCTTCTTCCTGGCCAGCGACTTGCTCAGGCCTAAATATTTATTATTTAAGTTCCCGTAAATAATAAAAAAAATTGGACGCGGGTTCTACTGCGCTACAAAGTACGATTCAAAATTTCTAGTTACCTTTCTATTTAATTGTCCAATTTATTAAAGAACTGCATTCACATCGCAAGCAATAGTCAGCCAGTTACGTAGTGACTACGTCACCCGCAGCCGTTCGCATACTATATTATATTATATAACGGAATTTAGCGTGCCAAAAGCTTTTTCTAATATAACTCGTTGTAACACTTCGTTACAACACAATATCATGGCTGTTCAGGATAGTTTGCGAAATCTACGAAACAGGAAGAATACCAGCAGTTTTTTGGCTACAAGATACAGACAGGCAACTCCCCTTTAATAGCATAGGAAGGGAACTGAAAAGGGAGATGCGGAAAGTAGAGCAAGGTAGCTAAGGTGGACTAGGGCCCCCGGGCTATGATTTAAGGATCCTACCGGTGTTTCACCTAAAGACATGCAGGAAAACCCTAGAAAACCTGCATCATGTAGGTCGGGCATTGGGTAATATTCTTCCGCCCTTCCGATTGACGGGACACTAGTTTACTGTGGGGCGCAGCATTCCCTTCTCCGTCCCTCCACAAGTATCAGGAGGCAGTTGCCCGACTAATCCAATGAAATCAGCGGAAGATTCTTACAATATGTCCAAGTACAAATACCTCCTAAAATAGGTAGTCTCGGCATGTCAGAACTTTGACAAAAAAAAACGAAGAGAGAGTGCGAGGAATTGCCGACATAATCAGGAGAGCCCCGCAGTCACTCTGGGGTGAAGTGCCTGCGTGAAAACTCCCACAACGCCTCCTCGGCGGATGTTTTAGTAAAAATATAATTAAACCCATTATTAACTGTAAGACGACTGCGACGGATAGATGCGAATAGCACAGGACAATTAATTTAGTACCTCATGCATGCAAAATATTAAAGAAAATTGTATATAGGAGAATGCAATGTCAAATTGAATGCGAGTTAGGAGAATATCAATTTGGTTTTAGGAAGAATGTAGGGACAAGAGAAGCTATATTGTCTTTGCTACTAATTGTAGAAGACAGGATACGAAAAAATCGGCCTACGTTCACAGCATTTGTAAATTTAGAAAAAGTGTTTGATAATGTGAACTGGAACACACTACTAAGGATTCTTAAGAGCACTGGAATAAAATATCGAGAAAGGAGGCTTATACATAACGTCTACAGAAGCAGGCAGCAGTTAATAGAATTGTATAAAATGTTACTGAAAATAGAAAAAAGCTAAGATTCGACAAGAACAGGATCAAGTACAAATGTTTGAGACCGAAAGACGTATTTATAATGATGGGGGCAGTGAGGAAGAATGGAGGTCAGGATTTAAGAGCCATATAGAAGGTTTGTATATAATTTCTACAGAAGACAAGCAGCAGTATTAGAATAGAATATCAAGAAAAGAAAGCCGTAATCAAGAAAGGAGTAAGACAAGGATGAAGTCCGTCACCCACGCTGTTTAACATACATATAAAACAGGCGATGAAAGTTAAAACAAGCGTAATTACTAGGGATGGTAGAAGTATAGTTGACATAAAGAGTAGAATAGCACAGGCAAGGAAGGCTTTCGCGAAAAAAAGGAATTTACTTAGGGGTAGTATAAATGTGAATAGTAGGAATCGTTGCTAAAAATATTCGTATGGAGCGTGGCGTATGGGTGCGAACCGTGGACGAAGGGAAAAAAATAGAAGTGTTTGAAATGTGGTGCTATAGGAGAATGCTGAAAATCAGTTGGGTGGATAGAGTAACTCACGAGGAAGTTCTAAACAGAATAGGGGAAGAGAGAACAATATGAAGACCGTTGGCCAAGTTTCAAGTATATTAAATACTTATGTAGATATGTTTAAAGCGACTGTTTCTGGGTGATCACAGTGATTTTGCAACACGGCAGGACATGCAATGTGTGGGGGTGAGAGGTCCCCGGCAGTTGTGGAGGATTGCGACAGAGGCGATAGCAACAGGAAGACGCTGAAATACCTTATGCTACTTGTGTTTAAATCGAAGGCAATTAAATATCGGAATCCAGTCCAGGTACCGGAGACTATTCTGTTACCATTGGCTGTGTAATTTCTGAGTAATAAGATCGTAGCCGCCTGGTTACGATTGGGAATTAGCGTCTCCGCTCTTCAAGGTCAACACCGGATACTGGGAGCCACCCTGAATCCAGACGCAAAACGCGTAAGGAAAGAAACATTCCTACTTTTTCTTTTCGGTCATACATTCATTTTAAACACCGGGTTTTTATAAATATTACGCCACTAGATTGCCCTTTCTAAAAGGTCCAAATCCCCTGAGTAGAAGGACGATCTTTTATAGAAAAGTTTTAATAAATTGACAATTTTATAGAAGCATTTCATCATTTAGGCTGCCCATCAAAATATATATTTAAACAGTGGGTGTTGTAGTTAATGACAACCAATGTGACGGCGCAATTTCTTGTAGAAAAGGCAATGAGTTATGTTATAATGTAATGCATGTACTTGCCTAAAGAAACTGTAGACCAGCTTGACTAAATTATTATTAATGTTAGTCATATAATCTTTATAATAATTTAATTCTCGTTTGGATATTAGGTCTCCAATGAATGTGTCTCGTGTTACAATCACGTTTTTGGGGGCCGATTTTTAATTATACCATATTACTTGTGCATTTCAGCTAAGGTTGTCCTATTTTAGTGTTTTTTTTGTTTTTTCTGAAGTATGATACTACGTTCTGGTAAAGTTGTAACAATGATTTCTAATTTGTCGAATAATGTAAACTCGGAGGATAGATTTTCGGGAGTCATCGTAGAGGAATGTATGAATCGAAGAATGGCGGAAGGTGATATAAATCAGAACCCATCCTATAGCTCCGAGACACCATTATCAGCATCGTCAGAAACAGAAGTCAGTAATACAACAAATGATAAATGTAACATGGAAAGTTATTTCCAATTTATTACAAATTTTACGAACAGATTCGAACGGGAGAATCAAGAGAGAGAAAAGAGAATAGAAAACTACCGACTGAAAAGTCCTACCTACATCTATCGTTCGTAGAACATTGGCTCTACTAAATTCATCAGACATTCCAAAGGAGGAAAAGAAAGGACTTAGGCCAACCTCCGAGAATTTATGGATTGCCGAAGATACGTCCGATTGTTAGTGCAATCGGTTCGGCTACATACAAGCTCGTGAAATTTCTAACGAGGAAACTGAGTCCATTAGTACAAAAATATCCCACACCACGTGAAGAACTTTACAGAATTTATCACCAGGCTTAAAACCTTGACGTCAGTCCCCAAGATCTTATGGTGAGCTTTGACGTGGTTTCACTATTTACGAAAGTACCAGTTACCGACACCTTAGGACTTCTTTCCAGACACTTTCCACCATAACTCATCGGACTATTTAATCACGTCTTAACCACCACTTACTTTCAGTATTCTGGCGATGGGTTCCGCTTTGAGTCCAGTCATCGCTAACTATAACATGGAGTATTTCGAAGATAAGGCTCTAGAATCTGCGCCGTTGAAACCAACTTGTTTTTAACATTACGTCGACGATACTTTCATTATTTGGCCACATGGTTCCCAACAACTACAAGACTTCCTTTACCACCTAACTGGGATACATCCCAACATCAAATTTACCATGGAAATAGAAAAGGAGGGAATACTTCCCTTCTTCCACATTCTTATTAAAAGGAAACAGGACGGCACATAGTGTTTATAGGAAGTCCACGCACACGGACTTATACCTAAACGCCATGAGTTTCCACCCACTGGAACAGAAAATCTCTGTATTGAAAACTCTTGTTCACCGAGCCCAGGCTATTTCCGATCGTCATAGCCTTGCTGCAGAAATCAAGAACCTTAAAAAGATTCTCCGGGAATACGGTTACTCAGAAAAACGAATTACTAAGGCTCTTAGCAATAAGAATAAGGAAAGAAACATGGATGACTCACGGAAGACCAACACTGCTTTCCTTCCTTATGCTGGGAATGTGACAGGATAGATTAGTAGAATGCTGTCTAAATATAATTATAGAACATTCTTCTATACCCAGAACAAAATTCGTGGCCTTCTACGACCGGTTAAAGACAAAGTAGCCCTCAGGACACCTGGAGTCTACCAAATCCCGTGTGAATGTGGTCTCAATTATATCGGTCAGGACCATAGAGGAGAGAGGAAAAGAACACAAAAGAAATATCCGCCTCAAACAACCCTCTAAGTCTGCGATCGCTAAACATGCCATTCACACGGGGCACAAGATGCTTTTCCATGACACAAAAGTCTTGCATAAATGTGGTGATTTCTGGGACAGCGTATTAATGGAGGCGGTAGCGATCAAAACCACCAATTGCAACATTATGACCAAGGTTTTCAATTCAGTAAAGCCTGGGATCCGGTACTGAGGAAATTTGGACGAGAGGACAAAGTCCAAATACCACAATTACGCCATCAACAAGTGATTGCTTGAAATCGACCAGACTCCCTGAGGCAGCAGAGAAGGCGTTACCTACTGAGACCGAGAACCTGTCAAGAAAGGACACGCGCCATGACATGAAACCTAGGCATGCACTATAAAGTCGACAGCGGAGCGTCTCCGCAGACCACCACCTCCCCCAGATAGGACTCTGCTCGCCCCGCAGGAGGGAAAAAACACGCAATCAGCGACTGCGTCACCGTAGTCGCGGCTCACCCAGCGGACAAGCCCCACAGGGAATCTGCCGGCGACGACTCCGCAGGCAGACCAGCTGCCTGCCTCCCGCGTGCTCATGGAGGAGTCCCAGGCGGTGCAGAAAGCGAACCCGCCTGCAGACCAGCCGTCGACATCCGGCTCCCCGACCCCGAGCACCGCGGACAACTTCCAGGTCGTCCGGAAGGGGGCGAAGCCGAAGCCAGTGACGGTGGAGGACGTGGCCGTGAGCAACGGCTTCACCGCCCTGGCCGACGCTGACCCTGAGGATCAAAGGCAGGAAACTGGGGCGACAATAAAGAAAACGCACAGTATCCTGCACATTATTGTAAAGGTACGAGGGCAGTAACACACTTTCTCCCGAGAAATCAGGATATTATGTCAGCAGGCACCTGATATAAAACTT
The DNA here is from genome assembly GCA_034510155.1 of Eucriotettix oculatus. Taxonomy (NCBI): domain Eukaryota; kingdom Metazoa; phylum Arthropoda; class Insecta; order Orthoptera; family Tetrigidae; genus Eucriotettix; species Eucriotettix oculatus. The sequence goes on from CM067381.1 coordinate 9,404,135, forward strand.
GTTTCAGGTGGACTGCGCATCAAGGTGAAGAATTTCTCGGCCATGAAAAAGCTGAAGATAGTGATGCGTGGCCTCCCCATCGAGACACCACTCGACCTCGCCTTCGACGTGGAGTCGGTGCATCGGCTGACCCACCCCAGGACAAAGGCGCCGATGCCCCTATTTTTACTCGTGTTCCAGAGCAAGCCATAAAACGTGGGCCTGTATCAACTGGACGCGTTATTTAGTCTAAGAATTAGTGTGGAGAAACTCCGTACCAGCCGTTGACCTCCGCAGTGCTTCAACTACCAGCGACTCGGGCATGTTTCTAAGCACTGCACCCGTAAGGCGATCTGTGTACGTTGTGCCGGATCCTACGAGACACGGGAATGCGAGATGCCTAAAACAGACGACCGCGCTGAGTTGAAGTGCGGTAACTGCGGCAAGCTGGGACACTCCGCCAATTGGCGTGGTTCTTACTACCAGAAATTTTTTTAGGTGAAGAAGCAGCCTGCACCAGTGCCGACTGGAAAGAAGATCACCGAGAACGTCTTCTACGCAGACGCCCTCCAAGGACGAAGGACGGAGGAACCGAAGGAGGAGCCTCCCGTGCAGCCACCAGTAGCAGCCAACCAGGAGCCAACGCAGATCAGCCCCGCCAATCAGAAGACACAGATGACGCTTTCATCTGTCCAACAAATGATGGCCTATTTCCGCAAGGAAATGCAGGCCATGTACACGCAAGTAACAATGATGGTTACACAAATGTTCAGTCAGATGTGCCAAGTGATGATGGGGAAACCCATGGCCGGAGGAGTACCAACTGCGGTGCCAACTTATGGGTTTTAATATCCGTAAGTTGCGTTTCTGCATATGGAATGCCAATAGGATTTTGAGAAAGACTGACAAATTTCGCCAATTTGTAACTAATGAAAATATAGACTTCTCTGTTTCAAAACACGCCTGAAACCGGCGATTGCAGTTAAAATCGCGAATTACTTCTACTACCGCATGGACAGACCTACAGCAGGAGGAGGTACGGCCATCTACATCAAGAAGTGCATCCCGCACTACTTCGTCCCGCTGCCACCGACACCGAGCATCAAGGGGACAGGAATCGTTCTGCAGCTGCGCGACTGCGAGGTCCTCGCAGTGAGCGCATATCATCCGCCATCACATCGAATCACCGCGGACGACGTGAAGAAGATCCTCGCTCTGAAGAGGAAGGTCGTCCTGATGGGCGACCTAAATGCCAAACACACGCAATGGAACTCACGCGTGTGCAACAAGAGCGGTATCGACAGGCAGCCTCGCAGCTGAGGCCCTCTCGCCCCGCGACCATCCTGAAGAGAAGAACTGTGCCAGAAAGTGCTGGCAGGACACGCGGGATAAGCCAGCCAAGGCTTGTATGAACCGGCTTGTCCGCGAAATTCAAGCCGCGACCCAGAAATAGAGATGAGCTCTGCGAAGCGCGGCTGATGAGTCTTTGCGTTACTGACGGCACTCTCTGGCAGGCAACGGGAATCTACGTGAAGAAGAGGACACGTATTCTTCACTTGCCGCAGGGCAGTGTTCTCGGACCTGTCCTGCATAACGTCTTCACCGCGGACATCCCGAAACCAGGAATGGGAGCCAAGATCGCACGGTACGCAGACGACACCGCGTTGTTTGCTGCGCCGTGGGAAACCGCCTGAACACGGGCTTGGAAAAGATCCAGTGCTGGCAACAAACTGGAGAGTGAAGATCAACGCGTCGAAGAGCCAGGCGCCGCTGATCACCCGACGACGGCCAGAGAGACACGTCATCCGATTCCTCGGGGAGGTTATCCCGTGGTCCACGAAGGCCAAGTACCTAGGGGTAATCTTGGATACGAGGCTGACGTGGAGTCACCACGTTAAGGATAAAGCCAGAAATGTAAACGCTAGGCTAAGTCTACTATATCCAATTTTTAGTTCTAGCTCAAAGCAGTCGCCGCGAGTGGGGGTCTCCACTGACCCGATCATGGAGTACGCGGCCCCGGTCTGGGCAAGCGCAGCCGACAGCCACCTAGAGAAGATCTTCACTCTGGAGAGACTGTCTTCGCCGAGCACTCCACCTGCTGCCGCGGACATCCAACGCCGAATACTATCCCTGTTAATTTAATTTATTTTCTTTTTAGGACTATAAGCCTCATCACAGCTTGTATTCAACTATGTTAGCATTTACATATACAACTATTAACTTATTTATAAATTTTATATTTTTACCGATTTATTTATTATATCTTTATTTCCTAAATCCCTATAATCCCTTCGCCTATAGCCTTACAGGTGCTCGGAAGAAGGAGCGGAAGGAGAAGTAGCAGCTGCAGCGGTATTTGGATGATGAATGAATGTGCGAATGTTATTTATTTTCGTTGTTAGGTGGCCGCAATGGCAATTGTATGTATGTAATGTTCATATGGATAAACAAAAGTGACTTTTTGGTAAGGACATTCTATTTAGTGTGTCATAGGTATAATCCCACGTCAACGCGGAGTAGAGGAAGGAACTCCGACACTTGAAGAGGAGGCTGGACCTCCAGTTAGATGTCACCAATGCTACAGGACGAAACTTTCACTTGAAAACGATGGCAGAATACGCATCGAAACGTCGTGGCTTAAACTCCAGTTAACCCGGGTGGAAACCCAAGTATTGTTTATTCAGAAAACTTAATATATTGATTAATGCACGAACACAAAGAAAGGGATGAGAAGTTAGCTGAAGAGTTCAAACTAAGGGACGAGATGTTAAAAGAAAATTTAGAAAGGAAAATAGTCGCGGCAAACCAACAACCAGAAAAGCGGATTGAAAGAAATATCGAATTGTTGAATGTAAATATTCTGGCCTTATAAAACAAACTGGGGAATCACGAAAATACAAGCATTCATAGATTCGAAAATGCGAAAAATCGTTGCGAATCGGAAATAAACTTATTCAAATTATAGACAGTAAGTTAGTCCGCGAAAAAGAAATTGTAAAGGGACTCCAGGCGGAGATTGAAATGAATTTACAAGGGAAATTACAATATAGTAGCCGGGAAATCCTTTTAGAAATTGAAAAACAAAGTACAATCTGAAGTGAAAATTTGTGACCTATCAAAACAAGTTAAATAAAACAATGACACTAACAACCAAATTCACTGAACTTGGAAGGGAGCAGGATGTATTGAGACTGACCTTAGAGCAAAGAGAGAGAGAAAACTCTGCAAAGTGTACAGAAATTTCAAACAGAGTCGACCATGTAGTAGGACGGATAGACAATGCAGAAAAAAGTCTATATGGGGTGGAATTAAGTCTCCCTAGATTTGGTGAACGATACGGGCAAAACCCAAGAGAATATGTTATTAAATTAGAATCGTATTTTGATATTAAACGAATTCCACAACAAAGTTTAAAGAGAAATATTGATCAATGGATGGAAGCAACTTCAAACGCCGATAGTAATTACAGTAACCTCAAGGAAATGTTCTTGAGACAGTACTGGATACTCAATAGACGTGGAAGGATGGAACAATTCCTTCCGTGGTCCCTTTTGTGAACCTATTGGGCGAGAGTTTTTTTGATAGACTAATGGGAACTGAAGGAGATTTTGCCCGCCTCATGGATGCCTACGAGATAAGTCTCTTCTGTGCCATTGATTACTTCAATTATTACTCTTGGATCGGCCAAGATGGCGGAGTGGAACGATTTGCCCAGAAGTTCTGGACGTGTATCTATCAAGGAATTGTGAGTTATGTTATATTATATTAAAAATTGAAGAAACTTATGCCAGCTCCAACATGATTGGATTTAGTAAAATATACCTTCATAAAAGAGCCTGGATGACATCTACTCTGAAAAAAGGCTCAAAGATGCATGGCATGGCAAATCTAATAGGCGATCTTCCCTTGGAGTATATTAAAGGAGTAATGTCAGAGTGTGTTGGAGCAACTGCATACAGTTGCAACCATAGATGCCTTTACCTGTTAGGACTGTTTAACAAGCCTCTAACATAAAATACCCTTATGAGGGAAAACAATCCCCGATTGTCGAAGTTCACATACGAGCAACATTTTATTGACGCCGTCCCGCAAAATAGATTTCTGGACCATCCGTTTGAGGAAGCGACATTGATTAAAATAATAAGCACGCATTTCCCAATCTAAATTAAGCGTCACTTATTCAATCACCAGGTACAAAATTTCACAGATGCTATAAATTTTCTTCATTTGTGTGGGAAGAATGAGACATTACCACAAACGCGGAATATGAGCCCTCTACATATCATGTGCGCACATTGGCAATCCACACCTCGTGAATAATGCCTAACAGCGGTTCCGCTAGGAGGTACTTTGTAAAGGGAGGTGGTTTTTAGTGGGTAAAAATCCCACACACCGTTTAACTCTGGTTTCACGGCATCTTTGGAAGATTTTCTCCTACCCTCGATAAAAAAATACCTCTACATATCGCAGGGAATTTTAGAAATGCCGAAAACTTCCAAGATCGAAATCCGGGCAACAATTTCAGATCACATGGGAATGGATATATCAATCGAAAAGGCTTGCACAAGATAGGTCAGAGTGGAGGGTTGCACCAAACCAGTCTTAGAACTGAATACCACAACAACAAACAGAAAACAAGAACATTCAATGTACTATACATCTAGTAACAAATCCGCTGAAGGTCTCAAGTCAAATAGACTAAATACTAAGCTAACTTACAAAATCTTAAGCCGTGTCCACACCAACCTTTGCCCTTCCCACATTGCCTCAGTATGTGTGTTGGTGGGAGTGGACTGTATTTTATGATGCAATAGAAATTTTTCCCCTGCGGAGGTTGGCGGCCACACCAAATGCATAAATGTTTGAGACTCACCGAATGAATGCTGATCCTGCAGTTCCAAGTTGGCTTCTGGCGTGGATGTTGTGAGATCTCTTACAGACCAGATGCGGTGTGGAAATTCTTTGAAAATGCGATGCATTAGCAGCTGAACTTACTCGTTAGACTGCCGAAAGCGGAATTATGGCTGAAGCGATGGCTAGCCGAATGTGGAATGTGCACCACTAGCAGAAAAGCCATTGTCTCCGTTAAGTCCCTACTAACGGTAAGGGGGATTGAAAGAAATATCGAATTGTTGAATGTAAATATTCTGGCCTTATAAAACAAACTGGGGAATCGAGAAAATACAAGCATTCATAGATTCGAAAATGCGAAAAATCGTTGCGAATCGGAAATAAACTTATTCAAATTATGGACAGTAAGTTAGTCCGCTAAAAAGAAATTGTAAAGGGACTCAACGCGGAGATTGAAATGAATTTACAAGGGAAATTACAATATAGTAGCCGGGAAATCCTTTTAGAAATTGAAAAACAAAGTACAATCTGAAGTGAAAATTTGTGACCTATCAAAACAAGTTAAATAAAACAATGACACTAACAACCAAATTCACTGAACTTGGAAGGATCCCTTACTCCACAGTCCCTGACTTTGCATTTCTCACCTCTCCATTTAAGGAGTTTGTTATAAATAATACTAACTTTTCCCTCCACTCCTAAGCTTAAACTCCACCCTAATTCATTTATAACCTAGATCCGTTTCCTTCCAGGCCTGAGTAATGAATTAATTTAATTGGCCATCCCTTCTCACAGTTTCAGCGTTCTGACAGCGTACTTGTTCAACCAAGTATAAAAAGTCCAAATTTTGCGAATTAAGGAGTACAGTCCCTCAGAAAAGGCAGAAGCACTTGCGGACGCCTTTGAGGGGAACTTCCACCCAGTCGAAGAACCTAAAGACTTAGCACCGGTAGAGTACGTTAACAAATATTTACGGAATTATTTTTCTAGGAGACAGGACGACGAAGACATCCCCGAGATCACAACAGAGCTGCAAGGCATTCTCCACAAGCTGCCCCCCAACAAGGCGCCAGGAAGCGACGGACTACCCAACATCCTGCTGAGGAATCTACCAGAGGAAGCCGTCGAGTACGTGTAGAGAATCTTCAACGCCCTGCTGAGCCAGCGCAGATTCCCGCGTGCCTTGAGGCACGCCACAGTATGCGCGATCCCTAAGCCAGGGAAGGATCGCAGGGACCCTGGCAATTATCGGCCAATATCGTTGCTGCCGACGCTCTCGAAAGTTTTCGAGAAGCTATTTTTGGTAAGACTCCAGGTTCACCTAAATGATTTAAAGCTAATACCCTCTTTTCACTTCGGTTTCAGGAAGGACCACGGCACGACGCAGCAGATAATGCGGGTCGTTGAGCGTGCCTCCCTCGCCCTGAACAGAGGTCAGCATTGCGGCGTGGGGTTCCTCGATGTCGCAAAAGCCTTCGACTCCGTTTAGCAGTCGGGGCTAATGTTCAAATTGGCAAGGTCCGCCTTGCCAATATGTTCCGTGCGCATCATAGGGCACTACCTGCAGATGCGGACTTTCTCAGTAAGGGTGGGCGAGGCCCTATCAACGGTAAGGCAGATCCGCGCAGGCGTACCTCAGGGCAGTGTCCTCGGGCCTGTCCTGTATAACGTCTTCACCGCGGACATCCCGAAACCAGGAACGGAAGCCGACATCGCCCAGTACGCAGACGACACCGCATTGTTTGTTGCGTTGTGGAATCCAGACGTCGTGGGAAACCGACTAAACACCGGATTGGGGAAGATCCAGCGCTGGGCTACGAACTGGGGGGTGAAGATCAACGCGTCGAAGAGCAAGGCGTTGCTGATCACCCGACGACGGCCAGAGAGACCCGTCATTCGATTCCTCGGGGGTTATCCCGTGGTCCACGTAGGCCAAGTACCTAGGGGTAATGTTGGATACGAGGCTGACGTGGAGTCACCACGTTAAGGATAAAGCCAGAAATGTAAACGCTAGGCTAAGTCTACTATATCCAATTTTTAGTTCTAGCTCGAAGCGGTCGCCGCGAGTGGGGATCTCGATCTACCTCTCCCTCATCCGCCCGATCCGCGAGTACGCGGCCCCAATCTGGGCCAGCGCAGCGGACAGCCACCTGAAGAGGATCTTCGCTCTGGAAAGACTGTATTCGCAGAGCACTCCACCTGCCGCCACGAACATTCAACAAAGTGGTAATGCAGCTGTCAGGAGTGGATGACCTATGGGAAAGGATACTCCGAGATGATTTACCACAGGGCGCACGACTCTAGTAATGAGCTGGTCTCATCGCTGGGCCGATACGACCCTGTTAAGAAGGTAAAGCAGAACCCGGACCCTTTGTCGTGCTATCGTATTTCGAGTTTCTCTGTAAAGTATAACAATCCATCATTGTTAACTTAATTTAATTCTTTATTAGGTTACAAGTCTCATTACAGCTGTAAGAAACAACTGTGGCGAACGCTGAATCGCGGGGTCGCGGTGCAAAGGTTTGCTGCCTAACGGATCTTGGCAATATCAAGCAGCGTGGCGAGAGGGCGGTGATGGAGGCGGGCTGGACAAAGACCGGGGAGACAAAGGGATGCCTCGGGTCTTGGTCGGTGGAGGGAGCTCAGTCTCGCCTCAGCCTCGCACGCAGCCGCACGCGCCACCAGATTCATGCAGGACCGACACGTGGCGCGAGTTTGTAGTTGGGAATAAAGGAGTGTACATATATTGATCGGCGTTATAATTGCACGACCTCATAGAATCCCATAAACCTATACAAAAATTATTTATTTATATTTATATACAGATATTGACAAAAAACAATTATTTATTAAAATATACAATATCTTATTCCACAAATATACTTTTTCCCCTTATCTTACAGATTTTAGAAGGGAGTCGGCGAACCGTTAACTAGCGGAGAAGTAGCAGCAGCAGCGGTACATTGAATGAATGCTTGTATGGATGTGTGTGTGTTTAATTCACCTTTTGGTTAGGTAGCCTTAATGGCAATAATAATTGTGTTATGAATGATTGAATACAAAAAGTGACATTTAGTAATGACAGATTTTTAGTATGTTATAGGCCTTACATATACCTGTCATCGCGGAGCAGATTCCACGTGGAAGGAACTCCGACCAATAGAAGAGGTGGCTCGTCCCCCAGTTAGACGCCACCGCTGCTGCTGCTGCGAATTTTTATTGAATTACGTGTTGGATTCCGGTACGTCAGCACGTTCCCAATCACTTCAATTCATTATTTGCACATTTTAACATGGCGTCGAACGTGAAAGCTCTTAGCTTTAAACGTGGACAAATGAAGTAAAAACTGACGCGTATGGGAAATCCGTTAACAACTGCTTCGAAAAGTTCAAACTTATTTGAGATGAATTCGAAGTGGAATTCAGAATTGGAAATGATTCAAGATAACCAAGATGGTACCGACCGTGAAATGTTTGACAACGAATATTTTGCAATTTAGTATGGAGTGGAGAATTTATTTCTTTAAAATAACGATCATGGCAATTCGGCACGTGGCCGTGTATTAATGCAGGGCTTTTATGTCAAAAGTGTATATATTCAATTCAATTTATGTTTTGTGTTAAGGGTAAGTTTAGGCGAGCGGCGTATGTTGCACTTAAAGGTAGGAACAGATTGCCGACACGCCACATCCCGTCCTTTCACTTTAAGTCCTAAAGTGTGCCAGGCTCCCTACAATGCTGTCTGATGGGCAACAGCCACACTGCCGCTACCTGCCAAGTCATGGGTCTCCGCGTTCCTGTGATTTCAGCTCGCACACCTTTCTACATTTTACAAGCTATATCTGTCGATATCTACCAATTAATCGCTCGTACACTATTATTTCTTAGAAGTGGTTCAGAATATGATTCTCATTTTAATGCACTATCGAGTTTCACAAAATCGTAGATTATTTCCGTAAATACCCCAAATTACATGAGCTAGAGACAAAATGCCGTATAATCACTATTTGTTTCAAATTTATCAAATGAATATTTCAGAATTATTCAATTAAATTAAAAATTCATATAGCGGACTTTCTCAGTTAGGTCCTTTTATTATTATTAATCACGCGTACATAGTACACGGACATGAATATCTTTCATAAGCAGCGTATTACTGAAATCACTCTTGTGTAAATATATATTATTCTAATATAAAACCATCTTCAATATTACAATACAGTATTATTCTTATGAATCAAACAGAATCTGTAAAATATTTTATATTATATGTTTACAGAGTCTCCAGCTATGGTTATTCCAAACGGAAGCAATATTTGGTATTTCCGTAACGGTATTAGGTTTACGATTCCTGAAAAGGAGGGATAATGAACGGCTGATAGGTACACAGATATAGACTACAGTATTTCGTTAAGTACGTTTTATAAATACTCTGCGGACTCTAAACGCGAATGCTCAAGGGTTGAAATTACTATTTTTTGATCACACTAATTAGACCGATTGTAAGGGAGTGTAGAAAACCCAGCAGGTACTGAAGATGGCAACAGTGCTAGTTGCCGAAACGTCGTGCCGATTCAACGAAACCACCCGGTTGATATCCCGAGAAGACTTCATCCAACAGCTACACCTGGAGAACCTCCGATCATTAACATAACACCTCTACGGGGAGGATGTCTCGTAGTCAGACTCTTCAAGAAACTGCGGAAGAGAAGACCGAAAGTGCTATGCAGCCTCGCGATCCTGCTAAGGTGTCGAGACTGCGAAACGTTTAATACGTTCGCTGTCACTGCTACGAAAATACTTCATTGCCCTGGGCTAGCACTTGTACGAGAACGCATACATAGGACGGGAGAGGAGCTGCATATTGTTGGTAGTAAATTACTCAAGGAACATCTACTTCTCTCAGCACGTTTGATCTGGGAACTAGCAGAAAACAGCTCAATAGCTCAGGCACAATGCTCAAAATGAGGATCACGAAGAAGCAATCCAACAAATATGAGCGACCCGAAAAGAAGAAACATCCGGACAGCGAACGGGCAGTCCAAAGGACGGTCATAAATCTCTAATGTGGAATTGGATACTGACACGATGTTCAGCCTTTCTAAAGGACTGAACTTCGTACCTACCAGCGAAGTACTTCCTACCAAGGACATCATCTGCGGCGCGGAAAGAGCAATCTACGGCATTCCATCAGAAACAGCGGAGTACGTCGTGAAACCTGTCAGGTTCTTGCGAAAGCAAAACCTGTAAAACACAATATCCCTAGGGGAGAGAGAATGGCACTGGAGAGGCAACGTAAATCAGAAGATTTGGTTGTCCTTAAAGCTGTCAAAGGGAACGCAACGGTGGTTATGACTACGACAGCAAAAGATGCAGGAACTGCTACAAGATCCCAGCTACAGAACACTACAACGGGATCCTACAACATCAATCGTAAGGACAACTATTACCGTTCTTAATGCGTCTGACATCCCCGGTAAGACACTAGACTTTACGGCCAAGGGCCCGGCTCCTCCGCGCATGTATAGGGTACCTAAAATCCACAAAACAACGATTCCTCTTAAACCGATTGTAAGTGACATAAGCTCAGCTACCCATGATTTGGCAAAATGTCTGACCAGACTTTTAGAACCCGTAGTAGAAAAATGTAAGCCTCTTGTAAAAAAAACTCGGCGGAGTTTGTCGGCATAATTAAAAACCTGAAGCTACAACCAATAGACATAATAAGGTTCAACGTGACGCCTCTATTCACCATAGTGCCCATTTCAGACACGATTGAACTTCTGAAGAGGCACTTTCAACCCGGAGTTGTAAACTTGTTCAAACACGTCCTGACAACGTATTTTCAGTATAACGGTCAGTTGTACGAACAAACCGACGGTGTAACCATGGGTACACCACTCTCAGCAGCGATCGCCAACTTCTATATGGAGTTTTTTGAAGATAAGGCACTAGGGCGCCGCCCCCCCTCCCCGAAAAAAACCTGTTTTTACCGGTATGTCGATGACACATTTGTCAGAGAATATAGGCTTTCCCGGTGGATAGACTGAATAAGAAGTTCTCGGGATTTCACCTGGGTTATGTTGTTAATAAGATTCTACGTTTCGAAGATGAGGAAGCCGCTGGTGGATTCTAGTTACAGGAAGCTCAGTCGTGACCCAACGGAGTCCCTTACCCGGAAAACAAATAAGCTTATTAACCTAGCTGGTTTGCGAAAAGAGATTTCTTTCGGGTTACGTCAGCGAACTCCAGCTTCCCACAGGATGGACTGCCAAAAATCCATAAAACTGGGGTCCCACTTCGTTAATAGTAAGTGCCATTGGGTCTGTCAACTCCAACTTGGCAATATTTCTCACCAGAAGACTAAGACCGTTAGTTGGAAACTGCGTTCACTACGTTAAAACCTCCACGGAATTTGTCAAGACACTTCAAAGTCTGGAACTAGGACCACAAGACATAATGGTTAGCTTTGACGTGGTGAACCTCTTCACAAGGGTTCAAATTAAGGATAATATCAAATTATTGGAAAAGCAGTTTCCCCCAGAAATTACAGAACTATTCGAACATGTGCTGACCACGACCTATTTTAATTTTCAAGGCGAGTTCTATGAACAGATAGGAGTCGCTATGGGATCACTCTTGTCCCCAGCGGTGACCAACTTCTACATGGAGGACTTCGAGGACGGAGCACTGAGTACTTCATTATTAAAACCTAAGTGTTTCTATCGATACGTCGATGACACGTTCATAATAAGACCACATGGATACGAAACACTTAACGAATTTCTCATGCACATCAATTCGATCTACGAGAACATAGAATTCACCATGGAAGTCGAAAAAGATGGGTCTCTTCCCTTTCTAGATCTTCTAATTTACAGGAAGCCTGATGGAAAACTGGGACATGCAGTTTATAGAAAACCGACCCATACAGATGTCTACCTCAACGCCGATAGCTTCCATCACCCGGCGTAGAAACATGTAGTACTTGCTACGTTAGTACACAGGGCTCGGGCTATTTCCGACACGGAAAATCTTCCGAAGGAGATAATCCACCTGAAGGAAACTCTTAAGAGCAATAGATATACAACAAGGGAAATCCAACAGGCTTTCAAGAGGAAACCAAAGAAGGAAGATGCATCTTGCACGGCCGTCGCATTCCTTCCTTATGCAGGGAACACGACTCTAAAAATCGGCAGACTGCTACGCAAACATATGATCAAGGCTGTTTTTAGACCACAGGCTAAACTACGTTGCCTGTTGAAGTCTGTTAAGGACAAAGTCGGCCTAAAAACAAGTGGGGTCTACGAAATTCCGTGCAACTGCGGATTAAAATACATGGACGAAACAATCTGCACAGTCGAGATGAGGTGTTCCGAGCATGAGAGATGTATCCATTTAACGCAGCACACCAAATCTGCCGTGGCGGATCATGCTCTCACAACCGGGAAAATAATTGATTTCGCCAATACAAAGATTTTGGACCACACCAGAGGTTGGCGGAACAGTATAATTACCTTAGCTGTAAGAATTAGGGCCTCTGGAAATTTAATGAGCCGAGACAGCGGGTTCCAGCTCAGCAAGGCCTGGGACCCTATCCTTGCTTCAATGAGGCATAAAACAACGCGAGGACCAATCGAGAGAGGAACGACAAATCAGGACCCTGCATTTCTACCGCGAGGTCTTGTGGAGGGGACCGAGGACTCTGATATAAGCGGCGCAGACACGGTCTCGGGATCCCAGACACAAGATTCCAAGGACTGAACTCGTCCTTAACACATCCACACGGGCCAAACCCCAAGCCCAAGCCAGCACGGCAACACAGTACGCCCCAGTCCAGCCCACAACAACCAACATCATGCCTACAGATGTCCTGCCGCCAATAGTGACCTATAACCACGGCGATTTGGGCGCGCTGAACCGGGAGTTCATGGCGCGCTACAAGCCGCAAAGGTTTTTTACTAAGCGCCGGGACAACTGTACGGCAATATACACATCCACACGACGTGACTACGAGAACCTTCAAGAGTTTCTCAATTCGAAGAATGTAGAACACTCATTTATACCTTATCGGCGACGTACGTACGCGGAATACACGAGTCGACTAGTAAAGAATCGGTCGTGCTGCAGGGCTTAGACACCATTCGAGCACAAATCCAGACACACCGAAGCAAGGAATGAGACAAGCTCCTAGCCAGCTTCGACACCTCCACGTGGTAGATAGCGAGACACTTCACACGGGAGGCATACCGAGCACCAACGCTACAAGGCCCGGTAGGATATGCCTACTCCGACTCAAAGAAAGCAAAACTTCTGGCAGACACATTAGAGGCCACGTACCAACCAAATGACGATCCATCAGATCCGACATTCACACTGGATAATGACCAGGTGGTTACACAGTTGTTAGCCCAAGAAGTCGCCGAGCCTCTACGGCATACAAACGTTTCTGAAATCAGGTGGGCTATACGACAAACAGGCCCCAGTAAGGCGCCTGGTCCGCTCAAACAGATCTCCCCCAGAGCACTCGAAGAGATCAGTAATATCACGAATGCCATCTTCAGCACACGACACTTCCCGGACGCCTGGAAGCAGGGCAAGGTCCTGACCTTCCGGAAACCCGGGAAAGGCCACGAACTTCCGACTAACTATAGGCCCATAACTTTACTTTGTTCCCTAGGTAAAGTTGTCGAGAAAGTCATTTTGCGTAGAATTACACAACACTGCAAAGAAAGGCCGGAGCAATTCGGCTATAGGAATCATCACTCCACAACACTCCAGTTGCTGCGAATAGTTGAACACGTGGTACAACCACCTAGCAAGGTCTACGGGAGCCGTTTTCCTTAACGTCGAAAATGCCTTCGACAAGATATGGCATAACGGACTGATACGGCGGCTCAATGACTGTAGGTTTCCGCTGGGGCTAATACGGCTGCTGCACTCATACCTCTCACGACATTCTTCGTTGATGTCAATACCTCCAAGTCCACTATAAGGGGAATACAAGCAGGAGTGTCTCAAGGAAGTATTATTGGGCCAGACCTACACAACATCTACATTAACGATGTCCCCACAATACCAGAAACCCAGGTCGCCATAATCGCAGACGACACCGCCATCTTTGCTTAGTCGAGGCGACCATCGGCACTTAACAATAAATTACAACGCGCACTCAGTACACTCGAACCATGGTTAACACGATGTCGAATTAAAGTTAACGTTGGTAAATGCGAGGCACTCCTACTAACACGTAGGGAACGACACGCACGCCTACACAAACACTGTCGTCCACTCACACTCCACAATCGCCTGATTCAATTCCAAGACGCGGTTAAATACTGAGGTTTCACTGGTTCGGTCCTAAATGGAAAAATCGACCACGAAAAGCATCGAAAGCAACCTGATACTAAAACAGCTTAACTGAACAATCACATAATCCACTTCACTGATCGCGCCCTATACTTAACTCATCATACGGCCAATTCCTGACGTATAGCAGGACTCAGTTGGGGCTTTGCAGCCAAACCCACCTCCATTACACCTCCAGTTTGTGCAAAACAATGTCTCTAAAATCATCGCCAGGCACCTTGTGAGGGCACGCTACTAAAGGTAGTCCATCGGGATTGATTATTTTGTTCTCTAAATGGACGTTATCAGAGAACATGCTGTACGTCTGTACAGCAAGACAATTCTCATACAAGACAATCATAGCGTCTGGGCAGCAATGATCACTCACACCCGCGACACTAAATACAAACGCCCCAAGCACCTCGTCCTCCAACCGAACACCTAATGATTGTCTCAACGTAATTTACTGACCACGCTTGCTACTAACAATATCCAACCAAAAATTTCCAAACGTATGTTGCTGTCGCACAAGAGCAGTATTCTAGCTCCTTGTGCCCTTCAACCCCTCTTACTATCGCTGAGGTTTTTTTCCCTCAGCCCTACGCTCTTCATTCTGTTCCTCTCACAATCTCCGTGAACGACCGTATTAAAGGGTATTATGCCTCAGGTGTGGATCAAACACAAAATCCCGATCCTTGCGTTCCAGTTAGTGTACTAACAGCACGTGCAGAGGGGGGTGTAGAAAATGGTAGACCCCCATGTCGGTGGTGCGTGCTTTCAGGGGGCACCACCCTTGGGGCCTTTGGCCCAGTTTTTTTTTTTTAAAAAAAAGGTCTCGGCATCAGTTACCTGAAGACGATGGCAGAGATAGCCTTCAAAACGTCGTATCTTATAAATGACATAAGCCGGGTGAAATCCCGAGAACAACGTATTCAGACAAATTTGTCATTTGGCGACACGGGACTGGTACTTTGACAAACTTTCTACATCATTTGAATAGCATACATGATAATATAAAATTCACTACGGAGACAGAACAAGAAGGAAAATTGCCGTTCCTGGACATTCAAATCTTTCGGAAGGAGGACGGAAGTTTAGGACACGGGGTTTACAGTAACCTATACACGCGGGTCTGTACCTCAACGCGAACAGTTTCCATCGCCCGGCCTAGAAAGAAGAAACCGTTCTGAAGACGTTGATACACAGAGCTCGGGCAATCGCCGACGGGGAAAGCCTTCCAGGCGAACTAAAACACCTACAAGACGTCTTCTACAAAAACGGTTACCCAAATTTCGTTTTCATTGAAACAAAAGGAACGACAAAAAGCACCCGACCTCAACCAAATACAGAAACTAGCTTTCCTGCCTTACGGGGGCCTAGCCACAAATAAGATTGGTCGTATCCTGGTGAAACACAATATAAAAACAATCTTCCGTCCATCAAGGAAGACCAAAGAATTTCTACGGCCGGTCAAGGACAAGGACAAGGTCGGACTCCGAACTCCAGGTATTTATCAGATCCATTGTCAATGTGGACACAAATGCATTGGACAAACTATACGGACGATAGAGAGCAGAACGCCAAACACGAAAGGAGTATCCACCTGAAACAAACAACGAAATCGACCCTACGGCATGTCATACTGACGGGCCACAAAATTCAGTTCCAGGAAACTAAAAGACTAGACACTGCAAAAACATACTGGGACAGTGATATAAAGAAAGCAATAGCCATACGAACAACACAGGAAATGCTGCTCAATCGGGACTCAGGTTACCAATTGAGTAAAGCCTGGGAACCAGCTCTGAAACAGTTACGGCTAGCGGCTCGGCCACCCAGATGGCAGGAGGATAACATCAGCAGCTGCTCAGCGAGTTCCAACCGCGGCACTGATCCAAGGTGGGAGCAGTCAATGTCGAGCCCCGCACTACCAATTAAGGTCAAGAAGGACCAACCAATCAGTAAACGACAAACACTAATTAGACTGAGAGCTATATAAGGGAGTGTAGGAATCCCAGCAGGTACTTCACCTGAAGATGGCAACGGTGCTAGTTGCCGAAACGTCGTGCCGATTCAACAACCCGGTTGATATCCCGAGAAGACTTAATCAAAAATGTCTATATGTGGAATGCTGTGTCGAGTGTTGTTGCCAGGACGAATGCGTCACATCTCGACAAGAATGAACGTGTCGAATAGTGTCTTCGCTATCCAACAGCAATTGGATCGGGCGACTTGTAGTGTACGACATGGAGTGGAATAATGGAAAAACAACATTTATTGAAAATTACCACAATTCACCCGCTTTGTAGAATAATAAAATCAGTGAATATAAAGACAATACAGTTAAATGACAAGTTAAAGGAGTTGGCTATTAAATATAATTGTACTGTTCCTGAGATAAAAAAACAAAATCGAAAACTTGGGTTCAGCATAGCATCGAGAAAAAGTGCAATCAAAAAGGAGTGGATCAGCTCCCCAGAAAAAAGAAAAGTGGTTCGCGATTGAGCTTCTGAGTTTATCAGACGTTGACTTACCTAAATCAACATTTCCTACTGCACAGTGATGATGAGGACTTTGAGGTAAGGTTTTGTTGATTTGTGTGTCATATAAAAAGTTATTATTGAATAAAATGTCCCTGCTAGATATGGGCAAGTCTGGCAGGCATAAAATAAATAATACTTATTTCATTATTTAATTTTTTTTTAATTCAAGAATAATTAACTTATTTTATTTTGCAAAATAAAAGAAAATTACAATTTTATGAATAAAAATTCTGCCAAGGCACACGTCCTTCATCAGATTAAAAACATCTCATAAATTCACTTCTCACTTCTCCTTCTTAAAAAATTGTGCAGATGAATGCATCCTGCTGTGACAATTTCAGCATTTTCTACATTAATCATTAGTGATTTTCTAAATAAACGAAACACACTGGCTAACAATCCAAAAGTATTTTCCACAACTCTACGAGCGTGTGAATGCCTGTAATTATATAGCCTTTCACTTGTACTTTTGTCGTGATGGCCGCTAAAGCGTTTCATTATATGTTGCTATAGAGGGAATGCATCATCCGCCAATATTACGTAAGGAGAGACCTTATTTTCACCAGGAAGTACTTCTGGGTAAGGTAATTGTACCTTTCATTTAGCCAACTTCTTATAAAATGACGTTTCTCGAAAAACACCTCCATAAACTAACATTTGCATATATAAAATTGTAATTAATTAACAAATAATTTCATTTTTGTAATTGCAGGGAGGAGAACAAGAAAACAGCCGATGCACTCAATACGCTCAAGTCAAAGACACTGAGTCAGAAAAACTAGATGAAGTGAGCAATGAACTTCGTAGCAGGAACAGAAATGAAGAGGAACGTAAAAAGGGGATTGTCCCTAAAAAGACTCAAAAGGATTAATCTCATTCTGATCGCGAAGAGGAAGCGTACAGTATTTTAAAAAATGTTTCCCAAAGAGATTGTTCAACTTATGGAGAACATGTTGGTAATGAGCTACGAAAATTAGGCCCTA
This sequence comes from Eucriotettix oculatus, assembly GCA_034510155.1. Taxonomy (NCBI): domain Eukaryota; kingdom Metazoa; phylum Arthropoda; class Insecta; order Orthoptera; family Tetrigidae; genus Eucriotettix; species Eucriotettix oculatus. Next base: position 9,421,838 of record CM067381.1, read on the forward strand.
CAGCACAAACACTAGTAAAACGTCTGATAAACAATACATTATTTGAAGGAGCTATGGGCAAATATGATGTTGAGATTGTACATAGACATGTCAGTACACCTTTTCACAACTATGACAATACCACTTGTAGCACTTTTCTTTCTTCTGGAACCGATATCTCTCTTCATAGTAGTACATCCACGAGCACATCTCTGCACACTGTTCTATCCCCTGAGACAACAGCATCGACGTTTCCTCAGTCAGAAACATCCAAGAACTCAGAAAATCTTTTATCCTTCCCGGTTCTTTCTGAATTCATAATCAACAAATCTGATCTGACAAATTGACTTGCACCAATTGTAATATTATAAGCATTTTAATTTAATAAGTAAATAAATTGTTCAATATATTCATATTTTTACTTACCCAAGCAAAATCATATAGAACGACGATCAAAGCTCTGCATATCGCGGGTATAATTCGAGAAACGCTTGGCTGAGATATCCGAAACAGATACATAAGTGATTGATACTATTACCCATAGCCAAATATCTCAATGTCACTAATAACCTCAAACGAGGTGGTATTGCATCTCGAAAGTTTGTATCACAATACCGGGATAATTTTATACAACAGCCTTCCGCCAGAGGTTAAAAATAGTACCTACAAAAGCTTCGTGAAGCAGAGTAAAATTATTCTTTTAAATGGCGCGTTTTACTCAGCACAGGATTTTCTTAATCGTCCTTCTAGTATTTAAATCAAGGTTCCTGCAAAAAGTGTTGAATGAGCTGCCTTATAAAATAGCACATATCTAAAAATTTCTATTCAGTTTTTTCTGCTCTTTTGTTTGTTTGCTTCATGTATTGACTGGAGCTACGACGGAAGGACAGTTTCCTGGTCGCAGAGCTCCAAGTAGTTAAAACTCCATTGCGTGTTCCTCAGTGTGCGCTTGTTTGTGTTTCCCAGTGTGTGTCCGTGTTGTGTTTATATTGACTTTTGTCTATATACACTTTCTTTTACTAATTTATTTTAAGTTTATTTGTCTTTAATTATTTACTTTATTTTGTTCATTTTTAATTTTTAATGTATGACGTATCCTATTTCCTCAATCGAGGATTAATGGAAACAACAATAAATCTAAATCTATCATGCTTTTTTTATAGTGGGTGAGATTTTATCAAGCAAGTACTCAAAATCCTCTTTACTCATTCGTGTAAAATTTCGAAATAACATTTCACCATCAGCAAGCAAGTTGTTGTATAAATTATATTGTGTTTCTTCAACACCAACATATAGTTGTCTTCACCACCCTGGTGAGCTTCAAAGCCATTACCAAATATGCAGCTGCCACGATTTTCCGTAAAGACATGTTGCAACAAACTGAAGTTGCATGCGACATTACTGAATTTTGTGTCACAAAGTCGCACATCTAATATCAGGCAACACTTGGGAGCAAGCATCATGCCTCATGTCGTTCAGTGTTGCCTTAATGGAATTGCGCCTTTAAATGCCACATCACCTCAAGTTGCAAATAGCCTAGGGACACTCCTGCTACACGTGCTTTATGCGGTGGGAATCATCCAGCTAACTATACAGGTTGTAACTTATCACCGTTTGCAGAAAAATAACTTTAAAAATAATCATTCAATCAACCAACAAACAGAAAATTCGAAAATTCCATTTAATCCACCAAAAACACTCCTAGCCCAGGGGCAACATTTAAGCTACGCAAATGCAGTTCGTCGTAGAATTAACAATGTAACAACGATAATAACAGTGTAGATTAAAATAGTATACTTTCGAAATTTCTTGAAGTTTTAAAAATATGTTTAATCAAATGTTACAACAAATAGCATCATTATGAATATGCTAACAATGCTAATTGGTAAGATAAATGGCTTAGTCCCTTCTGGTCGCACCAATTTGTATTAATTTATGTTCTGAGATTCCCTTCGCTGTATAGAGCGTAAGCTGTGTGCACGCTGCAGTCTTACCTGCGGTTAATCCCCCGTACCGTTAGTCGGAGCTTTGCGGAGACAATTGCTTTTCTGCTAGTAGTGCACAATCCACATTCGGTTACCCATCGCTTCAGCCATAAGTTCGCATTCCGCTTTCGACAGGCTAACAAGTAAGTTATAAGTTCAGCTGCAAACGCATCGCATCTCCATAGATTCCTACACCGCATCTGGCCTGAAAAAGATCTCACAACATCCACGCCAGAAGCCAACTTTGAACTGGAGGATCAACATTCATTAGGTGAGTCTCAATCACTTATTTATGCATTTGGTGTGGCCGCCATCCTCCCTCCGCAGGGGAATAATTCCTAAAGCATCAGAAAAATACAGTCCACTCCCACCACATTAGAATATCAGTATGGAATGCTAATGGCTTAGTCCCTTAGAATATCAGTATGGAATACTAATGACTCGATCCAACAAATCAGGAAATTATGCCAACATAAGCCTGATATTAAGCTCGTTTTAGGTGGCCTTCGAATAAAGATGAAGACATCGGAGGACAACGTAGCAGTCTTCAACGAGGTGGTGTCCAGAAAGCTGGAGCACCACATATTCTCCGCCTTGAAAAAATTGAAGATGATCGTCCGAGGACTCCCGCTGGAGTCACCCGCTAAGGACATCAAGGAAGAACTCCACAATGTGGATGACGAAGGAGCCGATGCCCCTATTTCTTTTAGTCGTGCAGAGCAAGGCATAGAACGTGGATCTGTTTCAGGTGGACGCAATGTTTGATTTGAGAATTACAGTGGAGAAACTACGTGCGAGTCACGGACCTCCCCAGGGTTTCAATTGCCAGCTATTTGGGTACGTGTGGAAGCACTGCAGTCGGACATTCTGCGTACGTTGTGCTGGCCGGAGGTCACCAGACGAGACTGCACGACGCTGAAGACCGAGGACCGTGCTGAATTGAAGTGCGGGAATTGTGACAATGTGGGGCACTCCGCAAATTGGAGAGGGTGCTCATATTAACAACAACAAAAAATCAGAAGAAGCAGCCTGCGCCAGCATCGACCGGAAGAATCACCGAGAACGTCTCCTTCGCAAACACTCCCCGCGGACGAAGGAAGAGGAACCGATACCGATGGCACCGGAAGACATGCCGAAGAAAGCGGTAATAAAACCTTTCGGTCTGTTTTAATTCGCGATCATGACCTTTGGTTTACGGAGCGCTACACAAACCCTAAGGAAGTGGAAATACTTCAAATGAAGCTCAGTAAAGCATATAGTCAATGTTTAGTAGAAGGATAGAAATATGTCGACCGGACTAAGTCCCTGATCCGGTCAACATTTTTCCATTTCTATTCTTCTACTAAAATCTGCTCAAACCTCCCAGAGATATATCGATGCAGCAATTATTTTAGTGTCGTGTATATGTATATTGACGAAATATTGAGTCACCTTCTCCTGCAGAGCGCTAAGAGCACCTTCGAGTGGTTTTTCAGCGATTGCGGAAATATGGCCTCACGGTGAATCTTGATTAGTGTTTTAGGAGCGGAATCAATGGACTACTAGGAATACACAGTTTCGGCTAACGGTACACTACAGTTTCCAACACGTGTGATGGCCATTTTGTAATTCTCTAAACCTTCATCCATGTGCGGCCTGAAACGTTTTCTGGGAATGGTCAATTTCTATAGACGCCATTTTTCGCACGCAGCGCATGTAGCTAGGAAAAGGGCTGATTGGGTCCTCATTAAAATAGCGTGAAAAGCAATCTCCATTTTTGCCACAATCACGGAGACACAGGGAGACGGTGGAAAAATCACTTGTGCTGCTGGTGTTGAGGAGGGCGGTTGATGCTGTGGAGACTGGAGGGACCTACTGGAATCCAGCAGACGGAGTGCACGAGCAAATCCACGTGGCTGCGGTGAGATTGTTCCGTAACAACAATTTAGTGCAGATTAGATTATTTACCCCACGATATACCTTGATTGAAAGAAACTCTTGCATAATTTGAGCTAGCCGGGAAATGATTTAGTTTTTTATTAATTTCTTATGTTTTTTTATATTGTAAATAGTTTTTTGTAATAAATAGTGTATATGTAAGCGTAAAACCTTGATTATTCATTTCATTAACAAGGGTGCGCTACAGCATATAGGGTTAGGGGGATATTAGTTCGGTCTCCACTCTCAACGTAGAGCGTGAACGTGTAAAAATCGCAAGTATTTTTACTGACTACTTATTTGGCAGAACGTGGAAATTTATTGAGGGATTTCAATTGTGAAGAAACTTGGGAACTAGTGCAAAAAGGGACAAATTTGTCCGTATTGCAGTTAATATAGGCGGAACCACAGGGCATACCGTGGATTCAGGTTCCGAACTCTCTTGCATAAGTTCGAAAATGTATACCGAGCTCGAAGAATCCAAATTGATATTAGCAAAGCTAGCGGTTACCGGTCTTAAAGGATATGGATGGTTGGGTCGCAAACCTGAAAAGGTTGATTGGAAAGTTCTATTACGGGTACCAAATGGAAATTTGTAGTGAGGCCGATTGTCTTAAAAACATTGTGCTCTGACATTATCCTAGAAGCTTCCTGGCTTACAGACATAAAGGCCATAGTAGACTTCGAACAAGAGGAAATACGGGGAATCGGGTTAGATATGGATAGTGGGATACAAATATCGCTTACTTGGAGAACAATTGAATGGCGAGAGGAGGACATATAATATCAATGGAATCGGGAGACACGGTTCAAAACCGGGCAGAAAATGCAAATATTTATAGAGGCACGGGAAATCTGGAGGCGCTAGCAACTAGAAGAAAGAAGGCCAGACTTTATGCGCCGTACAAAACGTATACAGACAAACCGGCTTGGAGTGATATCAAAACTCGTATTCATTTACCGACATGTGTAGCGAGAAATGATCATTAATTTAAAATTAATCAGAGAAGACAACGAACGGACGTGGGTAAATACTCATTCGTAAATAGGACCGTAAAACGCTGGAATGATTTTCCTGCAAGTCTACTAGCAACTTCTCCGGAGAGTATAAAAGGGACAATTAGGAACATGGTTTAACTTAATTTATTCAAGCTTATAATTAGTGTTTAAGTATTTGTATATTCAATGTTTGTATTAGTATAATTTTTTAAAACTTATATTCTATTACCGAAATATTAAATGCATGTTGCCACCGGGCTCAGCTATTGTAACGAAATAAATCTATATCTAATCTAACCCTACAATATTCGAGCTTATCCCACCGCTTTCGCTTTGCGAGATAAACTACGAGACGCGGTGAGGCAATTGGAGGAAGATGAATAATTGTCAGACGTACGAGCCCATACAACAATCTTTTAACAATTGTCAAAAAAAAAGGATGCACAAATTCGTGTGTCTCGACGCACGTAGGCTTAATACAGTTCTTGTTGACGCACGAAAACGCTCCATACGGACAAAAGACGTTAAGACAGCGTACGATAGTATTCGGCATCCCGAATCGAATCTATATCAGAGATATTCACGTAACGTCGGCACTTTACTGCGAATTCTATGCCATACAAGACATCAAAGTTAGGCTATGTATCTCCAACAGGCTGAAGATAATTTGAATTATAATGTTAACTTTGCTATACAACAGATTTCAGCCGAAATACACTATGGAGGAGGCAAAGTCAAGAACGTCGAGCGATTACGCCAACAGAAACCGAGACTCATAGAATTCCAATTGGTTCGCGAACTTCGTCAGTCCGACGCAGAGAAGAAAATAATGGTTAAATTGATGCCAATATATTGTAATAAGTGATTTTGTCCTTCAGGCGTGTTATAATTTTCACGGAAACTGAGATAAGTGCACGTTAGGTCGTTGCAGCAATCCACGGGTGAGGACCATTGTGTTTGGCAGGTCAGATGTTTTGATCGTGGACGGTCGTTGACCTGGGAGCGGTGTGAAGGCATCTGGACAGGAAGCTGGATATGGAAACCCTCAGGAAGTGGGGACCTATAAAACAGATTGGACTGATGTGGTTTTTATTATTATTGATGTTAGCTGTGAACGGCGGTGTGGAGATTACTATAATGGATGTTGGCTGTGAACGGCGGTGTGGAGATTACTATAATGGATGTTGGCTGTGAATAGCGGTGTGGAGATTTCTATTATAGATGTAGACTGTGAACAGAGGTGTGGAGATTATTATTGATTGTGGCTGTGAACGGTGGCGTGGAGATTATTGTTATTACTATTGTGGTGTTAACGGACTTGTGTAGATGGAGAGATTGCCGTGAGCGAGTGAGGAAAGTGTGTTTTGGATGGAGAGCAGAGACACCAGCCCGAAGAGCTGGGAATGAATGGACCCAGGCGGAACGTGGACATCTTGGCTGCCGCACCGGAAGCTGCAAACAGTAAGCCCTACCCTCCCCTTTCTTACTGCGTGTGTGCAACGACAGATTAATGTAGCATTTCGCCAGTGACGGTGAACGGTTTAATATTAAGATGAACTTTCAAAATCTGTGTAATCATTTTAGATTAGGTTATTTTAGTTAGCGTACGACTGTGCGCAACATTCAATGATTGTGGAGTCGGAGTGGGCTTTGGCCGGGAATTAATATTATATTAAATTGTATGATTGTTTTAAGCCTTTGTTAATTATTGAATATATCATCCCTCCCATAATCAATTCATTAAAGCCCAGAATTTATCATGTGACTAATCCACACAACCAAGCTAAAGGTGGTAGTGCAATTTTAATCAGAGAAACTAATCAACATTACGAAGAAAAACACATACAAAGCGAAGAATACCGAATTACTACTATAACGATTCAATCCACCAAACAGAACGTAAAAATTGGTTCAGTATATTGTCCACCAAGATAAAATTTAAAACAAGTCCACCAAGATAAAATTTAAAACAAGAAGACTACAAAATCCTCCAACACATGGGTGAAAGATTCGTAATTGGAGACTACTGCAAGACACACAGACTGCGGAGCATGACTAACTACGACTAAAGGAAGAGAACTAAGAAAGGCAATCAAAATGATAGGGGCTAACTTTCACTCGACAGGAAAGCCAACATACTGGCCCATTGACAGAAATAAGATCCTTAATCTATTAGATTTTTCCTAGATACCGAAGAAAATTACGATCTAAATTCCGACCATTCAGCTGCCATTCTAACACTAAGCGAACGAATAATTAAGAAAGTAGCCAAACCACACCTCGTAAAACTACAGACTTGGAGAGCTTCAGAATAAATATACAAGATGAAATTAACCTAAATATAAACTTAAAAACAGAAGCCCAACTCGACTACGAAACTAAAAAATTTACCAGAATTTTACAAACAGCAGCCGGAAAATTACACACATTACACAAGCAAACAATTACCCATCCGAAATACGAAACCTAGTCAGAGAGAAAAGGATAGCGCGGAGAAGGTGGCAGCAAACAAGGCACCCAGACGATAAGAATATCCTTATTAACAAAACACAAAAACTTAAACGTGAAATTCGTAAGTTCAAAGAGGACTCAGACAATTTTTATCAAACCTAGCAGCAGAAAGAGTCCGATTATTCATTGTGTAGAGTCACAAAAAGAATTAAGAGACCAATAAACATCAATACCTCCTATCAGGAAAAGACTGGAAGATTGGGTGAGATGATAAACTAAAAGCATACTTGTTTGCTGAACATCTTGCTGACACTTTTACACCGAATAAAATCCATGTATTTGCCATGCATCTGCCCATTTATAGATTTAATACATACAATACAAGATAACGTTCTCGAAGAAAATAATAATACTGCATCTAAAGAAATAGAGCCTGTATACCCAATCAAAGTCGCAAAAGAAATAAAATTTAACTTAAATTCAAAGAAAGGGCCAGGATTTGACCTGATAACAGGACAAATATTAAAACAGTTACCAAAGAAAGGTATCTGCTGACCCACCTGTTCAATGCAGCATTCAGATTGAAGCACGTACCTGCCAGTTGGAAAGTAGCTGAAGTAATAATTTAACAAAACCTGGTAAGCTACCACGTGATGTCAAATCATACTGACCAATATCACTCTTACCAGTAATTTCAAAATTGTTCGAGAAACTTCTGCTCAAAAGATTAAAAACGTTCAGACAAGAAAGTAATGTGGTACGCGATTGTCTTGAACCACATTATATTAATTAAATTGTATTTTTCATCTACTATTTGTAATATATATAGATCTAAGCAGGACGAAGTCGGGAACATGAATGAACGCGATAGGTTAATTAAATGACGAATTACAGTCATCACCTCGGCCAGAAAACGGAACCATTAAGGTTCGGTACAATATGATTGGACGAGGTAGCTTCAAGGCCAGGCTGTCGAAGACATGGGCGTCAGATTGTATTTACCAGGAATCCATCTGGTCAGCCGTGGAAAAAGGAAAAATTGACCTGACGCCTGGACCTGTTACCTGATAAACAGGTCAAGTATTTATCCCGAGTCCCCGAAAGCCGGAACAATAGAGGCAAGTGACTTCATAACAACAATTTGTTATGCAGTGCCCAAGATTATGAAGGACATTTGCCGAAATAACAATTTTCAGAATCCTATCCTCCATACGGAGGAAGTAGAAAGTGCACGCCCACTAGGAGAGATTTGGGCGGGGCGAGAAGATCAAAACCAGGGTGCACTAGGAGACGGAGGATCAGTTTTATAGAAAAATTTTCGGACGCATTTAGAAATCAATTACAAAATTCAAATAGTTAGGTCAGACAAAAATTTAAGTTTCACTGGACGTAACATTAAATCTGACAACCGTCCGTCCATCTTTGAAGAACCTGAAGTATCGAGTCGACGAGGAGCCCTGAAATGAAGAAAGCGACGCCCAACATACCTCCGACGCTTGGGAGACGACGCCCAGCGGCAATCAATAGAGTAACCAGCCAGCAAGGACGTCGGGGATCGTCACAACGCCGTGGTGATGTACCCGCCTTATTTTTTCTCGCCTCTGGTCTTTTGTCTATAAAGTGTTCGCTTGCCCCCCATATTTTATTTACATACCCACTGAGCATTTAGCTTTCCCTGAGATAAAGAATCAATCATGTTCCCGATGAAGTAAGCAGGACAAACTGCTGGCAAAAGGCATTTATCAAATACCGTGTGAATGTGGCAAGTCATACATCGGGGAAACTGGCAGGTCCGTGAGAAGCCGTGTTAAAGAACACGACCGCTATATAAGACTGAAACAGTTCAACATGTCTGCCATTGCAGAGCACGTTATAGAAACTAACCACAAAATTGCATTGGAAGATACCAAGTTACTAGTTAGAGAAAAATATTTCTGGGCACGGAAGATACGCGAAGCCATTGAAATCCGGAAGAACCCGGAAAACATCAACAGAGACGCTGGCTACGAACTTCGCCCGCTGTGGTTTTCCTGTCTTCCGAACAAACAGAAAAAAGTACGCGACATAAACCAACGGCCGGACGCAAGGTGACCTTCAGGCAGCTGCATATATAAGCAGCCTTGCCAGCAAAGAGTCGGTGCTAGGACACGCAGCTGACCACACCTTGGGGATATCGGTAGCGATCCCAAGTTTTGCCGGTGGCCAGTTGTTCTGAGTCTCCAGAGGAGCTTTTCCTAGGAGTTTTCAGGGCCTTTCGAGGTCTGTGTACAGCTAAGGCTTTATAAAAGTCTTTTCTAAGACTACCGCGCGGTCGCGACCAATCGGAAGCGAGCGCGCCGAGGAGCCAGCGAGCAGCAGCAGCAGCGCCGCCCTAGCGGACAGGCTCAGTCCTTCGCCGGACTCGCCTGCAGCAGGTCGCGTCGTAGTTCCAGCTCGTCGGTCGAGGAGCAGCGGTCGCTTGTCCTTCTCAGGACTAAGCGTCAGCGAGGAGTAGCAGCGCCCCGAGGAAACCGGCGGACCGGACCAGCCCTCTTCGGACTAGTCACCCGCCGATCGTCGTCGTAGCAGCTCGCCGAGGAATAGCAGTGATCGCTTGTCCTTGTTAGGGCTAAGCGTTCCTGCAACTTTGTTTGCACGCCTTTGTTAAGGCTCATACAAAGAGAAAGAAACACAGGAGCAGGGTCCTAAATTTAAATAGTCTTGCTAGACTAACTTTCTTTTTGCCTGATTTATATAAAACCTAGCGGCTGACAGCCTTCTTTAAAGGCTTCTGTTTAATTTAATATAAGTTGTTGTTTTTTAACTATTTGTCCATATTGTGCTGTATATTAATTACTGTTTTTCTGTAGATTTTAGAGGACGAGCATGGCGCCGGCAACCCGTTTGGGTGCCGCCGTCAAGACCGCGGGAGGTGTCGCAGCAAAGTCGACTGCGGAGCGTCTCCGCAGACCACCGCCACCACCAGAGAGGACTGTGCTCGCCCCGCAGGTGGGACGGAACACGCCAGCGACTGCGTCCCCGCAGTCGCGGCTGACCCAACCCCAGCGGGCGACCAGCCCTACAGCGAACCTGCCGGCGACGACTCCGCAGGCCGGCCAGCTGCCCACCTCATGCGTGCTCCCGGAGGAGCCCCAGCCGGTGCAGAAGGCGATGGACCAGCCGACGACATCCGGAGCCCCGAGCAGCGGGGAGAAGTTCGAGGTCGTCCGGAAGGGGGCAAGGCCGAAGCCAGTGTCGGTGGAGGACGTGGCCGTGAGCAACGGCTTCACCGCCCTGGCCGATGCCGCCCCCGAAGAACAAAGGCAGGAGACTGTGGCGACAGTAAAAAAGACGCTAAGTATCCCGCCCATTATTGTTAAGGTACAAGGGCAGTACCACACTCTCTCCCGAGAAATCGGGAAACTATGCAACCAGGTTCCTGATATCAAGCTTGTTTCAGGAGGCCTTAGGATCAAGGCGAAGACATCGGAGGACTACGTGTCCGTCTTCAACCTAGTAGTGGCCAGAAAGATGGAATACCATACTTTCTCGGCCATGAAAAAGCTGAAGATGGTCGTGCGTGGCCTCCCCATCGAGACGCCAGTGGAGGAGATCAAGGAGGAACTCCACGAGCTCGCCTTCGACGTGGAGTCGGTGCATCGGCTGACCCACCCCAGGACCAAGGAGCCGATGCCCCTATTTTTACTTGTGGTTCAGAGCAAGCCACAAAACGTGGCCCTGTATCAGCTCGACACATTATTTAGTTTAAGGATTAGTGTGGAGAAGCTCCGTGCTAGCCGTGGGCCGCCGCAGTGCTTCAACTGTCAGCGGTTCGGTCATGTTTCGAAGCACTGCACCCGTAAGGCGATCTGCGTACGTTGTGCCGGATCCCACGAGACACGGGAATGCGAGATGCCAAAAACAGACGACCGTGCTGACTTGAAGTGCGGCAACTGCGGCAAGCCGGGACACTCCGCAAATTGGCGAGGTTGTAATTACTACCAAAAACTGTTCCAGGTTAAGAAGCAGCCTACGCCAGTGCAGCCCGGTAAGAAGACCTCCGAGAACGTCTCCTACGCAGACGCTCTCCAAGGACGACGGACGGAGGAACCGAGGGAGGAAGCTCCCGTGCAGCCACCACCACCAGCAGCAGCAGCCAACCAGGAGCCAGCGCAGAGCAGCCCCGCCAACCAGGAGACACAGCTGACGCTGTCAGCTGTTCAACAAATGATGGCCGATTTCCGCAAGGAAATGCAGGCCATGTACACGCAAGTGACAATGATGGTTACACAGATGTTTAGTCAGATGTGCCAAGTGATGATGGGGAAACCCATGGCCGGAGGAATGCCAACTGCGGTGCCAACTTATGGGTTTTAATATCCGTAAGTTGAGTTTCTGCATGTGGAATGCCAATGGCATCTTGAGACAGACTGACGAATTTCGACAATTTGTAACTAATGAAAATATCGACGTCTTCTCTGTTTCAGAAACACACCTGAAACCGGCGGTGGCAGTTGGAATCGCGAATTACTTCTGCTACCGCACGGACAGGCCTACAGCAGGAGGAGGTACGGCCATCTACGTCAAGAAGTGCATCCCGCACTACTTCGTCCCGCTACCACCGACACCGAGCATCGAGGCGACAGGAGTTGTACTGCAGCTGCGAGGTCCTCGCGGTCAGCGCGTATCATCCGCCTTCCCATCGAATCGACGCGGACGACGTGAAGAAGATCCTCGCTTTGAAGAGAAAGGTCGTCCTGATGGGCGACCTAAATGCCAAGCACACGCAATGGAACTCCCGCGTGTGCAACAAGAGCGGTATCGTGTTACGGCGTGTAACCGGGAGGGGAGTGCATGTCTGGTCCCCCGAGGAGCCGACACATTTCCCTCCCGCCGGACGAGCCCCAGACGTCTTGGACATAGCCGTAACAAAGGGAGTTACAGGTATCTGGGATTGCTATACGCTGCAGGCCCTTTCTTCTGATCACAACCCGGTTATTTTCAGAATGAAAGCAGACGTCGACCTCGTCGAAGCGACGAGAAGCTACTTTATTCGATGTTAGAGGCAGTAATTAGACATACATTTGGAAAACATTTTCAACAGTTAACTTATAGAGTTCAAAAGTAAATGTAAGGAATTCAATAGACAGACAATATCGATAAATCAAATGCTCGAATAGTAACTTCACAAAAGTAACTTATGATATTTAAGAATAATAATTTGAATAATAGTAAAAAGTTTTATATAATAAATAAATTTGGTTAGGTCGTAAGAGTAAAAATGTTTGTAGCAAAGTTAACAAAGAAAGAAGATTTGTCTGACGGGAGGACTATTGTTGGCCATTAGTTAGGATTGTTTTAAGAAGAATGAAGTGTATATGTATATGTGCATATGTTGGTATGTAGGAAACAACAACCATGTGGTGATGCTAGTCCTCCATCGGACGTCTCCCCTGGTCGCAAAGTGGGGACCACAACTTAGATATTTCAGGGCGGACAAAAACTAACATGTTGAAGGGCAACAGGCCTCACTATTACTGACTGGAGGTACGAGGATAGTGATCCAGGAAAAGCTCAACATTGAACAAACAAACTTGGCTGGAACAGCTTTAATGGTTGTGTTACTGTTGCATGGCAGAAAGCAAGGGGAAACTATAGTCATGTTTTTAATTTCTCGTGTACATGCAACACTCAATGCATAAAAATATTATGGCAGTCTCTCAGGTAAAATAGTCCCCCATTCGGATCTCGGGGCAGGGACTACACAGGAAGATGCAATCAGAAAGACAAAGAGTGACATTCTATGAATCAGAGCGTGGAATGTCGGAAGTTTAAACCATGCTGGTAGGTTAGAAAATCTGAAAAGGGAAATGGAAAGGTTTAAAGTTAGATGTAGTAGGAACTAGTGAAGTAAGATGGCAGGAGGAGCAAGATTTTTTGTTGGTTCAATATAGGGTGATTTGCACTTATGCAAATGCAGGGGTATGTCTCGTATGCATAGAAGGCTGGGGCAACACACAAGTTATTACAAACAATATAATGAAAGGTTAATTACGATAATGTTAGAAACAACGCTGCAGCTGACGACAATTATTCAAGTTTATATGCTCACAAGTGCCGCAGAGGAAGAAGATAGAGAAAATCTAAGGAGAAATTGAAGAAACAATGAAGTATGTCAAGGGAACGAAAAATTTGATAGTAATGGGTGACTGGAACACAGTAATAGGAAAGGGAAGAGAAAGTGATGTAGTTGGGGATTACGGATTTGGAGAAAGGAATGAAAGGACAGATAGGGTAGTAGATCTTGCATTGAGCACAGTATAGTCATGACAAATACCTGGTTTAGGAATCCTGAAAGAAGACCATACACATGGAAGAAGCAGGGGGACACAGGTAGGTACGAATTAGATTATATAATGGTTAGATAAAGGTATAGGAATCAGGTTCTAAACTGCAAGACATACCCAGGAGCAGATATAAACTCTGACCATAATCTGCTTGTTATGAAATGCAGGCTGAAAATGAAGAAACTCAAGAAAGGAATCAGAACAAAAATATGGGATATAGAAAAACTGAAACAACAGGACATGCTTCAGAGTTTCAAAGAAGATATCAGTAGATTAATAGAAAAAGGAGAAAGAAAATACAGAAGAGAAGTGGGACCTCTTAAAGGAAGAAATAACTATAGTCGCAGAAGATAATGTAGAAAGAATAGCTCAGACCAATAGGTAAGCTTGGATAACACAATAAATAAATAAAAAAGATTGATGAAAGGCGTAAATATAAAAGCACGAGATGAAAATGGTAAAAAGCAGCAAAGACACTTGAAGAAGGAGATAGATAGGAAGTACAAATCAGCCAAAGAGACTTGGCTGCAAAAGAAATGCAAAGCGGTTGAAGATTTCATGGTGAAAGGGAAAATAGATGCCGCTTATGGTAAAATCAAAGAAACATTCAACGAAAGGAAAAATATTAGCGAGAACATCAGGAGAGCAGATGGGAAGCCAATTATGGATAAAGAAGAAAAAGCAGAATGGTGGAAGGAATATCTAAAATGTCTATCACATTGGAAATCTAGATCAGTCAGTAATAGAAGAAGAGGAAGTGGATGATGAGTTGGGGGACAGACCCGAGTAATGGCGAAGTGCCAGAAATTGACGTCATTCCAGCAGAGTTGATAATATCATCGGGGAAGAAGCAATATCATGGCTGTTCACGTTACTTTGCAAAATATACAAAACAGGAAGAACACCAGAAGATTTTAGTAAAAACATCATTATACCCATATCAAAGAAGAATGGGGTTGATAGATGCGAACAGCACAAAATAATTAGTTTAGTATCCCATGCATGCAAAACCTTAACAAAAACAGTATATAGGAGAATGTAATGTCAAATAGAATGCGAGTTAAGAGAACATCAGTTTGGTTCTAGGAAGAATAAAGGGACAATTAATTTTAGAAGACAGGATACGAAAAACCCGGCCTACGTTTATGGCATTTGTAATTTAGAAAAAGCGTTTGACAATGTGAACTGTAACACACAATTAAGAGGAGAACGGGAAAAAATATTGAGAAAGTAGGCTAATATATAACCTGTACAGAGGACAGGCAGACCAAGAAAAGAAAGCTGAAATCAAGAAAGGAGTAAGATAAGGATGCAGTCTGTCACCCATGCTGTTTAACTTATATATAGAATCGGTGATGAAGAACATTACAACTGAATATGGAAAAGGAATCATACTGCAAGGAAAAGAAATAAAAACTTTATGCTTTGCTGACAATATTATAGTATTAGGGGAATCAGAAGAAGACCTCGAAACGATAATAAATGGCGTGAACATGGTCCTGGAAAAAGAGGTTAATAGAGGCAAAACCAAGGTAATGGAGTGCAGTATAGGAAACAGTGTAATAACAAAGGGTGTTACATTGTGAAGGGATATTTTGGCGGAAGTTAAGGAATTCTGCAACTTGGGAAACATAACTAGTGATGGTAGAAGTATAGTAGACATAAAGAGTAGGATAGCAAAGGCAAAGAAGGCTTTTACGAAAAAGAGGGATTTACTTATGGGTAATATAAGTGTGAATATTAGGGAATCATTGCTAAAAATGTTCATACAGAGCGTGGCGTTATATGGGTGCGAAATATAGACGATGGGGAAAGAGAATAGAAGCCTTTGAAATGTGGTGCTATAGGTGAATGCTGAAAATTAGAAGTGATAGATTAATAGTACAAGTTTTAAGACACAAGGGTCTATTAAAATTAGCATTAGAGGGAAGTGTGTGGGGTAAAAACAAAGGGAGGCGAAGGATTGTAACACTAAGCAGATTAGGGAGGATGTGGGTTGTGCTAGGTATAAGGAAATAAAAAGGCTTGCACAAGGTAGGTTAGCATGGAGGGTTGCTTCAGACCAGTCTTAGGACTGAATACCACAACGTCTTCTAGAAGTGACAATACATATGAACCCATCAACGAGACAATGACCAAA
Source organism: Eucriotettix oculatus (assembly GCA_034510155.1). NCBI lineage: Eukaryota > Metazoa > Arthropoda > Insecta > Orthoptera > Tetrigidae > Eucriotettix > Eucriotettix oculatus. Next base: position 9,437,635 of record CM067381.1, read on the forward strand.
TTGAAAGGAAAATCGTCAATGAAACAGTATGTTCCACTAAAACCAATCAAACGAGGTATAAAGTTGTGGACAAGGCATGAAGCTAAAACTGGTTATGTATACGATACCAATATTTATTCTGGGAAAGAAAATTTAATACATGAAGGAACACTTTGTGAGAGTTGTGAAGAAATTAACTGAATCAATACAAGATGCAGACGTAGTACTATGCTTTGATAGATTCTTTATCTCAATATATCTTTTGCATACATTACTATATCCAGCTGTTGGGACATGTATAAAAACTAGAAAGAATGTTCCAATATTTGAAGGTACACTGCAGAGAGGAGATAGGGGATGGTATTCAAAGAAGGCATAATTTGCACTCATTAGCAAGATACTAAAGATTCAGATCGAAGGAGTTCTAAATGGTGGAGAAAAGTTTTTTTTATAAACTATTTATGACATCTATATATAACGCTTATATAATATACAATGAAACAAGGCATTCAAAAATTTTAATAGCAGTGATAGAAAATATTATAACCATTGGCAAATCTCAGCTGGGCAAAAAAAAAAGTAATGAGAAGAGGAAGGCCTTCAACAAGAACCAAATTTATGGAAAATGTAGATCATTTGCCCATTCCAGGAACTTCCAGAAAACTGCATGTACGATGCGCCACATTCAAGAAAGAAAAAAGGACGAAGATTACTTGTCAAATGTGCACAGTAGCACTTTGCAATGATTGTTTTGCAAAATATCATTCATAAATACCTTATCCATTGTATGTCTACAATAATAAATAAACACACATTGATTTACTACCATATTGTACAATATATGAATACTTTTTAGTAAAATAATATGATTGGGGCATTATGTCCCAACTGATTTTTAGCAACAAACAATAGAGAATATGATTATTTAATTGCTGTAATTTTTTTTGGCTGTCTTAAGTTGACAATAAGTCTTATGTGCAGTAAATTTATCAAGATTTATAGAAATTAAAAAATCATATTGAAAGGGTTACAGGAAAGAGGATACATTGCCCACAAGCAATTTAAGTTTATATGGGACTTCAAGCATAAAAATGAAAAGATTATCCATCAGGTTTTTGTGAGGCATTATGTTGGAGAGACAGTTGATTGTCAAGTGTGTGGTAATGAAAACAGTATTCATGGGTTTACTTTTCGACACAGATTTCTTCGTGAAGTAAGAAAATAACATTATATATTGTTTTATACTAGTTTAGGTGTTCATGATGGCGGAAGGTTCCAAGTCATTTACCTTACCAATGTATGTATTTATTGTAACTTTCTAAACTAATGGGTCCAATCAACATCAAAAAATGGAAAATAAATGTGGACTATGGTTATGTGTATGTTGCAGTTATAATGAAATGGTTGAATATTTATTTCACCAAAATCCTAGTCTCTGCCAATAATTTTTATTGAATTAAATTTTGGGCATATGTAATTCAAATATGCAAGGTATTGCATATACAACATTCAGGAAAATCCTGAAACCCTGCAGTCACAGTCGGCCATAAGTGATGCAAATAATTCCTCGCGTAGCCATGGCCTAAGCCATACCCATTGTAACCGATTCTGCCCCACATAATAACCCTGAATTAAGCATCAGGTTTTAGATAAATTTTTAATTAACTTGTCCATATTTCTTTGTATATTGAGATTGTGACTCTCTAATCTGCAGGTAGTACAGTCTTCGGAGGATATATCACTTCTCAAACATGAATTCGTAAAACAAAGTTTCACCCCTCTCTCTTTGCTGCAGAAAACTGCATTGCCCAGGGACCACGACGTGGACGTGAGAGATAGGATTTACTGGCAGAGCTATCATTAATAGATGGCATTTCTCAGTATAACCCTGAATTAAGCATCAGGTTTTAGATAAATTTTTAATTAACTTATCCATATTTCTTTGTATATTGAGATTGTGACTCTCTAATCTGCAGGTAGTACAGTCTTCGGAGGATATATCACTTCTCAAACATGAATTCATAAAACAAAGTTTCACCCCTCTCTCTTTGCTGCAGAAAACTGCATTGCCCAGGGACCACGACGTGGACGTGAGAGATAGGATTTACTGGCAGAGCTATCATTGATAGATGGCATTTCTCAGGTTATTTTCCTGAGGCCAATACCAGCCTTGGTCCCCTGAAGTAAATTAAGAGTCAGAAAAGATTGAAAATTGTTAAGCAGCCACACTATTAATGGCTAAGCTAAACCACAGGAAACTGAAGTCAAAGAACAAAATTCCCACAAAATCACATACCAACAATCTAAGAAAATTTTTCAAATAAAATTTCCGCCGCTCACGCATACTTACTGAGATATGTTATGCAAATATCCGAAAATTGATGCTGATAAATTGCATTTTACTTTCACGTTTTATTTGCATCTGCACACGTCCATAAATTTCACTCGACCACAATCACCCAATGAATTAATGGCGACAAAATAGGACCACATCATGCACAGCCTCGTAGTTACATTACCTGGAGCCGACCCACAGGCTCATTTGTAACAAATTTAATTACAAAACGTTACAAACGTACAAATTAATAGAAAACCAAGTCCAAATGATTTTATGCTAATGATCGATTATTTTATTTCTCCACAAATGAATTGAACTTTTTCGGTATATTTAATAAAACGACAGCACTAAGCGTGAATGCACGATATATCAAACTTTACAATGATATACGAAACACGTTTTTAAGCAACTGACTGAGACATGGTGCAAGAAGATAGGTGACGCATTTAACCTGTTGCGCAGTGCAAGCCAATCACAGCATTAGCCATACTGGCTTACTGAAAAGCGGCAATTCAAACGTTCCTTGCTAAATGGTTTCCTATACAGCTGAAGGCGTGCTTTTGGTTGGTAGCAAAGTATCAAACTGACAGCGTAAGTCTTGCTGTATATCTTCTTACATTTCATTGAATGATTAAGAACAAATAAATTATTAAAATTACCCTCCTAATATGTAAATTATTTTTTTGTTTATACAAGTATCAAAAAGATACTTTTTAAACATGTATTTAATTATAAATATATGAAACACAAAGAATGGTAAAAGGTCAGACATGAAATAATTCAATGTATAAATATGCTGATATATCTTCGCATCCAACTCGCAATACCGATTTCGATACGTACTCGATATTTTTAATATTCCTATTTGAATTGATTCTGTTGCTATACATATTTGGAAATACTAATATATGGGTTAAATAAATAGTCCACTTAAAATTGTCTTTTGCTGCTTTATGAAGGATTTTAGCGGACTCAAAAAGCGCTGTTTTTACATGGGCTCTTATGGGCCTAAGAGCGAGTCACTCCTACAGGAGTGGGGATGGCCGTCACGCTCCCAGCGACTCTATTGCCTCTCTTATCTATTTAAGATACTCTTTGGTATATACAAAGACATATATAAACAACATAGACTGGACAAGGCGCCGCCATATTTGAAGCAAATTGAAGGCTCAGGCGCCATTTTTTGAATGGTAAGGTGGGCGTGTCCTGTCGTCTGCTGGCATTGAATTGAGGTGGACTTACGAATACGTGCAGGAAGCGTATCTCGTAAATCAATATTTAAAAACTATATATACATATGTATTAAAGTTACAAATGAGCGGAAACCAGCTAGAAAGTGTTTCATTACATATAATATATATAACACATCACTTAAAAATTGTAAATTATTTCTGTTGTCACACAAGGAAAGTGCCGAAATTAAAGTTAACACGGATAGGGCTCATTAACATCATCTCAATGCTAAATACAACATGTAAACATTGACAGTTAATGAACAGGAAACTTTATAATAGTTAATTTATAATTTTTGTTTTAAATCAGTCATTTCTGATATTAATGCCGAATTATTAGATGAGATATGAAGCATCTCGCTCATCAGTCTATAATAAAGATTACTCCCAATATCTAAAATTTTAATTTTTTTTACAAATTATACAATTGTACGTTGTACAAGTAACATCTAAATGCATCTAGACTGACATTAAATATAGTTGAAAGTTGATAGGGATCAAGGTTAAACGAAATAAAACACATTCATTAATTACAGTACAGAGAACTACTTTCATAAAAAGAGAGCTGGCTTGCATTCTAGAGCACCACGAAGATCAGAAATTTGGTAAATATCGAAGTTACAAACACGTGCTGTCAAAAGTGAAAATATGATGATATTTACTTAAAATACGATATTCCAGTTGTTTTTGAACTACGATTAGTACAATTGTACGCTGAACACACATTTGGCATGATTTCGGATGAAAAACAATATATTTTAATCACAAAAATACACGATTATTCAACCTCAGTCATTTAACACAGTACATACGGTCAAAGTTCTTGACCGTAGACATTGTGATTGTCCCTGTTGTTAGTTGCTGCCACCCAGGGCGCTGTAACGTCCTCGTAGCCTCTCTATGATGTTTATATATCTCTTTGTTAAATTACGATACTTCTTGATTTGTTTCAAAGAAAATAGGTAACCCAAGAAACCTTTCGACCATGATAGACGAAGAGGGTCATATGACCATAGATTGGCGGTCGTCAGCAATGCTCTTGATGCGGTGACTACTTCTGGATGATAATCCTGACCTAGAAAATAAATATTATAAAAGGGCCAGGGAAGATAGCGAAAAAGAAGGTAAAAATAACATCCCAGTTGAACCTTTTATCGATTCCGAGGTAAAAGTTATAATTAAAAATCTGAAAAATAGAAAATCACCTGTCGCAGATGGTATCTACAATGACATGCTACAAGCCAGCTCGGACAAACTGGTTCCATACTTTAGTAGCTTAGAAAATGCTTGTTTAGCGCAAGGCAAGGAAGGAGTCAAACCTCATAGAGTTACTGAAGGACGAGGATAAAGCTGAAGCTAACCCTAAATGTTACAGACCCATTTGTCTCTTAAATACTATAGGAAAAACTGCCGAAAAACTAATGTGAAAAAGAATTACAGAATTTAGACATCTAATAGGAATATGCGACCATCAGTACGGAAGGGTAGATCAACGGAGGATGCTATTAACAAGATATTTCAGACAACCGATCTCTCTAATAAAAAAGATGTATTTGGCATCTCAATTGACATTGCTGGTGCTTTTGATAATTTGTGGTAGCCCGCCCTAATAGCCCTAATGAGCTGCCACAACATACAAATAAATCTTGTTAAAAGTTACTGCAATGGTAGGCGAGTCGCCCTGAGCTGCCCGATTGAAAAAACTACCACCAAATGTTCCCCACACGGATCCGTGTGCGGCTCCATATTTTGTGACTTGTGCATAGAGAACTTAGTAATAAATCTTTCCAAAATGACCGAGAACGCGGATATAGTGGCTTGTGCTGACGATGTTATGATAATTGTTGAGGGCGACTCAAGAACGGAGATCGAAGCTAAGTCAATGCTTTGCTTACAGCAAGTTAACTCGTGGTGTAACCGAAATCTCCACGGTATTGAAAGGTACACTCAAGCGGAATCCTGTTATAAAAATTAACAATGATTCGATTAGGAGATCGAAGTGCCTAGGGTATATCGGGGTGTGGTTGGATGAGTCCTATGTTCATATTCAAATTATATCATGAGACTATTTTAGCTACGATAACGGGATATGATGCGAGGTCGTGGCCACGCAGATTGAAACTGACAAACCCTAGCAAGAAAACCCTCCAAATTCAGAGAAGAACCCTGATCTGAATACCTGGGTCATACAGTACTACATCGACAGACGCACTAACAGTTCTGTTTGGTATAGTCCCTCTGGATCGACAGGTGAGAAAGAGAGGTGCTCAATTTTGGCTAAAATCAATGCTATGTCAGACAGAGAAGCTAGGTGCAGGAGAGATATTGTTGAAATTATCCTTGATACTTGACAAAAACGATGGGATGAATCTAACACTGGCAGAAGAGTCCATGGCCTTCTTCCAGATGTTAGATTAGCCAACAAAAGGGTTGATACACTTCCTCTCAGGTCATGGACCACATGGACTGTACCTTAGTCGGATAAAAAGAAACAAGGACACACTGTGTAAAGAGCTAGCCTCTCCTTAACATGTGGTGTTTGATTACCCTGGATATGACATAAATAAAAAAGAACGGATGGCTTAAAGGACACGGATCCGTATTTAATTACAGTGTTACAAAATATAACTAACCAGATATCACGGATTGAGCTAGGAAGATATAATTGCAAATTATCTCTGTAGGAGCCAAATGTAGAATTTCACTCCACCATAGATGAAAGCTCCATACATACAAAACAAAAATCCGGGTATAGAGGAAGACGGTTGTAACAATTCGACATTCCTTTGGTTCCCTCAAAGGTGTTATGCCTGACAACACCACTCTCCCAGGAACCGGAGAGAAACATAGACATTGATCATGTAACAGACAAGAACAAAATTCCCGACATTTACACATCAAACTGACGACATAAGCAAAAAATAAAATACACATGACAGCATAAAACCTTACCTTATGGACGTCGGAAAATGAGGGAAACCGGAATCCCGGCGCTGCAAGTACAACCTGTGCTAGAGAAGTGGAGACGCAGGAAGGGAGGAGGATGTAAAACATTGAAAGGCTGTCTCCTGCCCACAAAGGGAAGCCCAAGATACAAGAATAGGGCGAAGGCTGACCTCCACGCAGTAAAACTTACGCACTGAGAGCGTTCTGCATTATACAGTCTGTTCTACACACCCCCTGCAGGCAAGTGCTTCCAATTTGGTGTTGAAAATAAATAAATAAAAATAACAGCACGAAAAAATAAAAATTGTAATATCTTAGTTTGTAAATCCCATTCAATGTATAAAAAAGAAGGAAGCAGCTACTAATTATCATAGTTTTCCTCTCCCTTCATATTACAGCGCCCGCTATTTCTTCCCTTCTATATTCATCCAGCTGTGATCTAACAACATTTTCCAATACATCATCCTACCCTTCCCCTTCACCCCATACCCCTTTAATCGTATCTCTAGTTTTTCAGTTAATTAGTTAGTATTACTGTAAAAATAATAATAAAAGAAGACAATTATGTAAGTTTGTGAAGATAAGGCCTGTTATAGATGTAATAGCTATTTATGTTCTAAATAATTAATTTTTTAAGTCGAATTGTTGGTGTTATAGTTTCACAGTGCTGCAGTTGTTAGCAATAACTTCAAGAAGAGTTCGTTTTGTTTGGCCGATTTAGAAAATTAGACAGATTTTTGCAATTGTAAAATGATGTAGGTAACGGGCAGGCGATATTGTCTTTAATTTTGAACCTATCAATTTGGGGAGTATCTTTGAGGATTGTGGTAGGTTAAAGGGTAGGGCAGACATTGCGCCCGTCCAGGAAAGTAGGTTGTGATTAAGGGTGGACTACATTTTTTAAGTTGGTAAAAGGAGGGTTTGGGTATTTGTATAGTGGATATGAAATGAGATGCCTTTTTCTGGAGGGAATTTGGGGTATTTTCTATCAATTAAATCATTTTAGATATGACTGTTGTAGGACACGCAAATAAACATAATGGGAGGTCCTCTATTGGCTACGCTCTATGTGATGGAGCGTTTGGTATGTTCAGGATGAGGGTATTATAAGATTTTGAAGAGTTTAATGTGGACTAAAATGTCTGTACTGAGGTGTATCTCAATATCAAGAAAAATGATGCTGATGGAGGAGTATTAACAATTGAACATAATGGGTATTTTGGTGTTTAGGTTTTGTAGGAAATCAGAAATAGCAACTACAGAATAATTATTCTACATAATGATACCGCACTTTCAGGCATAAATACTTGTGAAGTGTTGCTAGTACCTGTGTACATGATTAATTGATTAATTAATATTTAAGACAGACCAGTTTCTTTCGGAATTACAATTCAGAGGATGAGGGGAATTATAATTGTACTATAAAATTTAGGACTGTATCAGCGAATTTACTCGTTTTGTTTTGAAATGTTTGTAGCCGTAAATCTAACAGATTGCGACTTTCTGTTTTTTATCACGATGTGGGATTTTCTGTTCTCATGACGTAATTGTAGTTAAGTTCAGAGAATGCTGCTCCTTTATGTTCAAGTTTCGAGTCAAGCAGTTAAATTTTGTTTTATAACATACTTTATAACTATATAATTATTTTTCAATATTTTTGTTTTGGATTGTAAAAATTAAAAATCAAATTTAGTTGCATTTATTATAAGCTTTCTGATTATTACAGTTTAAAAAAACGATTGAAACGCTTCAACAAAAATTATAAGTTAGAGATGTTTTACTGTATATAATACATAACTTTTTACAATAAGAATAATATTTATTTTCAAACAATAGAGATGTAGCTTACGACTCATAACCAGGTCATATTCATCAGGCTATATGTACACAGTAAAATTAACAGAATTAAGCATTACATCAATTAAAGAGTTTGTATAGCGTTTTTCGATAAGGGGGTCGATGTTGAAATGGAATAAAACAAGCTGTGTTTTAGATAATTACGAAATCCTTTTTTATTTTAAAATAAAAAATGCCTCACACACAGCTTGTTTTATTCCACTTTAACATCTACCGACCTTGTTGAAAAATATATTAACAACTTGTAATACTAAAATAGCAATCATTGTCAGTTAATAGTGTCTTCTGTTTTCTTTAAGGGATACGGGGACTGAAATTTAAAATTCCTGAAAAGGAAAAGTACTGAGCTGAAATTTTAACAGTGTGTTAACAACATACACGCATAGCAATATACAAAAATTTTGTTTCTGTAAACTTGTTTTTTGTTGAGATATTTTGAAAATTATCAAAATTCGGTATTTATGAAAATGTTCCTTGCATTACATTATTGAATATATTTTAGCTTCTTTACATAATACGTAGGACTGACCATTTTTATCAATTGTCAGTATTATTTTTGAAATTGGATAAAACTGTGCAGAGAAAATAATTTTTTACGGTTACTTAAAAATTGGCACTTTTCATCACCTTGAAATTTGTTTCACCTAAACTACTATAAAAATTAAAAATCTAATACATGTATTTAAAGGTATTAGCATGTAGACTATGTACAAAAAGAATGAAGACAATATCTTAATATTTGTGACGCATGGAAGGTTTTTGGTACCAGAAATCATGAAGCTAAGAAAAACACATTTTTCTGAAGAACGTAATAATTTATTTATTTAGAATTAAACACTTTTTAATTGCTCCCGAAACAGATTAGAAGTTTTATTATATGATCTGTAAGACTTATAGACATATTAATATGAAAAAAATTAGAAAATATATTTTTTCCATATTTTGGCCAAAATTTTAGTCCCCGTGTCCCTTAAGTGTATTATTAGTTATGTGTTTTTATGTAATATAAAAATATGATTTCCGCTAGGATCCTTAAACTATATTCCGGAACCCTAGTTAATGCTTTGTTAGCTCACTCAATCTTCACATTTTGGATCACATTTTATACTATTACGAGAATGTGCACGAAACACAATTGACCAGTAAAGGAATTTGACTTATCATGTTCTGGGACAGAAGATATAATTTATTGAAGGTTGAGACGGCAATTGGTGCGATACAAATAAAGCCAAGTCTTCTAAACGTAAGCTTAAATATTTTCTACAGGAGGTTACATGCTACACAGTGACAGTAAAAAAAACTGATTTTAAACTATGAACTAAATCATTTCGTAAGATTTTGGATCTTATCTATCATTCAGATCATGATAAAAAAATAAATACTACACGTCAAATGTCTATCTAGAAAAAAAATCTTTTATTTGGGGTAGTCTCTGGTTTTGTGAATCTGATGGACGATTTTTTGAAATTAGAAAACTGTCAACGGTCAATGAGATGAACGATAGACTTTGTAACGATGTATATTATAACAGAGCCTCGAAAACAACAAGAGAACTAAAAACGTGTATCATCAGTCTTACCTACAATAAAATTATTGTCTTAAATACTTGTCTCTGCAATAATTTAATGAAATACGGGTGTATTGGCAAGAAATAAAGCGAACCAATATTGACTTTAAGATAGTTTGCTCTCGTTTTACAAATGCATTGAATCTTTATATTCGCACTGAATTCGCATTTAAATATTACAATTTTATTCCTAGTGTCTTTCTAATCTAATGACTTACTTGTACAAAATTCATTCACAGTACCTCGCACATATCTAGATGTAATGCAAATAATTGCAATTCGCTATCTCTAGCGGTAGGACTACTACGAACAGCTCGACAATCAGACGCACAGCAAAGAAACAGGAATGCGAAACAAAGGAATCTACATTGTCAGCAGGAAAATTGATAATTCAGGTAAACAAATAATATCTGGTAATTTATGTAATTTATTTAAAAGACACGCACTGTACTAATCCTCGTCAGTAAGGCGTCTTAAGCTACATTTCTGGCTTGGATTAAAAAAGAAGACCTTACGGTTTAAATAAAAATCGCATAATGAGTCAAGTAAACGTTTTCCTAAATAATCACACATGAAATTAAAATTTGAATCGTTTACAACGTTCATCTCGACCGCCAGCACGTCACGAGCCACAGTGGTCCCGATAGCGACTAAAGTCCAATTAATTTCATCGATGTAATTCATATTCAATATTTATCATACTTACCTTTGCTAAATGGCGGATTCTTTTTCCACGTCACCGTTAACTGTTTGTAAACAATAATTTTCAGCCTATAAATTGATGACTTACTATTATTGGTAATTTTTTATACGATAATAGGTCTATATAATCTTACAGAATTCTTTTCATGCTTCCAACATATTAATGTATCACAACAGATACTAAATCATATAAATACCATGGTATACTTCAACTTCACAATCTTTTGAGTATATTCTTAAACAGCCGTATTTTTAAACTCCAAAATAGAATAATTTTAAGGGGGGTAAGCGTCGATCTCAAAATTTTATTAGATACTTTTTTTAAAATTGATTCCAAATTATGTACAATCTGTCCATTATAACGGACAAAAAATATATTTTTTGTGATGCTTAACTTAATGCTTACATAAAAGAAATAAAGACATGTAGAGCAATCCTCCACGTATCACCCCAAATTCGGAATGTGCCACGCCAAATGACAGTCCGCAGCCGCCTCGGAAGGCCTAGACCCTCAAGAGGGCTGTTGAGCCATTGGAAGAAGAAGAAAAGCAATCCTCCAGTGAACATTCTCTAAAATACATTATGATATATCATTCTGTAATATAAAATATATGTCTTTTTAATTAAATCTGTGCGTAAGGTCTGATGGCTTGAATCTTGTTAATCTTCTTGGCTCTTCATCGTCCTCGAACAGAGTTGATTTTGATGTCTTGTAACCTTGTCTTTGTACCTGCTGCTGAGATTAGTTATTTCTTGCCGGACTATGGGTATGTTTAGGTAAGAATGTATGACTGTGTTGGGAACATACCAAGGTGCGTTTATTATTGCCCTGAGTACTTAGTTTCGGAACCTCTGTATTATATCTAAGTTGGATGGGCTTGCGGTTCCCCAGAGTGGTAATCCATACGTCCAGATAGGTTTTATTATACTTTTATATAACAGAAGCTTATTTTCAATGGATAAAGGAGATTTTCTGCCCAGCAACCATTATATACTTAAGAAAATCAAGTACTGGCTTCAGAGCCTTGTCTTACTCCTTTCTTGATTACGGCTTCCTTTTCTTGATCTTCTATTCTAATTACTGCTGCCTGTCTTCTTTAGAGGTATATATTAGCCTCCTTTCTCGATATTTTATTCCAGGGTTCTTCAAAATCCTTTTCCACCGTGATACAGCTCTTGTAGATATTCCTTCCATCTTTTTACTTTTTCTTCTTTATCCATAATTGGCTTCCCATCCGCTTTCCTGATGTTCGTGTTAATATTTTCCTCTCTCCGAATGTTTCTTTGATTTTCCCATAAGCTGCGTCTATTTTCCCTTTCACCGTGAAATCTTCAACCGCTTGGCATTACTCTTGTAGCCAAGCCTCTTTGGCTGCGTTGTTCTTCATACCTATCTCATTCTTCAAGCACCTGTACTGCTTTTTACCATTTTCATCTCTCGAGTTTTTATATTTACACCTTCCATCAATCTTCCTTATTTCCATGCTTTCCTATTGGTCTGAACTATTATTCCTATTTTTTTCTTCTGTTCTAGTCATTTCTTCATTCAAGAGTACCCATTTATCTTCTATATTGTTTATTTCTCCTTTCTCTATTAATCTACTCTTGACATCTTTGAAGCTCTGAAGCACCACCTATTGTTGCAGATTTTCTATTTCCCATCTTTGTGTTCTAATTCCTTTCTTCATTTTCAGCCTTCATTTCATAACCAGCAGATTATGGTCGCAGTTCATATCTGCTCCTGGGCACGTCTTGCAGATTAGCACCTGATATCTATACCTCTGTCTAGCCATTATATAATATAATTGGTACCTTCCCGTGTCCCCCGGCTTCTTCCATGTGTAGAGTCTTCTTTCATGAAAACCAAGTATTCGTTACGACTAATCTGTGCTCAATGCAAAATTCTAATAGCCTATCTCCCCTTTTATTCCTTTCCTCAAGTCCATAGTCCCCAACTACATCACTTTCTCTTCCATTTCCTATTACTGCGTTCCAGTTATTCATTACTATCAGATTTTCGTTTCCCTTGACATACTTCATTATTTCTTCGTAGATTTTCTCAATTTCTTCTTCCTCTGCTGCACTTGTGGGAATATTAACTTGAATTATTGTTTTCGGCTGCGGTTTTCTTTCTAACGTTATCGTAATTAACCTTTCATTATATTGTTTATAATAACGACTACAATTTGAATATGGAAATATACAAATGAAACAGTAAAGGACCAAATAAACATTCACAGTATTACGTTGATTTTTAGTGTATAACATTTCAAAAATTAATCGAAACAATGATTGTGATAATTGGATTGTGTAGCACAAGTGGACTGTTTAAAATTAGACTCATGCTCTGTAACTCTTATATTTATAGTTTCTCTTCGTTGTTCTATATAATAGAAAGTAGAATTCGAACAGTTAATTTTATAAACAAAGAGAACTTTGATTAGCAAAATTAAATAGCGTAAGTCTAATTTTAAACTGTCTCCTTGTAAACACAATCCAATTACCCAAACATTAAATATGTAACAGTATTAGTAATAAATCCAGTGGTTTTCTTAAATAGCCAATTATTATATATAATCAGCTCTAAATGTCGTAAGTCATTCATTAATGAATGTTTATTATATTAACCAACGAGTTTATACAATTCCTAACTGATAAAATGTTAAAATTTTAATTTAAAGGTCTATTAATTAATTAATTCCTGAAGAGAAAGAACGTCGTATATGCCTAATAAATTCGTATGAATAACTTATTTGTTTATTATAATTATTATGGAATAACGTTTATATTTTATTTTTCAAGAATCTCAGATTCAATAGTGAAAACTTCGATCGTTTTCTGCTATAATCATGGTTATTTTTATTGTTGTTATTGTAGTGTTCAGTCCCAAGATATCCGAGACTTTATTTATTACTTTCCAGGTGTTTAGGAATACATTTATTAATTTGTGTATAATTACATACTCAGTAAAAATTAAATTTTATTCTTAGTAATACGAAGCCAGTTTCATACGTTCCATCACAATAATTTTATTATTCATCGCGCCCTGAAGGCCGCGCGCCAAAATATTGTTATATACATACTTTTACACAGTTACATGCATACACTCATGCATATATGTACTCTATTCCATATCACCATATAGTTTCACCTTCATTTTTATTTTCATTTTCCGTATCCATTTTTCATAATCTGTTCGTTACTTACGGACTATCAAAATTAATTATATTTAAAATCTCGGTTTATATTAAGAAAACTGTAATTATACTTTAAATCTCGAAATTTACTTTCATTGTAACTGTCTTTCGAGTATTGGATATATCTACTTTAAACACAGAATTCCTTATAGCTAGTAGCTACTGTTTACCACAACTATTATATAACATTCTAGCAACGAATGTCACAGTACCTTCTCCAACATCTCACAGCAATCTGAAATGATCGCCCAACACCAGTCGTCCCGACGCAACAATTTCCCTTTCCGCGTTAACGTCACTACAATATCTTTAACAATTACGACCTAACAAAATTAATTAATTGTATTATAACCTCTGTTAATATTAATACAATTATTATTTACTTTAATTATAACTCTTTCGAGCGTTCTATATATGGATATCACCCACGTTATGCATAGAATTCCTTATGTTTAGCATTGAACACTATAAGACAATTGTTATATAATATTTTACCAGCGTATGTCACATTACTGCCTCTCAGTGAAATGATTCTTGCCGGAATAAAGTTTTTTTCCCAAATATTTCAAACGGTCAGAAAACGAATGTTCAATTGCTAATGTTGGTACCCTAGAGGAGATTAAAATGACAACGTCTTTTTCACTTAGTCGCTCTTTATTCGAAGGCAGCACAAAAAAATTAAACAACTTAAAGGGGAATTACCTTATCTTCAGATAAAATTCAAGGCCTTAAATAGAGCTAGATTTCTGTGTTAAATCCAGAGAAAGCGCCAGTGGTGGCTCGTGAATATTTGAAGTAATGTGCTGCATCACCCTAAGGTACAATTTTCAGGACAATAATTCCCCTTATGTTAGATATTAATAACACTTCCCGCGAAACGAACTGGTTTTGGCGGGATACAAGGATCAAAATGGACACAAAAAAAACTTCAACATCTACAGCAGGGGTGCTCAAACTTGAACTGGTGGAGGTCTACCTCAATATTGTTAGACTCCGATCGATCGACTCTGAGAATCTGATGCATGTGATTATATTAAATATAAGAGTTACAGAGCATGAGTCTAATTTTAAACAGTCCACTTGTGGTACACAATCCAATTATCATCAATCATTGTTTCGATTAATATTTGAAATGTTATACACTAAAAATCAACGTAATACTGTGAATGTTTATTTGGTCCTTTACTGTTTCATTCGTATATTTCCATATTCAAATTGTAGTCGTTATTATAAACAATATAATGAAAGGTTAATTACGATAACGTTAGAAAGAAAACCGCAGCCGAAAACAATAATTCAAGTTAATATTCCCACAAGTGCAGCAGAGGAAGAAGAAATTGAGAAAATCTACGAAGAAATGGAAGAAATAATGAAGTATGTCAAGGGAAACGAAAATTTGATAGTAATGTGATGCAGGATTGTGGTCTAGGTAGGAAGGGTTATCGTGGCGCAGGTTTAACTATATTATATATAGGGACGTTGCAGAGTTTCATGGCCATCAATTCATGTGGAATTAGTAGGAACGACAGAAATTAGTTTTCTGCAATATACATTTTTTTAGTGAAGGTAGGTTCTAACTAAAAAGTCAATTAAAAAACACGGACTTATTCAAAATTGCGAGTTTATTGGTTCTTACAAAACAAACGAGTTGTAGTTTCTAAACTTAACTGAAGAATGACTTTGTATGATTATGCTGACTGAATAGATGCAGTGCCACGCTTTCTTTTCATAAGATGGTACTTTATTACCGACTGCCAATCTCAAGCAGGATGACATATGCTCGTCAGTTAGATTGCGATATTTTGACTTAATTATCTTCATTTCGTAAAACCCAGACTCGCACAAGTAAGTTGATCCAAACATTGCCGTCAACTGAAGGGCGATTCAGATATTTATCTTCAGATATAAAAGGCTTTGAGATGTATATCTGATATAATCTGCACTACCTCATTTTCAACAGAAGATGAGTCCATGTTAAACTGACTAGCTATTGTAGTAATACATTCCTCAATGTTTGACGCAAAATTTTCACTCATAAATATCAATCTTTAACTAAGTAACCCTTGCTTTTGAAGATAGAAAATGTATCCGATCATTTCTTTTCAGTTGATCTATCAAAAGTTGCAATTTTCTTTTGAATGCGTTTATTGCGCTAATCATCTCAATAATGGATTTTATTTTACCTTGAATCTCCTACTGAATGATTTTTAAATGCATTGTGATGTCTGCCAAAAATGATAAATCAGTCAGTCATTTTCAGTTTTTTAGCAACTGAGTGTCATAACCTCTTTGGTCCAAAAAAAGCTATAATTTCGGGCAATAATTCTTGAAACCTTTCTAGTAATTTGTCGCGACTCAACCACCTGACGTCCGTGCGAAGAACTAAATCAATGTGTTCAGCAGATTCACAATCTTCCACCTGCAATTTGAAGAGCCTTCGTTGTAAGCTACGGGCTCGGATGGAATTCGCAATTTTTATTGCAATGCCCATCATTTCCTCCATGTTTAGAACTTTGTAACACAAAACTTGTTGATGGATAATGCAATGAAATGAGAAAAACGAAGGGAAATCGTCATTATCTCGACACAATGTCACAAAACTAACTCTTACTCTCACAGTCGCAACATTTATATCGGCGCGGACAAAGTCCTCGAATGTACCTTTACTAACTAATGTTTTTAATTTTTGTAAGCGTGCCGCCAAAAACTCCGCCCCAAGTTTATAAAAAATCGGTGGGAATCAAAAACGTCGCGCGTCGCGGAATTTCTTTGACAAGTATGGCGCGTTTCTCTGATAAAGCCGCCTTTCGCCGCTAGCAGGGAATTGTAACGCTAGAAGACAGTGATTTGGGGATTATTCTGACCTAATTCAGGATCAATTAAAACAAAATCTGTGAATAGATTTTTGGATATCGACTTTAAAAGTACTCGCGATCGACCATTTGAGCACCCCTGATCTACAGTGTTGATAATACTCCACGACCCGTAATATGCTGCATTTCTAAGTTGGTCTACCTAACGAGTAATAGGAATGAATTTTTAAAATTGTAAGAATATAAAATCAAATTAGCGCAAATTACTAACGGGAAATTGATTTTCCTTCGTACATATTTATAATAAAGAAAGATAATTTTAGGAAGAAGCTACACTTTATAGCAATATTGTATGCAGGATCATGACGTATATTTTCTCAGTGGTACGAAAGTCTTCGAAATGCCATCCGTTAAACGTTTTTTATTTTAAATAAACTTCGATTCATTCAAATAATCCATAACAAGTCCATAAACGGAGTCTCTTAAAACTTAAAACAGCAGCCACCAACACTCCAATGTAACTCTCTCGTAGGCCGAATGAACCCATGTAAAACAAGCGCTCTTAAAAAAATATTGAGCATGCTTCGAAATCAGTATTGCGAGTTGGATGAAAATATATATTAGCATATTTCTCAGTGGAATTTTAAAAATATATAATTTTCTATTCTAAAATGTTTGATCGGAATTCGGAAAATAAGATATTTTTATAATATAATCTAGATAGGCCGACGTTTGATGCGACATTAGCATCTTTCGCAAATGGCTCTTAAAGGGAATTTAAGTTTTTTAATCAGGTTACTCGGTTTCTTAAGCTGCCTGTGTTAAATAAAGTCGTATATTTCGTGTTATTAACTAAGGCCAGTGTCGAAAGCCAAGTATTATGTAAGAATAACAATGCACGCTGAATTGTTGACAAATGAGCTATCTCAGTTAACTTTGGATCCCTCCAACATTGGTTTGTCTTAGATGGGAACTTGTTCACAATTTGATTTGTCTTTTTAATGCTCTATCTGGTTTCACAAAATCATCGATTATTTCCGAAAATACAGCTAAATTCAAACGAGAACCTGACAAACAACCGTGTTATCACTATTATAAATTTATAATCCTTACTTTTTAAATTAATTTTAATTTTCATAGTTAATTATTCGATTAAATTAAAAATACATCTCAGTCAGGTGCTTTTATTATTATTTAATAGTTTTAAAAAAAACATTTTCGTAATTAGAATCTTTATAATTAGTTTTCTGTCAAAATATTTAAATAACGTATTGTAACGCTTTATGTCAATTAAAAAGGTGACATTTCAATAATTTAATGAGATAGTGTTTCATTATTAAAGTCCAATCGACTCAAGCATATAGAAAATACCATTTTTAAAGAATTTAGACCCAAGAAAAAACCATTTACATTCTACTCCAACATTTGCGAATAGAAAATTATATCCTTTTGACATTTAATTGACAAATATGCTGATATAAATTATCATCCAACTCGAAATACTGATTTCGAAACATGCTCAATATTTTTAGCATTCCTATTTGAATTAATATTTGTATATTTAAAGTACCAATATATGGTGTAAATAAATAACCCACTTCAATTTGCCTTTTGCTGCTTTAAGAAGGACTTTAGCGGATTCAAAAAGCGCTTTTTTTGGGTTAACAGGCTACATGAGGGTGATCCTGAAACAGGTAACTCCCCTTTACTAGCATAGGAAGGGAATTGAAATGGGGGGATGCGGAAGGTAGAGCAAGGTAGCCAAGGGCTGACTAGGGCCCCCGTGCTATGGTTTAAGGATCCTACCCGGTGTTTCACCTAAAGAGATGCAGGGAAAACCCTAGAAAACCTGCATCAGGTAGGTCGGGCATTGGGTACTATTCTAACGCCCTTCCGAATGACGCGAGACGAGTTTGCTGTGGGGTCACAGCATTCCCTTCTCCGTCTCTCCACAAGTTTCAGGAGGCAGTTGCCCGACTAATCCAATGAAATCAGCGGACAATTCTTACAATATGTCCAAGGTCTTCGACCCCAGTACAAATATCTCCTAAAATAGGTAGTGGCTCGGCATGTCAGAGCTTTGATAAAAAAAAACAGAGTACGAGGCATTCCCGACATAATAAGGTGAGCCTGCAGTCACTCTGGGGTGAAGCGCCTGCAGCGCCTTCATATCCCATGTGAGAAACCTGAAGAAAGATAAAAACAGAGATAATCTGATGAGAAACACCTGCGAGAGAAAGCTCCCACAGACATCTCTTGCCTGTCTTATCGTCGTCTAGTTCAAGAAGTCTGAAAGACGTTACCGTTAGTGTTAAGCTGAGATCCTGAAACCACATTCGTCATGCCAAAACGGGTCTCGAAATTCAACGAAGGACCTACGGGCCGAGTTTCCGTACATCAAGAGATCTAGAAAAGAAATTAAAACAGGACGGCAGTGAAGTGTAGTACGACAAGAGGGGATCACAATCTGTCGCCCACGGTGAGCGGGGAGATGTCATAAAGCATATGAATACTGATCGCCCTGATGTTGTCGGCATCATGTACAGTGTTCGGTGACAAAGAAAAGCGGAATTGTTTGCTAAAGGTACTTTAGTCGTATATGGGACGACTCCAACCCACACAAGGTTCATCATGTGGCAATGCATCCTTAAAACGTTACTGTTTGATGTGAATTTTGGACCGGTGGCGCCATTGGTCCGTAATTTACTTAAACGATGTTGGTGAGGCCAAAACCGTCAACGGTGATTCACCGCGGTGGATATTCTGCATGAACGACAGAGGTGACGTGAACTGGCCATCAATATCGTAATATTTGACCACACTAAACATCTGTGTACAGTTTCGTGCGGTCGTAGGTCTATGCCAATAAACCGCAATGGATCGATGCCGTTTAAGTCAACATAACCAAAGCCATCGCTCAAATTCAACCGAATCTATGCCGAATCATTGAAAATTCGATCTCAGGGATTTGTACCACCGTGAGAAGCAACGACGGACACTTGAACAATGTCATATTTAATACATAATGGCATACATGGGCCTTCAAAAACGAATTTCGTCAATATCTCTCACACAGCTTGTTTTATTTCATGTTATCATCGATTCGCCCTTATTGAAAACCTCTTTATAGAAAACCAAATTAAATCAGAATTAAATGTAGAGAATTTTGTGCCTGAGTCGAACCATAAAGATATGATGTGGTTTCCTGTGATTATGGACTTTCAATTCCTTCCTGGAGAAATTGCACAAACAAGTTTGCAATTTTCTTGTAACAACGGCACGATTTACCGCAATAGGTCTTGTAGGCTTCTGCGTAGACATTGATGCTGAAAGCTGCATTATAAAACTTATTACTCCCAATTCTTAATTCTGTTCGATGAGAAGAAATCGTGACCCACGTTGTTATGAAATATTAAAGTTTGTAAAGCGGAACACTAATTTGTTTCAAACAAATGGCGAGTTTCATGAATACGCGACCAGAAATCGTTCAGCTCTAAGGTCGGACAAGCATCGCCTTGCTCTACACCAGAAAAGTATTCACAATACCGGGATAATTTTATACAACAGCCTTCCTCCAGAGGTTAAAAACAGTACCAACAAAAGCTTCGTGAAGCAGAGTAAAATTATTCTTTTAAATGGCGCGTTTTACTCGGTACAGGATTTTCTTAATCGTCCTTCTAGTATTTAAAATCAAGGTTCCTGCAAAAAGTGTTGAATGTGATGCCTTGTAAAATAGCACACCACATATCTTTAAATTTTCTATTTAGTTTTTTCTGCTCTTTTGTTTGTTTCATTGTCTGGAGCTACGACAGAGGTAAGGACAGTTTCCTGGTCCAAGTAGTCAAAACTCCATTGCGTGTTTCTCAGTGTGTGCTTGTTTGTTTCCCAGTGTGTGTGTGACATCGCGTGTCCGTGTTGTTTATATTGACTTTTGTCTATATACATTTTCTTTTATTAATTTATTTTACGATTATTTGTCTTTAATTATGTACCTTATTTTGTTCATTAGTAATGTATGACGTATCCTATTTCCTCAATCGAGGACTAATGGAAACAACAATAAATCTTTTAACTTCCACAGGTGTCCCGGTAAACTAATTGTTGAAACGATTCTTGGGTTTGCAGCCGGGTGGCGTTGTAAATACACGACAGGTGGAAGATGTCGACGGTGATTGTCGACGAAACGTCGTGTATTTACAACGCCACCCGGCTGCAAACCCAAGAATCATTTCAACAACAATAAATCTAAATCGAAGTGCCAAATGAAATGAATATAGGTTATGTTGGTTCGAATAAAAGGGTACTATATAAAAATCAGAATCCATTAAAGTTACATTTCTTAATTAACAGCGTTTAAGACGTTTTTCAGTCCCAACAAAGTTAATAAAATTAATAGGGCCAACATTCGGAAATACGTCAGCAAGAATTGGTTACCAATCAGTTCAGTGAATCAATTTTTATTAACTGCGGGGTGGAACAAGGAGACCCGTTATCATCCACACTACTCTGTGTCGTCATAGACAACATTCCAACAAGACTAAAACAATACTTAGCAAATTCGGATGATGCTCTGACATCAAGAACAAAGAGCATGATAGAAACTAAAAGAAATGTCTTTCTCCTATGGGATTGTAATCAACCAAGATAAGACGAAATAGATGCGATACAGAACGAGGGTTGGTCTGGCAACAGGAACTAACCACGTACAGATAGCTAGGAACAATTCTTAATTGGAATAACCATAGAATAAGAGGTTAAACAGAAAATAGTTGCAGCAAACAGAGACCTTCTTAAAAGCAATTTACTTTTAAAATTGAAATTGTATACTCCGGAAATAAGACCAATAGTCACCTATGCAGCCGAGACTTGGACATTCAAAAAGAAGGACTGCAAATATTTGAAAGGAAGGCCTTGCGAACGATTTATGGTCCAATTAAACACTCATGTGGAAACTGGAGGATACGAACAAATGATGAATTAGATAAAATTATTCAATACAGAAATATAGCGAATCATGTGAAATCCCTCAGATTAAGTTGGTTTGGACATCTACACAACGAAAATACGAGGCATACCGAAGATCAGATGGAGAGACCAAGTGATATTAGGAGTCTCGGAATTATAAATAGGACGTCTAAGGTCCAGAAAAGAAATGAGTGGAGACTCGTTGTGGATCAGGTCAAGACATCACACAAGTTCTCGTAGCACCTCAAAAGAAGAAGAAAAATTGACAATATGTAATAATTTAAACAAATTCAATTTACGAAGCCAGTCCCTTTTATGATAAACAATACATAACTTATAAATAAACTTATAAATAAATAATTTATAAATATTCTATTTCGTACAAATTAACATTTAGACACATGAGGTTTATTGTCGGGTCATATTTAGTGGCCTTTTCATAGAAGTAGGTTTAAAGACAAAAACCCTACGCGGAATTGGCTTTGTCTATACTCGCCGCTAGTCCTCAGATCTCGTACCGATTCCTTCTCAACTTCCTTGTAAAATGAAAATTTTTCTCATAAGATTCTCATCCGCTGCCACGATCGGGAACATTCAGCCTTGGACCATCAAATCCACGACCACTCAAAAAAATAAAATTGTCTGTCAATCCTTCTCTTAGTATCACGCTCTGTCTCTCTCTCCCTCTCTCTCCCCCCTCCCTCTCTCTCTCTCTGCACCAATCACATACTCATAAAACCCATTTCCATAGTCCGATTCTTATCACCTAACTGCCCCAAAGTCCATTTATGTCCCTTTTTCATAACTTTTCCCCGCTCCATTCTTTAATTTCCTTCGGTGGCGGGGACCCGATCCTCTCCAATCAAAAGTTTTTATCTAGACTTTGGGAGGAGCCATTCACCCCACTCCACCGATGTTTTGGGAATGCCAGGACTCGTCACAGTCAGGTTAATCGGGAATATATGATCAATTGTCGATCTACCTGCTCTAAATCCTGCTTGCTCTTCCGCTTTCATTTGTTGGTATTCATTTTCTATTCTTTGTTTTATTTTTCCGTATAATTGCTGATTGTATTTGTTACTTCCATTCCCCTATAATTTCCACATATACTCCTGTCGCCTTTTTTGAATACAGGTGATAGATATGAATCTTTCCATTCCGTCGGTATCTTTTGTGCGTTTACACATTGTTGAAAGTTACTTTGTGAATGTTCAAATAACTTTTTGCTTCCATGTTTAAATAGCTCTCCTTATATATCCACGACTCCTATTACTTTTATGTTACATAATATCTATGTATTCTCTATGTTCTTCTGTTAATATTTTTTGAAAATATTATTTCCATTTCTCCTATTTGTTCTCATGTTCTTCAGTATCTTAGAGCTCTCCGCGCTTATTTGTCCTCCCAAATATGTTTTAATTATGGAGCATTTCCTTTCCCATGTTCCATTTTTTTCATACTAATTTTTTTCCCTACTTCTGCTTGGGCTTTCTTGTACATTAATTTATGTTCTAAGCTCTTAGAACTAAGATACTGTTGATATTTCTTCATTTTTTCTTTGAATTCCTTATGGTTTACGTTTATGTTTGTTTATTTCCCTTCGAATATACCTAATACCTCAAGGACTGCTTTATATATGCACTCCTTTATATGGTTGTATTGCTCTTCTATGTTGGAGTGTTTTTTCCCTAATATTTTATTACATATTCTTTGTTGTAGTTTTTCACCTTCTTTTTGTATCTCTATACCTTGGCTCTTTCGTCCGGGGAAAAATACTGACGAAATAATGATCATTACCACATTTCGGTCCTCTGCAAACTCTAAAATCTTGAAATTTTACAAATGTTTTTTTATGACATAATCAATAATGGACTGCAGTCCACGCGTTTCTTGTCTCCACGTATATTAATGTATATCACGATGTTGGAAGTAACCATAGAGGATTTTCATATTATTTTGTTCACATGTTGTTATTAGTCTTTCTCCGTTATTATTTACAGTAACTTCTCCATATCTACCTATAGTATTGTCGTTATCCTTCCTTCCTGTTCTGCTATTTAAATCTCCGAGTATGATCAACTCTCTTGACGTTCCAACTTTCAGGATCTCATCATTTAGTTGTTGAAAGAAGGCATCTTTTACATTTGCCTGTTCATCATCATTTATGGCATATACACCAATTATCGTCAGTTTGTATCCAAATATTCCTATATTTGTTTTTATAAGTCTTTCATTTATAGCTTCCCATGTGGTTATGTATTGTCTCCACCTTCTGTGTATTACGATTGATACTCCTTTACTGGCTCTTGTTGCTTTGGATACTCCGCTAAAGAAGTGGTTGTAAGTACCTAGATTTTCAGATCCTTTTCTTTTTGTTTCGGTAATTACGGCCATATCAATTTTTAGTTCTTTTAGTTCCGTAATTATTTCACTTATTTTCCTGTTTATTCCTTGCACATTCCACGTACCTAATTTCAATGTCCTTTTCCGTAGCTTTGTCCGTCTTAATCCGAGGCATGGTTTTGGGTTTTTTAACAAGATGTTTTTTTACGGGAATGGGGTATTGGCCCATTACCCAACCCTCCTTTATCCGGGCTTGGGACTGGCACCTGGCTGATTGAGCTACTCAATCCACTCAACAGTCAAGAGGCGGAGTTACTTTTACAGTACATTACCATTAAAATTTACAAAATAAAATGATACACGTTTTTCACTTACTATGAAGAAGAATCGTTCTTGGTTATTAACTTTCATCATTACTAGACTAGGGTCGATTCATTTTTATTCCACAGACCTTGCAGGGAAGAATCGTTTAACAGTGATTAGAACCAGTAGTTTTTTCAATTATTATAAAGGATGTAAAATATTGAGCAGAACTGAGAATTGAACGTGGATCACAGCTAAGAACGTAGGTACTCTACCAAGAGGCTAAGCTGTTTATTCAATTCATAGCTAAATTATCTTTACAACACTGGCCAGCTCAGGCCTATGAAAACATTACATGTCCATTGCTATCTAGTCTGCGCATCTATTTAAGGTAAGTTAGTCCAGCTAAGTTTATTTGACAATGTCACATTACACTTAACTAACGCTAAATTGAAAGTATGTGTCGCCACGTTTAATTGTTAAAATTAATTGGATTAAAATTTCTGCAATTCTGGCGTTAAATTTAAAACATTTTTAATATACACATTTCAAGTATAATTTGTTTATCAGTTTTTTAAAAAGTAAATGAAAATCATAAATTGAGGTACCGTTTATATCTTGTTACAGAAAATCATCAAAGAGGAGTTCACTGTACTGATGGAAATCAAATTACAACGGGGAGTGGAACCCAGAGCCAAGAGGCAGGTGTTATTGATTTTGAGATTGCAATAGCAGAAACTGGTACTAAATACTGATTTAAATTATATGTATTAAGATTTAATTAACTATATTTTCTCGATAATAATATTTATCTTGCAAATTGTGGCTTGTTGCACCCTCCTTCGAACTAAGTAGAAATAAATACGATACTGACAGGACCATATGTAACATACAGTATACATTACAATCTGTGTTGCCCGCGCAAAACTAAGACGTCCCTGATTCCCTTCTCAATTTCGTAAAGTACTTAATACAGGTGCCATTACTCCATACTAGAGTCATTCAGCGGCCACAACACTGACGGGACTGTATCGACTCTAGTGACCTCGGCAATATAACAACACCTGATGAAGATTGCAGCGCAAGCCATAGAAACGTTGTGTCAATTAATTTGGGTGCAAACCCGAGAATTGTCTATGAATAATCAGAATAATTGAAATCTTTTAGTTTCATAGTGACTCGTTAGTTATATTTTTCTGAGTCAAAGACAGAAATTCTAAATTGAATTTAGAAGATCAGAATGGAGCAGACCAAACGAGACAAAATAGTGGAACACCATAACAAACATTTAAATTTTACTTTATGACTATAATTATAACAGTATTCAATACTCACTGGTTCACAATTATTAAATTGTTTATACTGTAAATAATATAGGTTTTTGTATATATATATATATATAACAAATTATTAATAAAATTACTTGCGCTTTACGATATATATAATAATTTTATTTATAAAACATAATCACTTAAAGGGGTCCTGCGCATTATTACAAACAAATTAATTAATTACAGGATTTTAAATATGAGGGTTAATTACTTATGGAGTAACCACGTACAACAGAGATGTCGTTCACTTGGCGAACCTGTTTTTTCTTCTTTCTTGTCTTGATGCAGGTTACTAGGCGACCGGAACTTCATTCTTCCTTAGGGTTGAATTGTAAATTTTCCCTCTGCTGGCGGAAAGTGGATGAATCTAATACTTCCGGTGATTGAGGAAAACTCAGTTTTTCCTCCTTCTTCCCTCTTGCCTTCTTTGTTCTCAAAACCGTCTCACAAAAGAGCAACAATTCACACCTCGCTTTCAACTCTTGTTGCTCACTCCAGCTTACTCCTCCCTTTCCAAATCCGATCGACCATCTAGCCTTCTCCTCCCTTCCACGTCCTGATCAACTCTCCACTTCTACCACCTAGCCATTTCAACGTCTAGAACCATTCTGCATATTTCTCAGCTTCTCGCCTCCCAGCTAAAATCGTATATCCCTTCGCCAAAAAACAACTATCTCACGTGACGTTTGTTCTGCCAATCCTCATGAACGCGGGAAAATTTCCATGACACTGGGAACTGTGTCCTTCCGAAATTTTGAAGAGTGATTGTTCCTTCAGGAAAACAAACTTAGTATTATAAAACCGCAGACAGGTATGTTTCCCGTCCGGGAGCCTAGCGCCGGGAAACCCCACTTCTTACCTGCCTGTCACCGAACCGTAATCTTATTGCTGAACATTTAGATCATTCAAAAATCCAAAAAACTGCTCTACAATACTGGTGAAAGAAAGCTGCTTATAATCAGCTTTTTACTAATAAATTATTTTCAAAATA
The DNA here is from genome assembly GCA_034510155.1 of Eucriotettix oculatus. Taxonomy (NCBI): domain Eukaryota; kingdom Metazoa; phylum Arthropoda; class Insecta; order Orthoptera; family Tetrigidae; genus Eucriotettix; species Eucriotettix oculatus. The sequence goes on from CM067381.1 coordinate 9,464,199, forward strand.
ATACATTCAATTGTTCACCATACAGTCAATATTTGATTTAATTTATGTTTCTTTTTATTTAGGGTATGGTAAATTTCATTACTTTATGTTGCTATCCACAGTAGTAGCAAATTGGACAAATGTATTCGATACAACATCTGTGTCATATTTATTGCCATCCGCTGAGTGTGATTTGGATCTCTCTAATGTCGACAAAGGATTACTTAATGGAATAACTTATATGGGTAACTTTCGTTATTGAACTATGTCTACTTGACTAACAAAAAAATTTATCTTTCAAATTATGTCAGTTATATTTATAATGGATCCTTTATTCTTCAGTGTTAACACAAAACTTCCATTTTTAACCATATAAACAATGTTCCATATTTGCAACAGTAATATATATGAAGGATTTTCAACTCAGAAGACAAAGAAAGTGATTATGATTAGCAGAGAATCTATAATGTCCCTTATAAAGTTATAGTTATTCAGAATTAATTAGATCTTAATTAGCTTAACTGTTATTGACTTATTTACGGGGCTGTAATTGAAATAGAGTTATGATCAACTTATAACCTTTGAATTAGTTATAACTTGTTAGTTTTTACCTATTTTCTCATACCAAATCCAATTAACTTATTCAAATATGTATCATGTTATGTGAGTTTTCTTTTCATATTATGGTCCATGAAAAATATGTAAAGTAGAATGCTGATTAATAAGTTTCATTCTTTCAGGTATGATTGTCAGTGCATATATGTGGGGTTTTTTGTCAGACACACTTGGAAGAAAAATGTTTCTTATCATTGGCTATTTCTTGGATTTTGTCTTCAACATTATGGCAAGCATGGCTCAAGAATACTGGTTCCTTCTACTCTGCAAATTTATGACCGGATTTGTGTTTGTATATAATGTTTACAAATAGTACATAATTTGTTCTTATATATATCAGTATTCCATAATCTAATAATAGAATTGAAAAGTATGTACATATGCATGTTGGTGAAGGCAAATGCTTTTACTCGTGAGTGAAACGCGTGGTCGGCAAAGGAGTTTGCAAATGATATTGGTGTTTATTTATCTATATGACAAAACAATCACTTTTAAAGGGGTCCTGCGTGCTATTAAAAACAAATACATTAATTCAAGGGGACTATTTTTTTAACATCAGGGTTAATTACTTATTGGGGTCACCACGTGCAGCAGAGATTTCGTTTACCTGTTTTATCTTTATTTCACCCTTGATTCAGGTTACTACGCGACCGGAACTTCCTTCTTCCTTCGGGGTAATAGTAGATTTTCTCTCTGCCGGCGGAAAGTAGGATGAACCTTGTACTCCCGGTGATTGAGAAAAACCCACTTTTTCTTCCTTTTTCCCACTGGCTCCATTTTGTTCTCTAAACCTTCTCAGTAAAGAGGAACAATTCACAACTCCTCTGTCTCTTAGTCCTCTCAACGTATATAGCCATTCTGAATATTTTCGGCTTCTCACCTCCCAGCTCAAGTCGTATGTCCCTTCTCCAAGGGAAAACGCTACCCCACGTGATGTTTGTCCCGCCATTCGTCATGCTGCCTTCCTCCAGCGCGGGAAAATTTCCATAACACAAGGAACAGTGTCCTTCGGAAATGTTAACAAAACAAGCTCAGTATTAAAAATCTGCCCCCGTCCAGCAGCATGGCGCCGGGAAAAACCACTTCTTACCTGCCTATCGCCAGTTAGAATGTTCTTGCTGAATTTTCATGTCCTTCAAAATTCCAAACAAAATCGAATAAATTAGGGAGGGGTCCTACTGAGTCACAAGTTGGAATAGCTGAATAGGCTTTTGTTGGCGACAGCTACTTCAATCGGAGCAGAAACATAATCAAAACTCGGAATTTTGAAGTTACATACATTACTTAAAAAGACTTACAGACTCGTCGCAGAAAAATACATAAGTTTTTGAGAACAATCTATACACACACAGCCACTTCACATTATTAGCGCACACTCGTCCTTCCTTTTTCCACATTACTTAGGTGTTGCCAACTGTTTTTTGTTGCGGCGACAAATCGATATCTTGTTGCCTACAATTGTTTTAAAACCAATTTAATATATTAAAGTTTCGTAATATCAACATGTTTAATAGTCACCGAAATAATGTAGCAAGAAGTATGCAATTGTGCTTTTTTACAAATGATAACACAATTCCTAAGCCAGCAAACAAGCGCTCCGTTTCGTTGTCATCAGTTTGAAACTAGTCTCTGTTAAAAGCTGTGTCCAGTGAACGTTAACGAAATAAAGGTACTGCAACTCTCAAATATAACACTGGTGTCAGAAATATATTTTTAGGGATTCAAATAGCACCGATTTTGTATTGTGGCTTATGGAGCGTCGAGAGTGTTGAACTTAGGAGCGGGGAAAACCAGTCACGCGCTGAGCCTACTATCAATATTATAATGCTCTCTGGATGAGCCATGATGATCCTGTGATTATTTTTTCCGTTAACTGTACACAATTCACGTCTGAAGAATTAAAAACTTTCTTACAAGATAATAAAAAAATCATGAAATAACTACCTCATGTCTACCAATGGAGAAGTAGAACGATATGTTCAGACGGTAAATAATATCCTTCATGCGATGAACTTGAAAAGGAATCGCCGTGAATAATTAGGGGGCTGCATTTTGGTGAGAACAGAAGTTCCGTGGGAAATTTGGAACCTCCGGAGAAACGCTAAACACATGCAGTATTTAGACCCAGCAGTTGAAAATTTTCCTATTGGCTGCAAGCCAATAGAAGCCATTTGAGGATAACAGCTTAGTTGTGGTTTGGAATTATATAGCTTCCCGCTGAGCTATCGTGGGGAGGAATTTTGGAGAGAAGAACAGAAGATGTTGGGAGACTGAGGATAGTGGATGAACAGGTGTTGGGAGACGGAGAAAGAAGCTGTTGGGAGACGGGAGACAGTTGATGCAAACGTTAAATTGTTAGCCGCTTAGAGGCTGGCTAATGCTGACCTAAAACTAAACTGTTAGCCGCCGGAAGGAAAATAGGGAGTCTCCACCAGACTAGTCCACGAGATTCAGCCCGGACGGTGACGAACAGAGCTCATCCGCCAATGCAACCACCACCACCATCATCAACACACACCAAGATACAAACGCAGAAATGTCGCGGGTATCGTTGCATTGAATTTGAAAGAGTTAACATTTTCCAGGCCTATTGCCATTAGAAAATCTAAATTACTTCTCAATTCACCTCACTGAGTACCCCGATTGAAAAGTTTCATGCAAATTGTTAATATTTTCATTTAATGTATGTTAAATTAATAATGCTTTATTCAATTTAACATAAGATCAACATTTTTATTTCAACAGAACACGTCGATACATCTTTTGAACAGAAGACTAGACAAAACCAAAGAACACATACATTCATAGCGAGTGATGCCAACTGAGCAAAAAACAGAACTAAACTTATTTCTCTACACAAATTAATTGTTTTAATAATGTTTTTGTTGATAATTTGTAAATATCATTTATGCTCTTGCTGAAATATTTTATTTATATTTAATTCAGAATTTAAAAATTAGTCTTTTCTTTTCAATAATAAATTCCCATTAATATTGTAATATACTTTTTTGTGTATAAAAACATTTATTAATTTAAAGTACAAATATGATCAATTTTAATATTTTTGTTTATTAATTTAAGTGAAGACACGGGCTTAATCTCAGGGGATTTTGGGTCTCTCAAGAGATGGAGTATGCATTAGCTGAAAATAGAAAGAAAAATCATTGAATGTTATTTATCCAGAGCAATGAGCAAGTTTCACAATTTTTTTATCGCTTACCCACAATTACTGGGCCAACAAACATCCACCTCTCGAATGTTTGTGCGTCTCTCTGGCGTCTTGCAGAATTTGATCACGTCTGCTCACGTCCGTCCACTCGTCTGCCTTCTGGGGTCGAGCCACGTCCTCTCCTCTCCTCCACTCGCCTGTCTTCTGGGGTCTGGATATCTGCTCTCTGGATATCTGCTCTCTGGTTATCTGCTCTCTGGTTCACTCGCCTGCCTTCTGCGCTCTGGTTCACTCGCCTGCCTTCTGCGCTCTGCTCCACTCGCCTCCCTTCTGGGGTCTGATCGCGAGCCACCCATCGGCTTCCCTTTTAAACCTTCCGACGGGAATTCCCCTATTTCTCAACATTTCGGGGTTCCCCGCCCTCATTTTTCCCGCGGGGGTTCACCATCGTCATTTTTTATACACGCTCGGCGGGCCTCCCCCGCGGGGAACCACCATCTTTCGGCCGACTAGCCATTGTTGTTGGCCGAACTGCGCCTCATAACGCCACAACCTTACAAAATCCGCCTTTTTATCACAATATATTATAATATAATTAAAGTAAATAAATTCACTTCCCCATCCCACCACTAGTATTATTCATAACACCCGTCAGTAACAAGGAATGGGTCAGTAGCAGCAACCGTGTCAGAAAATCCAGTTACACCGGTAAATCCTGCCACGTCGCCAACTCCAGCCACGCCAGCAATTTCAGACATTCAGTAACTCCAAAAAACCCCATCCATTTTAGCCATTCCAACAACTCCAGCCAACAGTACAAAAAGGTCACCTTCTCTTCACACTATTATTTTAAGTCTGAATACACTTTGAGTCTTGTTTCCTTGTGTGTTGTTTTGTTAACTCTTTCCGGGTGCACCTTGCAATTGTTTATCTGTACTTGAGCTTCTTACTGATGATCTTATTGCAACTGATATATACATAACAATTATATATATATATATATATATAACAATTAATAAGGATAGGAAAGAGAGATATAAAGTAGGTGAATTACCTGAAGTTCACACATGGTAGGCACCTTGTAAGGTTTGGAGTTCATTAAATTTTCTGAGGCACCGCCCCCTTCATCAGAAAATTAGGAAGACATTTCCAGTGATTGTAATACGTCAGTTGTAATCAATTTGTTAATTTAATTATTGAATTTTCCTCATATTATCATCTTTAGAGTTCAACGGAATATTTTGTATTACAAAGTAATACAAATTTATTTACTTCCATTTAATTATGAAAAGTCTTCAGATAACCTTTCTGGAAGAATTATTATAGTAATGTTCCGTTATATTGTCTCTCTAACAATTTGTATGAAAATTATCTAACAGTATTAATAATCTTCTTATAACTTGAATAATTTAAACTGACACAGGAAATGGGATAATTCCGTTTTGCAGAGGAGTTTATTTGTAACTTCTCCAGTTCACTTATTACAAGCGTTTGTAGTTTTATTTTTACTGTAATTGGATTCTGATCCACAGAATATGTGGCCCATTATCTGTATTGATGTCTTACCTTGCTGAATTTCATGGAGTACAACATCGAGCTAGAATAATGATGATGACAGGAATGTTTATGTCGTCAGCTCAACTTATTATACCTGGTAAGTAAAAAGAAAACGAGCCGAAATTTGAAACAGAAAATCATTTTTGGAAATGAATACTGCACGAGATATCATTCATATTACACTCTATTTTATTTAGTAATTAATTTCTTATTTAAATATAATAATATTATGATTCTTTTCTTTTCATACATAGCCAAAAAGATTTCTCATACTAATTTTGATAGAAAAACCCTTTGAAACGGAAATTTTCTAAGATAATTGAATATGGATACTTTCATTCTCAGAATTGGTAAAAATTCCAACAATGAGTGGCAATACCCCAAAATAATGATTTGATTGACTTTGGTTAATAATGTAGTAAATTCAGTATGTTTAACCTGTTGCTCTTCATCGTCCATTCTGCTCATCATAACATAAGCAATATCATATTCAGCCGTTAGACACACTGATCATCAGCTAGAATAAGTTTTGCGTATATTCGTGTGAAGTTGCGTTAAATGTATGTATATCACTATATATTACTAAGAAAAAAGATTGAAGGTTTTCCCGTTGAATATGTTGGTCACCCTTGTGCTTCAACCTGTGTCATGGGCTTTAGCTTCGACGTTTCGATGGCGTTCTATGCCATCTTTATCAAGTGAATGCATTCATGTTACCAAAAACCAAAACTAAGGCTAGTGATACACTTGAGCGTGTTACGGGTCAGGCAACACGTGTATTTAAATGCGACGTGTCACACTTGGAAGGTTGCGGGGCGGGTGCGTTTTCCCGTCCCGCAGTATCCACAACATGCTGCGAAAATTGGAAAACATTTATATTTTCTTTGTGCAATCACTCGTGTTTTTGCAACTAAATTTGTTTCATTTATATTGTTCCGGGTTCTAAAATGACCGACGCTCTTGTCGCCGTTTTTCGCGTTCTCAGGTACCTACGATTTTCTAAATTATTCAGAACTGTGTTGTATTCTTTACAAATCAACTGTATCGTGTTCAGTACATTCGTACCTCCAAATTAAACCTCTATTTACGTGCTTAATAACATTTATTCACGTAGTCTGTGTACACGAAGTTGTCCATTCCAATTAAGAAAATTCTATTTTAGTAGGTTCATTTCTTCAAGAAGAAACAGTTTGCGAACCTTAATATTTTGCGCGTTTTTTCCACATAATGGTGTGGTTACTTTATATTATCAGTTGTGAGTGACGTACCATTTACAAATTACAGCCTTTTACAGTGGGCTTGTTCAAAGTTTGAGTTGCAATATCTCGGTATCTTAAGTTCTATATTTAATAGATTTTTATAGTATCAAACTAAAGTATAAATTCAACTTTGAGATTGGTATATAATTTGGTATAATAATTTCTTTAATATAGCAAGAAATGCTTGATTTCCCCCTGTAGGAAACATCAATATAATGCTTTAATTATTTAGACACGCTAAACTAAGAAAAATATTTTGATGGCAACATAATATATTTCTGATAAATATTATTGCAGTATTATGTAAAGTTTACTTCTAAAAGCGTAATGAAATACAGAAATAATAATAACAAGTTAAAATAACAGTATTTCCCTGAACTAGAATAACATTACATTAACGATTAATTAATACAAAACTGTAAAATGTGTTTTAATTAATAATTATTTTTAATGTTGATTTAACAGTCATATTTAATTTCACTATTAAAAGTGTGTCTGGTCATCATGGTGAATTCCAAGCTATTATTTTTCTTCAATATATTTTTTATTGGATCCTAAACTTCGCATTCTTTTGTAGTAAACTACTTGGTTCTGGAGGGTTATAAAAATACAATACTGTATTTCCTTTTTTGTTTTGATCATTTATGTTGTTCATTACTGGCCTTCATAAATGCATGTAACTGTGTCTTTATTTTGAAGTGTCAATGATACAACTCCTGCAACTTGATGAAATTATTTTTCTGCTGGTGATGATCTATTCTGACACTTTAACACAGCTTCTCTCTGCTGCGCCCCGTCCCACACAAGTGTGGAGACGTTATTTAAGGCTTCAAGCCCACTTCAGCAATCGGTTCATTTACTGAAAAATTATATATTTTTTATTTTCCCCATTACGAAACACAATGTATTGATCGCTAATGAAATAAAAAATGTATATTAAAAGAATTGAATTTGATGCAGGATTTGACCATGGCAAACCATGCCGATTCCCCAAGGCACCCAATAGAGCACGAAACCAACAATAATTTGAGAGACGTGATGGTGGGACTGTGGTAGAGAATGGAGCATCATAATATGGGAAGTTGTAGGCTTGGATTATAGGGCCCCGCAGCTGCCGAGTTTCGACCTAAGGTGCAGGAAAGCTCTAGAAAACCTGCAACAAGTAGGACAGAAGGTTGTGTTTGTTGGATGAAAACCTGTAGCGATGAATCCTCTGGACTATATTAGTAGGACAATTAGACCAAGACCAGCTGGTTTTGGATATCTGAAAGATACAAGTACAGATTGATTATTGATGTTTTGCATAGTTTCAAATATCCTATTCAAGAATGTTGAATTTTTCCTGAGACGTAAGAAATGGGTTAGACATAATTAAATGTGTATGTATGAGCGTGTGGTGTGAGGGAGTGGATCCGAATTCTTGGTGAATTTTAGATGGTTAACAGCATATCGCACTGATCAATTACAGGGGTTGCCCACATTCAAAAAGCTGGTTACATAAGTAGAGAACATACACTTGTCTTCTAAGCATGCACAGTTTTTAGGCTAAGACCATGGTTTTTAAATTTTGGGAACAAACTTCTTAATGTTATATAACATTTCACTTTGGTCTCTTTTATATGTTCCACAAAGGCAAGCTGCTTGTCCAGTCTTAATCATAAGTCCTTTACAGACTTAGTCCATCGGGCTTTGGTTCCCACTGCTACAGTATCTACAGTGGGAAGTTTTATAATTCTAATGAACACTACGGCCTGAGTCTTTTCCCCATTATTTGGGATCAACTGACTGTTTAATTATAAGTTTTTGGTAACAGGCTTCATGATGGTGATCCTGAAACAGGAGGGGAATTGAAAGGGGGGAATGTGGAAGGTAGAGCAAGGAAGCCAAGGGTTGACTAGGGCCCCCAGGCTATAGTTTAAGGATTGTGCCCAGTGATTCACCTAAAAGAGATGCAGGAAAAACCCTAGAAAACCTTCCTCGACAATTAGACAGAGCAGCAATCCTTTACCCAATATTTGATTTTATGTTTTTGAACAATCATATGCACATTTAGAAATGCTATAGATTGACACAAATCCATTTTACAAAAATAAAAGTAATACATACAAACTTGTGATGAAGTCACTCAATTGAGTGTTGACTTTCAACTTGACACGGAATTCTTTCTGGTCTCAAGACTGCAGTGACTGTCAAGTCTTCAATAATATCTCAAGACCCCAACTGATTTCAAGACTCTCTCTTGAGATTTTATCTCAACTGAACACTTACCCCGAGAGACACCGAGCCTAGTGACCATTGTTGTGTCTATTAGAAAAGTAACTGCATACTTTTACCCTGGACACACTTTTAAGCCCACCTTCCCTAATGTTCCACAATGAATACTTGAGCATTTGATGACAAAGTTCACAAATGAATGGACACTTTGAAATGATTTTACGATAAGCTATGAATGTGGCTCACAAACTAATGGCTGAAGCATTCTTTCAGCAATAAATACACTTAGTCCAAGAAGGAACCTGATACAATTTCAGTAAGTACAATGCAAAGAAGTATAGACCCTAAAATCAATAAAACAGTAGAGTTTTTTCAAATATTTTTGATCAAACATTAGGTTCCTTACGAAATAGATATGAAGAGTTAAAACTTAACACAATATGTTTGAATTTTTCAATAACACATTATTTAATTACCACAATATAGAATTGATGAAACATTGCAAATATTTACTCCTGAAACTTAAAGACAATTAAAGGAATTAAACTGACATTGATGGTACTGATGTGTGCAATGAAATTAACACATTAAAGGTGCATTTTCCAGAAAATCAGTCTACTGGTACTTTTTTGAAATATCTTGACATAAAATTACTTTTGAAATGTCAGGTTCAAATAGAGAAAGGTATTTTCCTAAGTTAAAAATAACAAATGTTTATTAAAAGTCATCTGTTCATCAACAAATACAGATATTTATCTATTATTTTGGTTTAATCTGAAATAGTCTATAGTTTGGATACTAAACAGTAGCAGATATCACAAATAATGGAGCCAGCAAAGTTAAATTTTTGTAGGTATATCTTATTCATTATAATGAGCTCATTCTTTTTTAACTACCTACACCTTCCCCTTATGACTTGGTGGCTTGTCAGGTTTAAGTAAGTAGGTATATGTTAAATCATTGCTTTTTGAAAATTCTATCTTATAAACATAGTAATGATAAATTGTTTGACTCTAAAAGATGTTTCTTTTTTACACATAAACCTATCAAACAGACAAAGCCACCCACTGTTATTCCATTTTTCCTGACAAGACTTCATGAAGGGTATTTTAGTTCAATTTACACCTAAATTATATTTATTCCATTCCAATTCCATAAAAATGATTTATTATCAAATAATGACTATAAACTAAAAATACTTAAATATCTCCTTTGTTTGTATGTCCAACTGATACTTCATAATTGTTTACAAAATTTCCAGTCAATGAGAAACTGACAGATAAATTCTTCAGGAGATGTGTACATTTTGAATAGTGTAGTATTATTAGTAAAATTTAGCGTTATGCGTGAACTGAAGTTTATATTTTAAATAATTTTTTATCATTGATTCACTGATAACCACTCTCTTATTGTAGTGTTTCTTCTCTGTAATTCAACAGCCTCTTATTTACTTGTATAGCATTATTCATATTAGTGAAACTATTTTCTCAATAATATTATTTCAGTTAAAAAAAATGCTCTCCCAATTCTTTATATTATGTTATTGTATTTGTAACTAACCTCAGTTTCACATGTTGTATTACCTAAGCAGAATTTATGGAAATAATGTATGTGATGTAATCTAAAGTCCACTGTACATTATTATAATTCCCTTTATATTATTGTAACAAAATGTTATACTTGTATACTCTTCCATTGTATCAAACATGGTATTATGTAAGAATATCATACTTAATTATATAATTTAAACTGTGTAACAAATGTATGTACCTACATACTTGGATTTACATATGTGTAGTACCTACAAATCAATAAATATTCACCATTTCTAAATCGAAACCCCTTTGACTTTCACCTTATAAGTTGTCAATAATTTTTATCATTTAAATTATATAGACTAAAGCTTTATAAATACATATACTGACATGGATTTTTTTCTAGTACTTGCATGGACTATCATTCCAAAACCATGGTTATGGCAAGTGTATGGATTTAAGTATAACTCATGGAGAATATTCCTAGCTTTCTGTTCTTTGCCAAGCCTAATTTCAGCCATAAGTTTTTCATTTTTTCCTGAAAGTCCAAAATACCTTATGTCACATGGAAGATATTCAGAAGCGCTGGAAATATTTAAAAAAATTTATGCTATCAACACTGGTCATAATCCTGAATCATATCCTGTATGTACAATGTTTTATTTAAAAAATAATTATTTATAAATAATTTTTAATTGATAAATATCTAAATAAATTTAACAAAATATACTTCTTTGCAGTCTTGACAGACTTTACTTACAATTTTGTACTGTATTAAAATAGGTATATTCTAATTAAACTAGTGTTAGTTTTAAAAATAATATCACATTTTATAATTCCATTTGGCAATTGGCTAAATTTCATTAACATGTATGAAATGTAATTAATTTCTTAAAACCTGATATCAAAAACAGATCAATTTAAATTATGGCATTAATGTCATATTTTTTCACAGATTAAGTCCTTAATTAGTGAAACTCATTCAGAGTTACCTATTGAAACATCTATGTCATCAGAAAGACCAAGCATCTGTCAGATTTGTAAACTTGGATGGAAACAAACAAAACCAATGTTTCTTCCTCCGCTTTTATGGAAATGCCTTATTCTCTTTAGTTTACAAAGTGGTGCTCTTATAGGGTAAGTGTACACACTATATGAAAATAACATTAGTAAGAATCCAAACACCATGTGCAAACAATAGTCATTTATGTTTGCAACATTCAAACAAATGGACTCATTTTTATGGTCAATCCTAAGTAACATCTATGTATAAGGCAATGTATACTGTGCACTCCAGGCTTCCATTCAAAGACACTCTGACATTTAAGGTTTGCCCTTTATGTGTTCCTTCACCATTCATTGCTCTGATATTTTGGTCTTTAGGATAAGTTTAAATAAGGCCAAAAACAGACAAAAATTAGTGAAACATAAAAGATAATTTAAAGGCAACCACATGTTTTGGTCCTGATATGGATCCTCTTCAGTATTTAGTGTTCATAACCCCAGGGAGGTTTTCTGGCAATCTTTTGAATATTTAGGTTCCTTCTTTCTCCCATTTCAGGCCAAAAAGGATCCTATCCTAAATATATACTTTCAACGGGATAGATTCTGACCTTATATAGCCTGTCAATGAGATGATTAAATAGCTGCTGTGAATGAAATAATGCTTAAATTTAACTACCATTTATTTAAGTAAAGATTCTTTTTAATAGTTAATAAATATGCAAAATGTTTTTTAAGTTGTAGCGTGAATGAGGCAAGCTAGGGCAGCACACACTCAATTTTATTTTTTGAAGACTTTTACATCTATCCGCACACATTGTCATGCTAATAAGAATGAAGACTTTTTCTGTGTATTTTTCTGAATGTATGTGCTTATTTAAGGTACCAGTAGATTTCTTGACTCAATTAAAATACTGAGTCATTATGATGGCTATGATAAGATTCAGCTCTCATAAAGTAAGGTGCTTGAAAAGGTAAATTTTCAAAAATGTGATGTTCTCACCGGCAAAAAGATTACTGTCAAATTAAATACTTTAGCAGGCTAATATAAATGAATTCCTGGGTATAAATCCAGGATTATTTTGAAAAACTTGAAATATAGACATTCTTATTATAGGTTTCGTTACATAAATATAAAATGGTGTAGTTGCTACTAGTCTTAAATTATACTATTACATAAAACTATATTAAAGTATTTCAATTGAGAATCATAAATTATTTACACAGTGTTCTAGTTTTAATTTACTTGTAATTCTGATCAAATTATGTTATAAAATATTATTATTTACAGACTGAACACATTGCGATTGTGGTTACCTCAATTATTTGCAATAATGGAAGAGTATTCTTACATTCAAAATTTAAATAATGTTACAAATGAGGCATCTTTTTGTGAAATGTTGGAATCTGTTGAGACAGAAAATGATACAAACATTTTACACATTGAAGATGGGCCATGTACAGTGGTAAATGTAATAATTATCCTTAAAACTGGAAGGTGCCATAGACTTATAATTTTCTACAATTTATTAAGCACCTTATATGTATTTAATAAACCTTGGAACTTTTTTCTATATTTTATTAGAGATACCTTGTATTAGAGACAATTAGATTTTTAGTTTGTTTATACATACCATGTGGTTATAAAATAGGACAAAGTGTTTAGTGCCCTGTGTCTAGTAAAGGATTGGGAGAAAAAACATTTTATTGGGCCCATATAGTGGACCATTGGATTTTTATTTTTAACAATATTTTTTTTTTTTACCAAAAATCATCACCAGAAGAAAATACTGGCAGTGTTTAGAGACCCAAACAAAGGAATCAAGAGTAAAGAGAGAATGATATCATCCTGAGACCAACTGCTAGGCAATGGCTCTTACTTGCATTGTTAGTGAAGCTGTATTATGAGCAGAACAAGAATGGCAATGCTGCACTATGTGAATTTTGGCAGTTAAAGAAGTTAAAAAAGGACCAATGAGCATAATCAACCTACGAAACATGATTCACTGATTTGAAACAACAGCAAAGATGCAAAAGCAGTTATCAGCAACAAGCTGAAGATGTTGCAACTGCTATTGCCAAACAGAAGATGGTAAATATGGAGATTACAAGGAGTTCTCATTAGTCATGCATGTCTGTTGGTCTGGCCACCAAGGTTGCCCTATCTCAATCATTGTGAATTTTGGTTGTGGGGGTTTCTGAAAGGTGTTGTGTTTCAAGGACATGCCCCCAATATCACCATGTTGTAAGATAGGTTAATGATATATTTATTTTGACGTATTATGAGCCCCCATGGAAAATTTTGCAGCACCAACATTACCATTGTGGTGACTTTTGGTACTAATTTCTTTTTGTTCAAAATTAAAATCCCTCGGTCCACTACAAAATCCCAACAAATTTTTACTTGTTACAGGACTCTGAACACTTTACATTATTTTATAACAACCTGGTATATTATAAACATTAATCAATTCCTATTTGTATACAATTTTGATTTAAAAATTAAAGTGTGTCCATAATTATAGACATTGCTAACCAGAGGCAATATTGAACATTATACAGGTTATGACCGAGGATACTGTTTACATAAATTCCATGATTGTTGGTGGAACAGCAGCTTTAACATTTGTTTTTAATGGAATAATAGTTAATTCTATTGGAAATAAGAAGCTTTCATGTAAGTAGTAAAATGGCCGCTTGTAATTCTATAGGTTTTTTTAATGAGTTTGGTTGTAACTTCCCTTACTTTACACTACTTTCACTTTTCCAAAAATTAATTGCTTGGTTTCAATGAAGTCTGGATGTGACACATTAACTTAGATTTTGAAAAGGCTGGATATATTTTTTTAAAAAAAGAAAACAATATTCTCAATATTATTTTATATAATATTATAATATAGTATTGATTTGTCCTTCAAACAAAAAACAATTTTTTGTTCTAATTGTCCAAACAATTATATATTGACCTCTATTTTTTGTCAATATTAATGTTTAATTACATACTTCAAAATTCAAAAATCTGAAGATATTTATTTGTACAATTATTAAATGAAACTTCTAAACTAGTCTGTGACTAGGTCATTTTAACTTAATATACATAAGAAAAACAGACATTCAAATATTATTTATGTAGTGCAAGAGACATGTCAATATCCTAAATTGGTGATGAGGATGGGATTCCTATTTAATCGCAATTCTTGAGTTTTCAACAATTTGCAAATGCTAAATCAATAAAATGGCCCTATAAGGAAATATTGTACCTTTTTATCATCTGTGTCCAGAAGAAAAGTTGTGTTACAAAGGCAGAAAACTTTGCAACGTTCAGTATTTCTTGCCACTGTAGGTAAGGAAATATATACATTAATGAAATCATTGTTCACACCTGACTTACATAGCAGGAGGATGTATGAACAGCTTGTGACCACATTGAGACTTAATCTCAGTGCAAGACCTTTTGAAGATGGTTGCTACTATGAAATTTCTCCAACAATTCCAAAGGTTAATTGAGACAGTTTCTTCCTACCTGACTGAATTGACAATTGACTGTAATTTTGGAGATAATTTAGCTCACAGATCTGTGATCAATTTGTAAGTGGCCTACCTGTTGAAGCATGCCAAAGAAGGCTTTTTACTAAACCCATCATGTGCAGAAACTGCTACTAAATTTCAAAGAAGACATGTTCACCTGTGACCTATCATGATATAACACAGGCTTTCAGATTACCAGAATAATTTATGGCGTGGCAACCACAATACAATCATGCTATGTGTATGTAAGCGAAGATGGGCATGTTTATTGAATTATACCTAGAAGGGAGAAGGTGAGCTCCATACTGGCAGCTGTCTATAGCAAAACTGACTGGTCGTGCTATGCTGCTAAGGGAGGCTTCTTTGTCTCCCTGGCTAACTCTACCGATGGTCACATTAGCCATACTGACTGTGCAGAGGCGATCCGGGGGTGGCATGAAGTGCGGTGTTGGCACGGACTTCTCAAGGAAGGTGTAAGGTCTTGCAGTACACAAGTTCTGCTGCAGATGACTTCAGATCATTATTGTAGACACTGCAGATTCCTAACAGGTCAATGGGAAGCACACCATACCAGCTGGTGTTGTGGTTGCACATGAGTGCCAATTAATGTTTTCGTCACAAGTCTGAACACACTTTACTGACCAGCTACTGGACAGGTGGTGACAAGGTAACAGGAACCCAGTTGAGGAATTGGCCATGGGCTGGCACGAGTTCAATCTGCTGTACATCTGAGCAAAGGAGGGAATGGGGAGCACACCCCCATTGCTGTATCCACCATTTAGATCCAAATGGACTCAGACCATCTGGCACATAAAAAGGGTCCATAATACTTAAATCAGCTATGGAAACATTGTGTTTTGATGATGATGTGACCCAGCTAGAAGCCTGACAAGATTTTCATCATAATAATAATTGGTTCATAAAAGAGTTTTGAAGTGGAATAGGTAACTTTAAGCCTACTGGACCTAATGTGCCTTCACATGTAATTAAATGAGGCATACCTAACAGTTGGTCAATGGGTAGGCTTCTTAAGAAGTGGCCTGGACTGTATACACCCTGACTACTCAATATTCGGTTAACTGGAAATTGATGATGAAGTTCTATCAGCTCCCAAAACATTCTAGCCAGAAGATAAAGTTTTTGTGTAAAATTTCAGTACAGGAACCTTAGGGATTCCAGCCAGCATCACAACTAAGCCTGACCTGTTGTCATATGAAACAATGACATCATAAAGAGAGACAAGAAGACACATTGACCAAACAAGCAACTGCACCCAGAATAAGAGCTCACCAGGCACATGTCAAGAGTCAGTTGACTCACCATTATAAATTGTTCAATCCACCAATGAAGCTCCTGATTCACCAGGAGTTCATACTGAAGCATGTTCAAGTTCTCCAACAAGTAGCGCTAACTGAATGATACTAAATGAGCCATCCAAAATTATTAAAAGATTACATTTTATCAGAGAGGAAGGGGAATTGGTATTATTACTTTGACAGATTAACAAAAAAAAAACAATTAGGAAAGCAATTGTTCTGAGAAAATATATGTTATCTGTTACTTGTGAGTTATCTATTATTTTACATGGCCAAATAATTTTCTAGTAAGAGATTTGTTAATATCTTAAATAAACTCCATACAAAATTTAATAATCTCTATTTCATTGTCATTATTTCTTAGGTTTATTTGTAATTGTAATTAATTTTTTATTGTAGTGATAGCTTTCCTTCTGGCTGGAATTATATGTATAGCACTGTTTTGGTCACATAATGTGCAGTTGACCCTTGCACTTTCAGCATTATATGTAGCCATGAACTGTACCTGTGCTACTGCTATTGTATCTATAATAGTTGACGTCTTTCCCACAAATTTTAGGTATGTTTCATTTTGTTTGATATTAAATCATAACCAGCTTTGTAAAATGAGTAAAATATTACTATTAACTTACACTACTCTCCCTCATATAATTTCATTTACAAATACCAATGCAGGCACTACTGGGTATGCAGAATTTATTTCATTAGCAATAATTATGACAGTTGTTTATGAAAATTCAAATCAGACAATTTGTACAATTCAAAGTAGATGACCAAACACGTTTTAATAGTTGAGCCAAGCATGAAACTGTTATGGGTATTGTCCTTTATTGTTGTTGTTGTTGTGGTATTCAGTCCTAAGACTGGTCTGATGCAACCCTCCATGCTAACCTATCTTTTCATTTCCTTATAACTAGCACACCCAACATACTCCCTAATCTGCTTAGCATATTCCATCCTTCCTCCCTCTTCTGTTCTTACCCCACACACCTCTAATGTTAATTTTACAAGAACCTTGTGTCTTAAAACATGGCCTATTAATCTATCCCTTCTCTTAGTCAACGTCTTCCATATTGTTTGCTTTTCCCCTATTCTGTTAACAACTTCCTCGTTTGTGATTCTATCCACCCAACTGATTTTCAGCATTCGCCTATAGCACCACATTTCAAAGGCTTCTATTCTTTTCCTTTCTCCAACTCCTATTATCCACATTTCACACCCATATAACGCCACACTCCATACACACATTTTTAGCAACAATTTCCTAATATTCACATTTAAAGTACAATATAATTAGGAAAACGAGATATACACATTATGCTCTTAATCACAGCCATAAGGCTCCTCAATAGTTTATAGTTACTTTTGAAACTTCCATTATCATTCATATGAATAGGTAAAATAAAGTATGTTATTCTAAGATAATTTACTACATAATTTCATATTTAATATAGATTTTTGTAGGTACATCAAATATGAACCAGAATTTCTTTAGTATGGCCACTAACATGTGAGGAGGGTTTATGTCATGAGGTTACGTGCACTGGAGTAAGTTCTGTATTTACTGATCTTCAATTGGTGTGACAATGAGTGAGCAAGAAGTTCACCCTGATTTTGTGCACACATGAAGACATAAAGCAAGCCAAAATCATTATAAGACTTGAAACACCATTTGGAGAGACCTATCTGAAGAAAACCAATACAAAAAGTTTTGGAAGAACAAACACAAGTTGAAAATAAACCCAATGCCCATTGTCCTCAAACCAGCACAAATGAACAAAATAAAAATAAACACCATACATAATAAGAGCAAGTAACTAACAATTCCTTAATATGAAGTTACAATTTAAAAAAATTATATGTAGAATTTTGACTGCTCTTAGTATCAACTCTGTTATTTACAATGAATCATTAATAGTAATTGCAATAGTCAGGCCACACATATTTATTTTCTTAGTATTAACATTAATATTTGCAATGTTAATTAGGTTAAAACAATTTAAGATCAGTACTGAAACATTAATTCTAATGTTTATAATGATCCAATAGAAGAAGCTAAACAATCTCATTGCCAGAAAAATAATAACAGCAACTCTCTCTCAGACCAAAGCAACACTCCCAGCAGAACTACCAAACAGTACTGATAGGTGCTCTAGTCATGAGATGATTCACCTGACCAGACCAGGGGAGGTGCCGACCTCCTGTGGTGTAGTGGCTAGCATTGCTGCCTCACAACTCAGGGGTCCTGGGTTCGAATCCTGGCATGGGCTTGGATGTTTGTGTTGTCATGGTCGTGAGGACCAGGATTAAGGCTGCTGAGGAATTGATACACTGACCATGTAACACCCCAAATTCGGAATGTGTCACGCCAGATGACAGTCCACAGCCCTCAAGAGGGCTGTTGAGCCATTGGAAGAAGACGACCAGGGGAGGTAATAAGTGCTTACAACATAATAATGTCTGTATATTGGACTAATAAATTTAAAGACAAACATTCTGGTTCATATTTATTTTCCCCTGTATTTGGCTTAAATTTCTCATTAATTGTAGCACATCCTTGAAGAGGTCTGCTGGTTATTATATTCCATACTATAAGGTTCACAAAAATATTGAAAACTGATCACACAACATAAAAACAGGAAATGGGAGAGAGGGTTTAACTTTGAACTCCAGTCATTTCAATGTGACATCTTGTTGTGACAGCTGACCACAGATTCATGCCTCTGAATTTTTATATGCTCCATTCACTTTATACAGTTTTAAAAAGTCAAAATCAATAGTTTAAATATTATTTATTTACTCTTTTCTGATTATTTTGTTCTTCTTTTACATGTATTAAATATTTATGTGTTCCAATAACTAATAAATATTGTATACTATTGTACACATTTTATTTGACATTACAGAACAATGTCTGTGAGTTTGTCAATGATGTTTGGTGAGATTGGAGTATTTATAGGAAACCTCTTATTCCCCTTATTAATGGATATTTCATGTGGCCTACCATTTTTTGCCTTGGGAACTATGTCATTAGGTAAATGCTTGAAATACTCTAAAGCATTCTTAAGTTTTAATTGTATAACTAAATTCAATATTTTGTTTCAGTGTGTGCAGCTGTGACACTACTGGTCTGAAGTATAGATAATTTACTTATAACAACTATTATATATTACTGTAACAAAAATGAAATAAACTTTTAGAGCAAAAGCTACAAATATAACTACTTTTATTGAACGCAAGTGAATGATAAATATATTTCGCCAGATATAACAAACAGAATTAATAGTTTCATATTCTTACAGAAGATCTTCAGTAAATGGTATCCTATCTCATTGTCTCCTGTGGCAGTGGTGATGTTCCTGGTGCCTTTTAAAGATGTGCAGTAATATAATATCTATAAGTTAGACTGTTGATAATACTCCATGACCCATAATATTTTACATTTCTAATTCCATCTAAAACCTGTAATAACATCTTATTTTTAAAGGAAGAAAATATAAACCCAAATTAACACAAATTCCTAATGTACTCATATTTTTTGTTCTTACACATTTTTAATAAAGAAAGTGAATTCTAGGAACAAGCCACATATGATGGCAATATTGAATGTAGAAACATGTGATAGTATCCTCAGTGTTATAAATGCCTTTGAAATGCCATCCTTAAATTTTTTCGTTTAAATAACATTTGTTTATTCCAAATAAATCACAAGATGTCCAAAAACTCATCTTTTTATTAATTTATCAATTTAAAACTGTAGTCTTCTGCAGCTACTTCTATATCACTGTGCAAAACCTGATTCACATGGATATGTTAGTTAATAGCATTCTACAGGTAGTGCAGGAAGGTTGAAATATGTATTGTTCATGCCCATTTCTCATTCCAAACAGGAACCTTGTGCTACATCAACAATAGCGCAAGGCACATGTTGCTTTGGTGGGTTGGGATCAAGTGTAAAGAAATAGCGCAGTACTTAAACAGGCATAATATGTTGTCACCTTTTAATTATTTTGATTTATTTGGATTAAACAACACAAGCAACTTTTAACTTTTTAAATCAAGATAAATCTTTGGACTGATAGGAAGTGATAAGAGTAGTAAATCTTTTGATATTACAAACAAAATACATTTATTCTTAAAACTTGAAAATTATGATATCCATAAAATTCCACTGGACTGTATAAAATAATATGTTAACGGTAAATCAAACATAATAGTTATTATAAATGCAATTTCCTCTTACCCATCAAGATTTAAATTGGTCAACAGCAATTATTCTCAAATTTGGCATACCACATGAGTAAGTCCTTGGAATCTTGTTAGTATAATTATACATAAATAAACATCATCACTAGCTACATAGCACATACATAGCCCTGTTTGATGATAATACCAATAATGAGTAGAAGTACAATTTAGTGAGACAAAAAGAAATTATTCTGTGAAAACTTTAATTACTTAATGTTAATAAATAAAATTTACAGTGAAAGTATAACTATCCAATTTTCTATAGATATTCTGTATGTTCCTCTCCAGTTACACTGCAAATATCTATGTGGCATTCCAGTTCCTGTCACACACATGATAGAATATCATTTGTTAATATTTTGAGTTAACATATGAACTGTCACCTTAATGTGGTGGGGAGGTTAGTGTGCTACAATTTACCCAGAGAGCTATGCTGGTGAGAGTGTATACTCCTGGTAGGGCCACCCAAGCCAGACAGGTCAAAGGGTAGGAGTCACACAAAGAACAACCCACTGGAAACCAGACAATATATGGAAACTGCAAGAAAAAGAATTTGAAAATCACAACATGGAATGTTCTGTTTTTGTACAGAAGCAGAGCATTTCCAAATCTAATACCAGACACAGAAGACTACAACTTGGTGATACAGGAAATAAGATGGCTAAGGAAAAGTATTACACAGAAGAAAATTTGCACTGTTTATTATAGCTCTGATGAAAAGAAACATGTATTTGGAACAGGTTTTATTGTTAGAGGACCAATTCAAACAAGAAATTTTAAACCAATTGACACATGTATGTGCATTCTAAGAATAAAGGGGAAGTTCCAGAACTATAGCCTTATATGTGAGAATGATTCAATGAAAAAACAAAACAAAGAGAGATAAGGAACAATTCTATTAAATAAAAAAACTAGAAAGGGTATATGAACAATGCCCATCATATGACATTAAGGTCATCTTAGAAGATGTGAATGTTAAGGTTGGCAGAAAAACAGACAAAATTGGACTGTACGAGGAAAGTAATGATAGTCAAAGGAAGAAGAAATGCTTTCATCTGAAGCTCAAGCAGGAGGGTATAGACATTTTAGAAGAAAGACAAAAATAGGAAAATTTCGACCCGAACCTTGGACCTCCTGTTTTTCTGAATCGTTATCCAAGTACATATATATTGAAGAGAAAGCATCATTTCCTCTAGCAGCTCAGCTCTCTGTGACAATTATAACTTGCTCCTTGGAAAGGAGTATGTACTGGGGTTGAAGAACTTTGGCATATGGTAAGAGTTGTTCACTGATCCCATTGGATCAGTTGTCCAACTGCCTCCTAAAACTTGTGGAGACATGGAGAAGGGAATGCTGCGACCCCACAGCAAACTCATCTCCCATCATTCGGAAGGGCGTGAGAATAGTACCTAATGCTCGACCTACCTGATGCAGGTTTTCTAGGGTTTTCCCTGCATCTCTTTAGGTAAAACACCATGTAGGATCCTATAGGAAACTATAGCCTATGGGCCCTAGTCAACCCTTGGCTACCTTACTCTACCTTCCACATCCCCATTTTCAATGCCTTTCCTATGCTATTAAAATGGAGTTGATTGTTTCAGGATCACTCTCATGTAGCCTGTTAACCAAAAAAACTAGCCTATCTTTCCTGCATACCTTTCATGTTAGCAATTGATGTCACACACACAACAATTGAGTCTGGCCGCACATACCACAATCAGCTGGGGTTGTAACTTTACATTTTAATATACATATATAATTCATTGTTTGCTTCATAATTTTGTATATTTCAGTTTAATAATATTAAGTAATGATCCTAATATTTAACAACAGTATTGAAACTAATATTGTTATGCCTATACTTTATTAATTAATAAACTGTATAGAAATCTAAAATTTAAAACATTAGGCACTACATTGAGTAAATAAATATTATTATATTATAAATATCAAATTGTTTGACAATTACTATTTCATATAGTTTAAAACATGGAAATGAGTTGAAGTTATTTTCATAAATAAAAAATACTAAATTTCTCAGATACTTACATTTTATTTACAATATAGATTTTTAGATGTTCAAAAACTTTCTTTTAAAGTAACTAGTGTATTTTGAAGCCACATTTAACCTATATTTATCATTAATCTAAATACAATTTTTAAGATACTGCTCTCATAACAAAAAAAAAATACCATTTCAATGAATGAAAATGATCATATGAACCAATTAAAAATTTATTGTCATAAATGTTACAAATACAGACTCATTATTTGCACATAATACTTAAAATTATAAAATAAAAAACTAATACCAAAAGTATCTTATTCTGGTCAAAAATAGCATAAATTGAATGAAAACGATACAAGTTGCTCAAATTAGAAGTTTAAAATAAGCACGGTTCTCTTACAATTTGTCTACTCACTGGGTAAAATCATAAATGTGTGCCAAGGATGAAACAACAAGCAGTGCCAAAAGTCATAAATATCTTTATGTGTAGCCTTGGCTAAAAGTCTTATGTCATCACTGATTACAGGAACCAAAGAGTGCACTTTCTTTAATTAAGTTATAGTATCTGTAGATTACTGGAATAAGTATGTATAATTCAAGACCTGAAACATGTAAGCCAAAAATATTAATGTTTTAATTAATGTATCATTTATTACTCCAATATTTTGTTCCTTTAATTCCTCAACCTCACTAATTTTCAAAATATCATATTTTCATGTGCATATTAATGTTGTATAAATTTTTTATTATATTCTGGACTAAAACCATAGAATAATAAAATCAGTACATGCAGGTGTATGAAACTATGAGTCCTTACAGTTAACCAAATTATATTTATATTGCAAATTCAACAGAAAAATAAGTTATTTACTGGGGAAGAATAACAGGAAACAAAAGAATTAATTTTAACTTTACATAGCATCATAGCTTAATTTTTAATTACTCTAAAATCACAATATGTATCACATGTTATTATAAAAACATATACATCTGTATAAAGTTAAATGATGTATTGTATACAAAAACCACTCTAATTAGCTAAACTTGTGTCTATTATAGCCATACATTCATGCTATACTTACAGTATCATCTGATGAGCAGAGAAACATATTATTATATTTTTGTGTAAGTAATCAAATAAATATGCTCAGGCAAATATCCTGAGAAAATGATAGAAGCAAACAGAATTGAGAACTTCACTTTGAGATTAAGGAAATTTGTACAGAAAAACAGATCATTGGTTGATGTGAATACCTTTGTTGACTTTTCAATTACATATCTCACATTAATGCTCATCACAATTTTAGATTGCTAATTTACATTCTATTTGATTTATCTAATAATAATTATGAAAATTGGTTTCTACCTTTTTGTTTTTAATGTTTGTTTTTAAGAACTGTTGCCCCAACTTAATGTCAAAAAGTATATATTTTTTTTAGCTGAAAACAGTACAAGTGAGCTCTATACTATAGATGTTTCCAGTTCTCTGAGAAGCATTGGTGAGTTACTATGATGATTTTTTATATTTAAGTAACATTTTTATTTTGTAAGATATTGCTCATAAATCACCATAAAATTTCTGATTCACCATGTCACTTTCACAGTAAAACTGAATTGTCTTTTAATAATGTATATAATACTAAACAAGACATTTATTTTTATCTTCATTGAAAGAAATTTAACAGATCTGTTATATTCAACATATACCTCAGTATAATATGCATTGCTTACAACAAAATAAACTGACATTGAAAATCAACAAAAATATATAAATGCTATTAAATGTATACTAAAGAGAAGTAGGTATAATGATAGTTCAGAAATTACTGAGCTTTGAAAGGAAAAATATTTCTTACCATTTTTGTCAACATAGTTAATAAATTAATACTCATTGAACACAACCTTCTCAGGTACTTTGTAACTTATTTTGAACAGAAATTTTTAAGAGCAGAAAATTTGATACTTGGATCAGCTATCATCAAATCTTTGTCCAGCAATCCATCCATATCTTAAGATTTTAAAACTAAATCAGGCATATGTAATCAATTAAAAGAGCAGTTCATGGAATATTTTTAGTAACAACTGAAGACATGTAAGCATGACAGAGATGTATTTAGAGTTTGGAAGTGCCATCTTTGTTTAAGTACAACAGACAAACACCTTAGCTTTTAGAACAAAAGACTAATGTGTTTGTGTGAAGTAGTTTGTCTCGATTGTTATGTATGGAAGAATGTTTACATTGTAAATTACTTTATTTTATGATCAATAAACATTTTTAGCTCATCCATCCCCACTCCATCCCTACAGGGTTATATAAATGGCTCCTCCTTATTCTCAGCTTTTAGGGGCAGCTTCTAGTTAGTGTGTAGGACTGTCTGTTCAACTAACAATTTTCTAATTGCTCCTTTCAGGATCATTTGGCATTCCTATATACTCACACATCTAGAATATAGTCATTGCAGCTTCTAATTTTTTCAATCTAAGTACTGAAAGGATCTTAACTGCTAAAGCACAAATAAAGTAACTGCAAGATTTAATCCAAACCTACTCATTTTTCCTTTATATTAACTATAGGGGAAGCTATTTTTTACTGTACTGTTAAACCTTTGTCTTCAAGAAGTCAGAAAAACAACATTCAGAAGTACATTGTATGATTATTTTGCTGAATGTTTATTGTTTGCAAAATTCAGGTTAAGTAGTAAACTGTATTTTAATGCATTTTTGTGTGGCATTACCTAATCGTTACATTCAAATTGAATTTGGTTATCTGAACAATCCAATATCCAAACAATAGATGTTTCCAATAGGTTCAGATAACCAATGTTCTACTGTATTCCCTAAATCAAGCTTAATTACAACTTGTTAAGATACGATAACTTAGGTTTTAGAAAGCAAAAGTAATTTATTAGCTATTTCTTTCATAGGTCTATATCAAGAAGCAACGGTGAACAGATTTGTAATAAAGACATTTTTGACTGATAATGGGTACCTCAAAATTTTAGAATCAGTGCATTACATTAAAACAAACAACTTTCATATGACAGGTCTTGACACTAAAGATACAATGCTAATTAATATAAATATCATACCTGAAACAAGATCAAATTAAATTATATGTTATGATAATAATAAACACCAATATAATTATTAATTATATACTATAATGTGACATTTATTTTAAATGAAATACAATAGAGTTAAACATGCATAATACATTAACATTTTTAATAGATTTCAATTTGATTTTGAAATTCAGTATTATTGTATGTTATTAGTACACTATTTTTAAAATTGGACTAACAACACTAAAATCAAAATTAAATGTAACAATTATGTTCATTCCTTATCCACATATACTGTATTCAAATAATGTAGTGTATAGTAAATCAAATTATTTTGAGTGCAATCACAAGAAGATATGTATTAAGTTAACATACAGTAAAAAGCTAATTGTGAATTATTTATGTATATTTGAATAATAAAACTGAGATATATGTGTATTTTTGGATAAATTTGAACTTGTTGAGTATTGTGTTTATAATTCAAATGTTATCCTTTAGCATACAAAGCCGAACTAATAACATAGCTATTATTTTGTAGTATTCCAATAAAAACACTGTGATAAATGCATACATTCAATTAATTAATTTTGCTCTGGTTGTAGATAGCAGAGGTGGGGATTTTGACAAAACAAATGCTGTGGATTTTGAGACTGCAATAGCTAAAACAGGCAAGTCTTGGTTTATGACCACAGTAAGTATAGAAATATAAAATAAAATTATTTATCCTGGATGAAAATTAAATAAGATATCTTCAACAGAGCGCAAAATAATCAAATTTTTAATTATTTAGCAATATTAATCCATTAATATACCCCACACACTCCCCTGTAATGCTAATTTTACAAGACCTTCATATCTCAAAATATTGCCTATTAATCTATCCCATCTCTTGGTCTGGATTCAAGTCCCAGCGAAGCCAAGTATTTTCAGCCTTTCTTTCTTCTACTATTCCTCTCTACACTGACCACACAGCTTTCTCTGAGCACATTCGTATGCTGAGCTTGTGACTTAAAGTAAATTTCCCAACTTTCTCCCACATTTTCTATCCTTACACCCTATCTAAATGTTAATAGGGAAAGGACAGAGAGATAGAAAGAAAGAAGGTGACTTACCTGAGGTTCATAGATGGTAGACACCTTGTGCGGTTTAGAGTACTTGAATTTTCGGAGGCACCGCCCCCTTCATCAGAAAGTTAGGAAGACATTTCCTGTGATCGGCTAGCCGACGACTGAAAGCCGATCACTGGAAATGTCTTCCTAACTTTCTGATGAAGGGGGTGGTGCCTCCGAAAATTCAAGTTCTCTAAACCTCACAAGGTGTCTACCATCTATGAACCTCAGGTAAGTCACCTTCTTTCTATCTCTCTATCCTTTCCCTATTAATTGTTTTAATTAACATGACAATGTCGTTTCCTGACTCATATATATATATATATATATATAACTTTTTTTGTCTGTGATTTGGTCTTTAAATAATTTTGTAAATGTTCAATAATTTTGTGGCTGGGTGAGAAGGAGAAATATTCTAAATACCCATAGTTTAACATCAAATTAATTCCTTTTCCTAACCAATATAAAATTTGGATAAATAAACACACAGGAAAACAGGATTATATATGTATATAAGCATGTCTGTATCTGCATGTGTGTTGTGCATACACTATTAAGTGTAGAGATCAGTGATTAATGTGAAAAATGATGTGAAAATTACTGATACTAAGGTCCAAAAAATTGTCACATTTAATATAATCTAATTTAATTCATAAACTAATGGGAGAGATGAAATAATAAAATATAAAAAATCATTTAAGTTGATGCCAATCCATTAATTTGGTGGTTGCTGAATGAAAGAGAGAGTGTTTAATAATTATTATGCCTTGAATACCTCTCTTTCTGATGCATCTTCCATTTAAAATACATTATTGATCCACACACAAAGTGTATGCCTGTCAGCTTCCTAATCCTTTTAAATTGCATGCTCTCTTTAAGGTGACTATTCCTCCGGCACTCTCATGAACATATCAACTTATGTTCATGTTCTATCTGCCCTTAAGGCTTGTACAAACATTATGGAACATTCTGTATATAAGAGAAAGACAGAGAATTAATCAATTACCTTTACATAATTGTATTAAAAATTATTTTTACTCAGTGAAATTTTCTTATTTTCTTTTATCGGCAGTCAGTAAGTTTGCTAATACCTTTAATTATACTAGAAAATGTCATTTAAATGACTTCATCAAAGTGCCTATCATAGTTTATTTCTATAAACGATATGATGAATGGCTCCACAAAAATTTTTATGATTTATTTTCAATGTGGACTTATTTGGTATATGTACCTACCAAATGATTTAATTGTTAATGTCATATTTCATACACTGTAGGTTATGGGCTATACAACATCATGCTTCTATTGTCATCATTTGTGGCAGTATTGGCTAATCAATTCAGCATTGTGTCAATGTCATTCCTTTTACCATCTGCAGAATGTGATCTAAAACTGTCATCCAGTGATAAAGGCTTGCTGAATGCCATGAGTTACACAGGTAATGAAAAAAAACTATATGTATGATTTTATGCAATACTTTCACAGCTTTTAGTTTTGCAGGAAAAAAGTACTGGATGATTAAAAAAGAAAGGTTAAAATCAGCACACATTTTTTTGCATATATTTATTTCATTCTACAGATAGTTGGATGATATCACATCCTGCCATTTAGCTAGTCCATAGTCACAGAAGAATTACAGTAGTGATCCAATTTTTCAGTTTGTCAAGATTAGCTGGTAAAGGTAAATACAGTATACTATACATATCCCTCCCAGGAAGAAATCATGAGGCAAAAGGTTTAGAGGGCCTATCATAAAGTGCTACAACATTTGTCCCTTGACAGCTGGTCCAATGTTAAAGAATTGTTTTTAAAATGTTGAACTGCATCTCATTGAAAATTAAAATTGTCATTATCCTCACATAGGTGTGGAAGGAGCCAGTTTTGAAACATGGTCAGATAAGATTTCCCAGTTACAGTGTTACCGTCAATAAAAAAGGTCCATAAACAGAATTGTTGCATTCTGCACAGAAGTATCATGCTGAAGTATCTCGGGCAAGATATTCCAAGCCCCTGATATGGACATTATGTATGTTTACTTTTCCACTACCATGAACCTCATTACTGAGGAGAACACAGTTCAGGAAAACCAACTTGTCTAAACACTTCCAAGAAGTTCTTGGCAAATTATACACTTTTACCTAAATATGCTTCTCTTACAGCCTGCACAAGCTGTAACTTGCATGACTTCTTTACCAATTTTCCTCTTAGCACATACCACACTGTTGTGTGTGGCCTCTCTAATTCCAAGTTGGCTTGCCATATTGATTTCACAGGGCTGCATGGGAAACTGTTTCTAGCTTTGCGAAGTTTTCATCAGACATACCTGGCCTCTCTGAGCTCTTACCTTTGCAGATGATGCAACTGCTATCAATAAACTGCCAGTGCCATCTGTAAATGGTGATATCATGAGGAGGTTCACTGCTGTACTAACGCTAAAATTATGTTTGACAATCATAACAGAGCCACACTATTGAACTCAATCACCAAATAAACCTTCTGTTGGGCAGAGACCATCTAAGCAAACTGAAAAAGAACAGTTGGGAAACATACAATAACATGGAGAGGCATCTAGTTATAGACCAGGATTTGCCAAACTTTTTCCTCAATGGAACACTTCTGACAGAACACTTGGTTTATTTTTTAGGATGGGTGACTTCTAGTCATAAAAAGTAAAACAAGATTATTTAGTAATTATTTTTAATATAGACCAGTAATATAATATAAATAAATAAATTACTTAGTGACTTTGATGATTTTGGGCCCTTGAATTGCATATCTTATTAACATCAGGCACAATATTTGCTCCAGATGGCTGTTACTAACTCATGTATTTGTTTCCATAATTCTCTGGGCCCATTCTTGATGAATTCTGCTGGTATTTCATCTGCCCCCGGTGCTTTGTAATTTTTTTAAATTCCTGATAGCTCTATATGTTTCATTTCTAGTTGGTTCCTTCCAAGCCAGGTCCCCACTTAGTTGTTCCACCATTTGAGTTGTAATAGGGTGGTTCAGTAGTTCTTGAAAGTATTCTGCCCATCTTTGCATAACACCTTCAACTGTGCCTACTATATTGCCCATTTTATTCTTACATAATGCTGGTCTTGGTTGGTATCCTGCTTTTACTGCTTTAATTTGCTCGTAGAACTTCCATACCTCTCCCATACCATGTATCTTTTGCAGTTCTTCCAAGTAATTCCGTTCATGTTCTTTCTTTTTCATTTGGCACTTTCCTTGCTTTTTACCTGCTGTCTTCAAATTTCATAACATTAGTTCTAGTTTTTGATAATAATTATGCTCAGTACAAAATATACAAGATTTAATTACTTTACAACTAACATTTAGAGAATTGAAACATTATTTTAGGGTCATATTTAAAAGACTTCTCAAAGACACAGATTTTAAACAATGAAATTTCTAACTTGGAATAGGTAGTAATAGGAAATTGGAAGAAAGTTACAAACAGAGTAATTTCTGACAATAGCAGTTTCTGTATGGTCTGGAAGTTGCCGCTGGCCATCAGGTCTCATTCAGAGATTCCTTTTGACTCCTGGATAAGAAATGAGCAACTTGCATCTTAAATTTTCTTAAATGCTGCAAAGACAAGACCATTCCACCTTGGGCCATCCAAGTCAGGCCCACATAATAGATCATAAACAGTTTATCACTCCTGCACTTGGCTTCAACTGTCTTTCTGTCTTGCTCCTGAATGTGTTGAATCGCAACCTTCCTGTCTCTTTCCACAATTATAATGTATCCTAAGTACAGCAAAATCCATCAACATCCTCTTCTAACAACTTTTCCCCACTCCTACATATCATTTCCCTTGGGATGACAGGAATAAATTCCTCCCTAATCAAAAATGTTCATCTCAGTAATATGGAACAAGTATGCACCCCACCTACCACCAATAGTAAGGAAAGTACAAGCTCTGTTCCATTGTAAAATTCTAACAGAATACCGTCACTTCATAAATCCTGAAAAGGAGTCAGAGTGTCTTGGTTTTATTGCCCTGTCTGTAAGCTCCTTCAACTTCCCTCAAACTGACTCGCTTTGACTTCATACCGCCAAATTATGTATTAAGTTGTTTTATCATTACAAGGTGTAATCTTGTTGTTTCCTTGCAGTGTTTCGTGGAGTTGTCTGATTTGGCGAAGGCTGATGTAATCAAAATCATCAAATGTTACTCGGATTCTGTTGACTTTATTTGGTGCTGTATATGTGGAACAGTAGCCGGAATTTGCATTTTCGTTTGTGTCTTAAAAACTACCATATAATTGAGACATATTTCAATAAATCAAACCACCACCAAATTTTGTCGCGGTAAATGTAGACCTCTGTTTGGAGACCAATTACTCCTGTCAGTGTAAAACTCATCAGCAATGCTACTGTAATATTAAGCAGTGCTACAGCTTCGGGCCATCTTGTAAATCTATCGATAAAATATTAGAACATCCACGCACGGGTGAAACGGAACGACTATGTCCACATGATTATGATCGAATCTCGAAGTGGGCACAGTAAAACGACCAGAAGGTGCATTGTTATGTCGTTAGATTTTCGATCTGTGAGAATACAATCAAGTACACGCCCAGCGATTAATATCCTTTGACATTCCAGGCCATTCGTACTAGCGTTGCAACAAACAACAAGTTGTACGTACATCTGGATGAGATAGGCCATGATTGCATTCAAAAATCTTTCGTCAAAGTGATGGCCGAATGTCTCCCGTGGACGTATCGCACCTAACGACACTGTCAGTCATCTAATCGCAGCAGATAGATTTTCAATGAGGTCATACTTCGCCGCAAACGTTCCAACTCCGCATCGTTCTGTTGATGTTGTACCAGTTCACCTGCGGAGAGAGAAAAGGAAGCATCAATTGCATCTACATCTGCTCCTGCATTCTGATCTGCTTTTACATGCAGAATGTCTGTAGTATAATCCTATTGGAGTTGCTGTCTAGGAGTAAGTTTATCCAATATTTAATTAAACATGAAGGTTAAGGGTTTATGGTCTGTTTTTATGAAGAACTGACGACCCTCGGTGAATAAATGAAAATATTTAATCATATAAATAGCCTGTCGTACTTACTACACTTCCGTTGGGTGGAGAAAAGCTTCTTTGGAAAAACCTCAAAGGTACTGTAATAAGTGGATATGGCAATAGCCATTTTATTTCCCCACTGGGTGAAGAATATTGGCAGCAGTACAAGTAAACTCCAAGGCGCCAAAGAAGAAAGACATAGGGTTTCAGAACGTGCCAAAAACACCGTTGTTTGGGGACTTAAAAATCTGATACCTGAGTCTATTTCTCTGACCCTGGAATTTTATAAGGCCAGAAATTAAGGAGAGAAATCACAGGTCAAGATGAATTTGGATTGTAGGCTGAGAGTTAGGTGATCTGCCATGCATCTCACAATGGGGTGAATAAAGGAGATAACCTGTGAGGATGAATGAGAGAAATTTGGTCACTTAGGCATGAAGAATTGAACAAGCGTATTCCATCCTTGGCCTCCATCTTCTGTTCTTACCCCACACACTTCCCTCCAATGCTAATTTTACCAAACCCTCATGTCTTAAAACGTGGCCTATTAATCGCTTTTCCCCTATTCTGTTTAGAACTTCCTAGTTTGTGATTCTATCCACCCATCTGATTTTCAACATTCACCTATAGCACCACATTTCATAGGCTTCTATTCTTATCCTTTCCACAACTCCTATCATCCACATTTCACACCCATATAACTCCATGCTCCATTACGAACATTTTTAGCAACAATTTCCTAATATTCACACTTATATTATCCGTAAGTAAATTCCTCTTTTTCACGAAAGCCTTCCTTGCCTGTGCTATCCTACTCTTTATGTCTACTATACTTCTACAATCCCTAGTTATTACGCTTCCCAAGTAGCATAATTCCTTAACTTCCGTCAAAATATCCCTTCCCAATCTAACACCCTTTGTTATTCCACTGTTTCCTATACTACACTTCATTACCCTGGTTTTCCCTCTATTAATCCTCATATTGATCTCTTTCTCCAGGACTCTGTTCATGCCATTTATTATGGTTTACAAGTCTTCTTCTGATCCTCCTAATACTACAATATCATCCACAAAGCGTAAGGTTTTTATTTCTTCTCCTTGCAGTTTGATTCCTTTTCCATATTCCATTTTCACTTTCTTCATCGCCTATTCTATATATAAGTTAAACAGCAAGGGCGACAGACTGCATTCTTGCTTACTCCTTTCTTGATTTCTGCTTTCTTTTCTTGGTCTTATATTCTAATTACTGCTGCCTGTCTTCTGTAGAGGTTATGTATTAGCCTCCTTTCTCGATATTTTATTCTAGTAAACGTAGGCCAGTTTTTTCGTAACCTGTCTTCTAAAATTAATCGAAAAGTCAATATTGCTTCTCTTGTCCCTATATTCTTCCTAAAACCAAACTGATCCTCTCCTAACTCGCATTCTATTTGATGTTCCATTCTCCTATATACTGTTTTCGTTAGTATTTTGCATGCATGGGATACTAAACTAATTGTCCTGTGCTCTTCGCATCTATCACACCCAGTCCTCTATATTATGGATATAATTATGTTTTTACTCAAATCTTGTAGATTTTGCAAACTATCCTGAACAGCTATGATACTGCTTCTTCGCCCAATGATCATATCAACTCTGCTGGAATGTTATCAATTCCTGGCGCCTTACCGTCACTCAGGTCTGTCAGCCATGGCCCTGTCAAACTCTGACTTTAAAATTATGTCCCCCAACTCTTTGTCACCCACCTCCTCTTCTTCTTCTATTACTGACTGATCTAGACTTCCACCATGATACAGATATTCCTTCCACCTTTCTGCTTTTCCTTCTTTATCCATAATTGGCTTCCCATCTGCTCTCCTGTTGTTCTTGCTAATATTTTCCCTCTCACCAAATGATTTTTTGATTTTCCAATAAGCTGTGTCTATTTTCCCTTTCACCATCAAATCTTCAACCGTTTTGCATTTATCTTATAGCCAAACCTCTTTGGCTGATTTGTATTCCTATCCTCAAGCGTCTGTACCGCTCATTTTTACTATTTCTTGTGTTATCCACACTTTCCTATTGGTCTGAGCTATTTTTGTTTTGCTGCTCTAGTCATTTCTTACTTCAAGAGTGCCCATTTCTCTTCTAAATTGTTTCTTTCTCCTTTCTCTATTAATCTACTCCTGATATCTTCTTTGAAACTCTGAAAAACGTCCTGTTGTTGCATTTTTCTATTTCCCATATTTTTGTTCTAATTCCTTTCTTGATGTTCTTCATTTTCAGTCTGCATTTCATAACCAGCAGAATATGGTCAGAGTTAGAGATAGAGAGATAGAACTTCAGAAATATAAAACACAAAGACAATATCAAAAAGCCACTATTAATAGTTACTTCATAATGAATCAAAAACATAAAGCATGTCATGGTTGTCAGCAGGTGCATGCATCATAAATGGTAAATTTAAAAAAAGTGTCTCAAAACATCATCCTGGAGCCAGACTATAATCCCAGGAAGCGGATGTATCAAACAGAAAACATAGTTATTAATAAAATCTAATAACAGCTAGAAATAAGAAAGCAGTTCTGCAGCTGTTACTTTGTGAAATCATGAAGTATGGGCTGCTACCAGAATCTCGGAACTGCAATGTCATAAATTGAGAAGTTCCACTCCCTGCACAGCGCCGTCAGAGCTGACCACGATACAATTTTTAATGTTTTTGACGAATTAATATTAATAAAAAGATTTCTGTTTATGCACTTGTTGTGGTTTATTTGGATAATAATAGTTTTAATAAACATTTAGCTGGAGGCATTTTGAAGACTTTCATAATTCATAATCCCATAATATGTGACTTTTTCCTAAAATTAACTTTCTTTATTTAGGATTTTGTGTCAATGTTATGTGTCCACATATTGAATTTCATTGAAGCATGTAAATGAAAACAAAATTTTATGAAAAGTGAATACCCCAGAACTATTTTGTGTTGTTGTTCCAGGCATGATATTTAGTTCTTTTATCTGGGGAATTTGTTCTGATAAATATGGAAGAAGAATTCTACTCGTTGTATCATATGCTATAGATGGGCTTTTAAATTTTATAGGATGTTTCTCTCAAACGTTCTGGTTTCTTCTTTTAATTAAATTTTTCAGTGGAATGATGTAAGTCAAACATATATAAATCTATTTACTTACATAATATTTGCTTTAACTCAATAATAATGTCCATTGAAAAATGTTTTAATCAAGTTATGTTAAGATTATAATGTTTTTGTTGTGGTATTCAGTCCTTAGACTGGTCTGATGCAACCCTCCAAGCTAACCTACACTGCGTAAACATAGATACCACATCCCACATTCTTCCTAATTTGCTTAGCGTATTCTATCATTGTATACATAGTTTCTTTTACTATCTCTCTTATTGTTTTGTACTCATATTCTTGATATGTTGTAGTCATATTTTGTTTGCTCTGCTTTGTTTTATTTATTTATCATTGTATACATAATTTTCTTTACTCATATGTTGTATCCATATTTTGTTTCTTATATTCGTATTCTTAGTGTGATATGTAACATATTCTTTGACTTGTCCTATTTCCTCAATAGAGGACTAATGGATCCAATAAATCTTATCTTATCTTATCTTATCATCCTTGACATGCCTCTTCTGTTCTTACTCCCCCACACACACTTTCATCTAATGCTAATTTTACAAGACCCTTGTGTCTCAAAAAGTGGTCTTTGGATCTATCCCTTCTCTTCTTTTCCCCTATTCTGCTTAGAACTAGAACTTCCTGGTTAGTTACTCTATCCACCCATCTGGTTTTCAGATAATATATCGTTAGCATTATCCAATTAAGTGAAAAATAATGCTTAAGAACCATTGAAGTTAACCTTCTAAATATAAGACATTGTAACTGAACACAGTCTTCAATACTTATTTATAAAATAATAATGTATAATTTATGTAGTGTTATAATTTTTTTTTCAATAGTGCTTTGCATTCAAATGATCACAATATGGATATTTGTAACATAAATAGAATCTATTATTTCATTATATACTTCTAATACTTATAGTTTTCCTTCGGCTAATATAAGCAATACTTTGTTTCAACGATTTTTCTCATAATTCCCGGGGTGTTTGTTTTGTATGTATACACCAATGGAAAAAGGTTAACAGACTTACAGTTGTTATTTAAATGGTTTCTACAATACATTTTTTTCTTTTAGTCCGCATCCACCTTTTCAATTCCAACTGCCTCCTAAAATAGTGAGGACACAGACAAGGGAATGCTGCGACCCCACAGCAAACTCGTCTCTTGTCATTCGGAAGGGCGTGAGAATAGTACCCAATGCCCTACCTTCCTGATGCAGGTTTTCTAGGGTTTTTCCTGCATCTCTTTAGGTGAAACACTGGGTAGGATCCTTAAACCACAGCCCAAGGGTTCTAGTCAACCCTTTGCTCTACTTTCCGCATCCCTCCTTTTCAGTTCCCTTCCTATGCTATTAAAGGGGAGTTGCCTGTTTCCGGATCACCCTCATGTAGCCAGTTAACCCAACAAAAAAAACAATGCTGCAGGTTTGTATACTTCCATTTGTTGTATTTTCGTTATATTTAATATAATATAGCATGTTTATAGTGAAAAAGCAGAGTTCAACAACAAATAACTTTTCGTAAAATATTGTCACGTTTCCGTAGGATCGTGACATTGAATAACCTCTACGTGGGTGTTTTATTCAATCGCTCCAAAGGAGGGAGCAATGCCACATCTCAGGACCTGCAGTGAACCACGTTCTTCTACCACTGCAGGTCCTGAGATGTGGCATTATATATAATACGCGAGTGGAAAGCTTAAATAAAGTTAATCTGTTTCCTTGCTTTTCTGTGTGTGGGTGGCGAACTCGAACTAAAGACCTACTCTCTCTTTTGTATGTAAGAGGAGGCCATTCAGGAAAGGGGCCATCCATAGAAAATTGGGATGCTAGCGGAAGTGGCCGTAGCTAATTAGAAGAACGACTGAAAAGACGGAAGGTCCATGAAAAATTTGGAATGTTACAGCAAGATGCATAACATATGCTGTATTTACGCCTTCCAAGATGAAGCTTAATGAGTTAACCAGTGGATAGATTGATTATGGTGGTGGCTCAATCAAGGACGCAAAGTCAAAATAGGAAAGAGTTTATTCCCAAATGCAACAGTTTGAGAAAGAAGTTAAAACTAAGGAGGAAGAAAGCAGAGTGTCTTTCAGTGCAGCTTCATCTGCTTCCAGAGAGGAGATTGCCGAGGTAGCTCTTCCCATGGACTTGACGCGATTTTATTTCATCACTGGGTGAAGAATTCCCCATATTGGAGACAGCAGTAAACACCAAGGCGCCAGAGAGGCGAGACATCGGGTTTCAGAACGTGACAGATCGGCCTGAGTCCAGTTCTTTGAACCCGGGAATTTTGGAAGGCCATAAATTTGGGAGAGAAACCGCGGGCAAAGCGGGGTTGTAATTGGATGCTGAGGGTCAGGTCATCCGCCATGCATCTCATGGTGGGGTGAATGAATGAGATGACTGCGAGGATGGATGGGACAAATTTAGTCAGTCAGGGTTGGATATTTGAAGAAGGAAGAAGTCTAGAGGGTGCGTGGTCTTTGATCCACAACACGGACCGTCGTGGAGGAGAAATTCGGTCAGTTGGGCATGGAGTATTGAACAAATATGATGTCAGGAGAGTGAGTGCTAGTTGAGCCACTACACTAGAGAAATTAGGCAGTCAGAAACTAGCTTTGAGCTTGAGAAAACGAGGAATCTTGCTGGCGTAATAGAAGGAAGAATGTCCCTACAACGAGGCGAACTGCAAGCAGGTGTCCAAGTAATTTCCCAGAGCCCAGGAACGAGCTCTAGAGGCGACCAGAATTCATGGAAGACGGACCTCAAGATACCGGCGTGGGCAAAGGACGAAGCTACGAAGCTGTTTACGATCCACAATAAATCTCAGATGTGTTAGTGCCAATATCTAAAAGCGGGTGATGACGATTTTGTTGCTGCACGATAAGCTCATAAAAAATTACCCGTAAGTAGATAGAGTCTTACTAAATGCAATTGAGCTAGCCGTGGTAAATTTTAAAAAACTAAGCCTTAAAGTTTAGTAATTATTGTTGTTTTCTTTTGTTTTCTGTCATTAACTTCCCTTACTAAAGGTTTTTCTTACTATATCCACCAGTGCTTTTATGTTTTCAGTGTAGTATTTGGTTATTGATTTTTAAGTGGAATCTTGCCTTTCTGTCTTTGGGCTGCTGCGGTTAGGTTATCTCTGTTTCTTTATTGTTCGCTTAATGATCTTGATGGGGAAATTAGTTGGGTCAGTAGTAGTTTGAGATATGTCCATTGATGGCGATGGTGGGAGATTTTCATATTGGTTGGTCCTGTCTGTTTAATTATTTGGACCAATGTATTGTCAATATATGTGGCCATTTAAGCAATGGGGCAGTCTTTTGCTAAACGACATTTTTATAGTTGAAGCACGTCATTGCATCGACAGAGAAAAATATTCGATAGATTGTGTCGTCAAAGAGGTGTTTGAGAGAGTCTGAAAGTTTCCTTAAATCCTCAGGTTCTGTGTAAACTTGACGTCGGGAATTAAAAATATGACTATATCCAATTTCATGCACACCAGCCTGAAGGAATGCTATTTTGCTTGTGGTTTTAATGTATCATTAAGTTATCTTTTTCGATAATTTCATGTAGGATTATTGGACGTACGTTAGATATAATAACTCTTTTGTGTTGATGTATTTTAGGTCTTATTCCTAATTTAAGGCCTTCGATGATTAATGTTTTAGTTGTATCAGTAACTCTCTTTTGTTGATAAAAATAAACCTATTCTGCTATTTGAGGCGTGTGAGACAAACCTTAATGGTCCAATAATGCTGCCTACTGCTTCGGAATATGAGTGCACCAGCTAATATTTCCTCAGTCGTGCAACAAGGCTGAACGGGCCTCGAAATAGAAAAGGATGATTAAATTCATTTACATTTACATTAGCCCTCTATAGTATTTTATCAACACATGATTAATCATCAGCGTGACCGTCACATTTTTTGAAAATTCACCTTTTCACGCCACCTTGTCTACGAGATATGAATTACATCATTAAGCTAGGAACAGAACATCACTACCGTAATGTCCCGTTATGTCAAGGGAAACGAGAATTTGATAATAATGGGTGATTGGAACGTAGTAATAGGAAAGGGAAGAGAAAGTGATGTAGTTGCGGACTATGGACTTGGGAAAAGGAATACAATGGGAGATAGGCTAGTAGAATTTTGCATTGAGCACAAATTAGTCGAGACGAATACTGGTTTAGTATGCCCATAGCCACAACACCCAACTTCAACCAGTGCTTCACACTGACCCCTCTCAAAGCCCTACCTCCCGACTCATCAGAAGCTGAACTCCATCCGTGGGAACTTTCATTCCAGCATGTCCTACAGTCAAGACTAAGCCCTGGACTCAACATCCTATAACTCTTTATCTCCAACCTTCCCCCCCCTCCCTCCAAAGCACGAGTCCATTGGAAGTGTACATACAATAAATCCTTCTGTGTGTGTATACCTTGCCTTTTGTTTGAATGGTGGTTGTATGTATGTATGAATGAGAGTGTGTATCAATATTTAAACATTGACACCTCTAAGGGTGGATGTGTTTGAATGAATGTGTGTCAAGATGGGGGTGTTAGTATGCATCTCCCCAACCCCCATCAAGTCCTTGCCTCTTCTCAGACCCTTATTGAGAGAGAAAGTTGGTGACCTGGTGGGGTCAATTGTTTACGACCTAAGTTAGCAGAGCAGCAAATTTTGGCTGCTCAGTCGTCGGCTAGCCGATCACTGGAAATGTCTTCCTAACTTTCTGATGAAGGGGGCGGTGCGTCCGAAAATTCAAGTACTCTAAACCTCACAGGGTGTCTACCATCTATGAACCTCAGGTAAGTCATCTTCTTTCTATCTCTCTGTCCTTTCCCCATTAATTGTTTTAATAAACATGACAATGTCATTTCCTGACTCATATATATATATATATATATATATATTATATATAAGTTTTAAATCAATATTGAATCAAATATTTTTGCAATGCTTCCACTTTTAAAAAAAATATAAAATTTATGATTTGTTAAAATTCTAACTTAATAGGGAAAAAATCAAGGTCATTTTTTGATTTAGTGCAAAAAATAAACATGAATCAATTATCAAAAATTAAAAAATGTAACTATCACAGTTATAGAGTATCCTATTTCTAGAGTAAAATTTATTCTTTGGTGCATTGTAATACTTATGAAGTGTATAAGGACATAAAGTTTACTTTTTAACAAACAGACCAAAGGGGTTTCAAATGGTATTAAAATTTCAGATGCTGTGGATGATGAGTAAAAGCAATGTTGCACTTATCACTTCATCTCCACACAGCTATTGCAGCCAATATTCAACCAGATTTGCCTAATGTATCTGAAATAACCTCAAGTAGGACTGAATTTCATTCTGGCCAGCCAGCTGTCCTGAAGAAAAGGGGCTTTGGGGCCTTTAATATTTGAAATATTATTGCATCTCACACTGGTAAATCAGTGTATGTAATTCAGCCACTCTTCATTCCTCTTTCCTATCAAAATTATTATAGATAGCAAGTGGCGATGTCACATTCATTTGGGTTGGAAGGAGAGAGCAGTTGACTTTCCTTAAGGTGTTCCTTAGGTATCACAAAGATTGTAACGAGTAACACATCACATTTTTGTGAGCCACCATTTTTCGAGAAGTTAGCCTCCATTCTCAGGATAGAGAGCCTGTGTTCCAGCCAGCAAATGATATATTAATTGTGCTAATCAGTATCTTACTTATTGTTATATTTTTGTTCTAATTTAATTCTATGACAATATAGTTTGTAGATATTATCAGCTATGATTTACTGTTATTCTTCTTGATTTTGAGCAGATCTATGTCTCATCACAGACAGTTACTTCAAAATTTAGAGATTACACTCAAAGTTTTTACATAATGATGACCCATGCAAATAACATTTTTATTATAGAATTTGTGGACCACTATCCATGTCCAGAACTTACTTAGCAGAATTCCATGGTCTGAAGTATAGATCAAAAATAATTTTATTGTCTGGGTCATTTGTATCTTTGGCTTCAATATGCATTTCAGGTAATTTATTTAAAATATTTTAATTAATAATGTTAAAGTATATTATTATAAATTTAATATCTTATGTAAGTTTTTACAAGCTCTGACCAAGATCAGAAACTATAAATTCAAGATGTTACATTTTGACCTGCCTGTTGGTCTTTGTCAAACAACAGTTAAGTATAAAAAATATTTATGTGCATTTGGACAGCATGTAACAGTTTTGTAAAATGAGTCTCACAGCATGTGGACATGCTGTTCACCCTGAAACTGTTTCGCAAAATGTTGAGCACAAATATTTTGAATTACTGTTTCAATGAGAAGAGCATTTAATCACTAATAATCAGTACAGTAAAGTCCTTTGATCCGATTTCCAGCTTGAGCCAAGTAAAAAAATACATTTTTGTGTGAAGTAAATACTAATGAAGTAGTCCATGGTACAAGAAGGGTCGTATTTATGCTTGTCTCACTAAACTGGCAGCTCTCCACAATTGTGCTCCTTTACATAAAAATTGGGCAAATCATTTAAGTAAAGGGGAAAGCACATTATTATATTTTTACATCAAATATAAATTAATTTAGATACTGATGTCATTACTTAAGTGTCTTAACAATGTGAATACACCAAAATCGAAATACATGTTTGAAATACTGATTTTCAAACAATAAATCAGGAAAAG
This sequence comes from Eucriotettix oculatus, assembly GCA_034510155.1. Classification (NCBI taxonomy): domain Eukaryota; kingdom Metazoa; phylum Arthropoda; class Insecta; order Orthoptera; family Tetrigidae; genus Eucriotettix; species Eucriotettix oculatus. The sequence goes on from CM067381.1 coordinate 9,505,670, forward strand.
GGTGTTCAAGAGTCAAAGACACAGTTGCAGCAGAATGTCTTGACTAGTTGGATAGAATTTAAATTTAACAATAAAGAAAAATTTTAAATCATAGGCCATCATTATATTGCTTGTTAAAATAATTAGAAATGCATTTGTATTATAAAATTTATTGTCTTTCAATAGGTATTGCTTGGTTTGTTATTCCACTGACTTTTTCATATAGTCTCATTGATGGCTACATAACATTTAATTCTTGGAGATTATTTGTAGCTGTAGGTTCATTGCCAAGTTTCTTGGCTGCCTACTTCATTTATAATATTAGTGAAAGTCCCAAGTTTTTAATGACACAAGGACAAAATGAAAAAGCTTTACAAGTGTTTAAAAATATTTACAAGTGGAATAAAGGAAAAAGTGGCGAATCATACCCTGTAAGTAACTGTAAACATTTACATTCATGCCAATTGTAACTTATGTTCTAATTGCAAACATTCCATTGAATCACTAATTCTTTGTCAACTTTATGCATTTTCTATAATATTTTAAAGGTTAAAAGTCTAGTTAAAGAAAATATTAATTATACACCAAATACACAGTTGAATGATATACCAGGAAAAAGTATTTTTGGTGTTTTTGAAATGTTATGGGAACAATCTAAACCGTTGTTCTTAAAACCACATCGTCCAAAAGCACTGTTTGTTTTTTTCATCCAATTTCTTCAACTTCTTTGGTAAGAAACAATTAACAATATACTATTTATGAAATTATACACTAATAAGCTTTCTTTCTTTACAATAAGTATTTATTTTAACCTGTTATCAGGTCTTTTGAGATAATAAATCCGTTTTGTATAGTACATATGATTGTAGCATAGTCTAACAAAAAATATAATTTTGTATAGTCCAGTCAGATGTAAAAACTTTCACCATTAAACAAAATACTTATTTATAACTTATTCTTCTGTTCTAAATCTTTAGTTTCAACACACTTCGCCTGTGGTTACCACAGATTTTTTCATCCCTTGAGGAATATGCACACATTCAACAAGAACATAATATTAATGATGAAGGTGTACCACTTTGTGAAATGTTGCTTTATAAAATGCACACAAATGAAAGTGATGTTACTATGAACAATGGAACAGTATGCACTGTAGTAAGTGATTATTTCCTCTATATTGTCTTCTGCAATAATAAATAATTCTAAACATAACATGGGAAAAATTATTCTTCAGTTTAAGCCACATTTAAATAAATTTATACAAATAAAATTCAAAAGTTCAATGAAATTTTTAAAACTGTATACATTTGAATTAAGATATTTTAACATTGGACATTTAGTGAACCAATCGATAAAATGTAAACATTATAATTCAGCAATGTTAATAATTTTATTTGCAAATATTAATAGTTGAAAGATATAATAAATTAATTCTGAAATTTTGGACAGAAATATTTTTGTTTTGTGTGAAGTATTACTAATATATTAAACTCTGTTGAAATTTCCTTTTTAATTTGGTGAAAAATGAGAATAAATCCAAATTACTTATACTTACATTAAGTTAACATCATAGGTTGCCAACCAACATGTACAGAACTTGCAAGCTTAGATTTAGTATCTAAATAATTTTTTCTACATGGAAGCATTAGGTATGAGAAAAAGACTCTTTAAAATGTTTCATTACAGAATATGATTCCAATCAATTCAAATAGTTACCTACTTTTATACATATTAAAAGGGATATTTATTTTACGTTATGTCCAATAATTATATTAATAATAACCATAATGCAATTAATATCTTACAGGGTATGATGAAAAGTGGAGTGTATGTAAACAACATGATAGTTTCAATTGCAACTATGGTAACTTTCTTTTCTGCAAGCTTCACAATAAACTATATAGGAAAGAAAACTATGATGAGTAAGTAAAAAATGGTATGTTTATAATAAACACTCCATTCATAAAGAACTATTTAATACAGATGTTGTGTTTAAATTCCACAAAGCCCTTCACTTATACACAATATCTGCATTTTGGTTTTACAATAGTAGAAAGTGTTTTTTTTAAATATATATAGTCTTATTTGTTTTCTAAATTTTAAGCGTCATCACTGATAATGTCTGGAGTTGCTTCAGTATGTTTTTATTGGACACAAAACAGAGAGACAACATTATCTCTCTCAGCAATTTACATTGCAATGCTTGGTGTAAGTCACATTGTCAGTATAGCAATTGTGGTGGATTTGTTCCCTACTAATTTGAGGTAAAATATTTTCTTTTAATTAGTTTACTTTTCTTATTCATAAATACAATAAATGGTAATTTTAGCTTCTCATTATTAATAAAAGCTGGCACTCTTATTAAATTACTTAGTCTCTTTTGGCTTCACTTTCAATTAATGTAATTCAGTCATGATAACCTAATGGACAGGTCTGTTTAATTTATTCATTACATTTGTTGAAATATTAACTTTTGAATAATGTTCATCCTTGAAAATAATAGGTTTTCCTGGTGAATCTGTTAGATAAACAATTCTTGGACTTCATTGTAGGTGGGAATGGATACTACTACTGGACATGCAAATTGTGGCTTAATTTGTTAATTTTTTTAATATGAATTTCATTTAGTTCTGTGCATAAGAAAGCTCTTATTTAACTATCTACAAATTAGATACAAAGTACACAATTTTTAATAACTATTCATTATTGGGAATGAACAAATTAGGCTTGCTCTTCAATAAATTATAAATATTTTTTTAATAAAATTTTAGTAAATATTGTTATAAATTGCAATTTCACAGAAATCTTGCAGTTAGCCTCACATTGATGTCAGGACAAATAGGAACTGTTTTAGGAAATGTTGGATTTCCTTTACTAATGAATCTTTGTTGTGAATCTGTTTTCTTCACTCTTGGTGCTATTATATTTGGTAAGTAAATACTGCTACCATTTGTGTTGATGTGTGAAAGTGTTTGTGCACATATACAACAATGAAAATAACTCAAGGTTGTATTTTATAAGTTTCAAACAAAGGGCAACTACCCTGAGTCAAGTCAGTTGGAACCATTAAGAATTTTTTTTATGTTTCTTCTTAAACATATTTAAAACTCAAAATCTCACCCTAACATGTACTCTCAACTTCATTATTCACATGGCCCATAAATGTTTTTCTATTCTGTACATTTAAAAACAGTCAAATCATGATAGAGCTAGTTGCTCTATCTATCAAGCCCATGAGCATGTGTTTAGATCTTCCAGCCCAATGGAGTCAACTCCTAATACCACGGACAAGTTTCAACACTTTTTGGTTTGTCATTTTTTCTCATTTAACCAACAAAAATGCCACGAATTATGTGGGGGAAGTTATTAGTAACCAAATAGCCCACCCTACACAAATTTGTCATGGGGGTATGCAAGACAAGTTTTACATTCACTATGATTATTCATGTGAGTCATTTAGATTTTATTGCTCAATTGCATAATAGCATTACTAAAAACTTAAGATATACATTGCAAATACAACAAGAAAGAAAGTTGAATTAATTTACTTTCAGTCAAATATAAATAAAAATTGGACAGCACTGGGCTCTCAGATAGTATGTATAAGTTTGTGTGTATTTGACTTCATCACATTACCTTACATGTCTCATATGTTGATGAGCAACTAGCTCCTATACTGTTCAGACATGTGCTGTCTGAAGAAAGGCGCTTAGGCTCTTAAAACTTAAATTTTTCTTTCATTCCTGCCAGTCAGCCTACTATCAGTTTTAGGTTAGTCACCTGCTGTTCTCCCTGTCTTTTCTATCCCAATGAATGATTTGTTTTGGCTTTGTCACCTAACTTACCTTTCTTAATATATATAGACAATTAAGGACGGGAAAGAAGAATAAGTTTGGTGGCTTACCTGAAGTGTAAATTTAGTGAGTACTAAACTGCCTCCTTCATCAGAAGATTAGCAACTGCATTCCAAGTCATGGCCAGCTGAGGGAGAAAGATAGGAAATACGCTTCGAAACATATGTTTGGCACAGAATTATGCTCAGGGAAAGACATATGTCAAGCGTGTAGAGAAGAAAGGAAGAAGGACTGAAAATATTCGGCGCCGCCGGGACTCGAACCCGGATCGTCACAGAGCCTCCTCTGTGACCGCGGAGCGCCTTGACCATTAGGCTACGTCGCCGGTGCGTCGAAGATAGTCAGTCATGGATATATATACGATGTATTTTCTATCTTTCCTATCTTTCTCCCTCATTTACTATCCTTACTTACTATCCTTACTTAATATCCAAAAACCTGTGACTTCGTCACGTTACAAACGTTTCATTAATTTATATATATATAGGATAGGATAGGAAAGAGACACAGAAAAAGTTATCAACTTACCTTAAATTGATAGTAGCTGTCAACTGCTAAATGTGAATTTTCAAGAACCTTAGCTCTCCTAAATAGTGTGTCTGAATGACTCATGACTAGGTTATGGCTAGCCCACCATTTGGTGGCAACAATTGACACACAACTAAGTTAACAACTCCAAACTTCAGTTGTGTAAGATTAAACAGTAAGAGTGATCAATTAGGTATTTATTAAATATGATACATTCAAATAACTGAATACAACATAGTGTAGTGTTTATTTTATCACTAATTTACAGTATGTATTTTGTATACTACGTTTTGTAATATATTGCTCATTTCAGATACATACCATTCGTTTTAGACAAGAATAATACAAGCCCAAGTATAACAAATTGTTTTTTTTTCAGTTGTTGCTGCATTATGTTTCCTACTACCAAACACAAATAAATCATCATTAAAGTAATTCAAAATATATAAACGTATACTATGAGGTACTGCTGAGTACAGGTGATCTGTTTTTCCTATCATTTTGGGGAATTAGACAAATGGTTTATATACGCAATTGCTACATAAAACTTAAAATTTTCCATAAATATCATAACAGAAAAATATTTGATTTTAAGGTCATAAAATACACAGTATTCTGATGCAAAAATGTAGCTTAAAATAGTTTAATGTTTTATAATTATGATCTAATCAATTTATATTACATGTTATTTGCTTTTGCTGGAACAAAATGCAGTCATTTCCTTTTATTTGTTTGGTTTTAAGAATTTAAATATTTATGATAATACAATTTTAAAAATTCAATTGCAGAAGACCTTAAATTCCTTTTTTCTTAAACACATTCTTATAAAGCCATAAAATTTTCTCCCTCCAGTTATTATTATTAAATTACTTACCTTAAAACAAATTTCATGTTCTACATATAAAATTTAACATGTTAATCACCATGCCGGTCTCTAGAGACTGGTGCAAGACTTTTTGTTCTTATCACCACACGGGTGTCAGTCCTTCCGTACTTTTGAAAATGAACTTTTTTTAGGCGGCATCAATTTTTGGTTGGTTATTACTTTATGAAAACCAATATAATTCTTAAAAACATTAATGTAATTTATTAAAACAAGATAAAACAAAGGTGAGGTTTCTTTGCACATTGATTACAAAAAATTGTTACTTTTGCATTATATTTTTAGCAGTCTTTGGTCCTTACATTCAAGAATTTTGATTATAAAATTTGTTGCTCTGCCTTCTTTGTTTAGAATTTGCACAGGTGTCAACTTGTTCCTCCACCTGCACAAGTGCGTAAATCATTTTTTACGATATATTGTAAGACACATCTTCTGGCCTGTTGACAGCTGTGTTCAATAATAGTTCAAAACCAAATTTTCGGTACCATTTCATTGATTTCTGTAATGGGTTACTGTATGCAGCAATTTGATCTGACATGTCAATAGATTTTTTCCCCGCATTATAATCTATGACAATTTTTGGTTTAGTAACAATTTTTTATTTTTTTAAAACAGTCTTCAAGTGTGTGTTTAATGGAAAGCAACAACTTGTCACGCTCCTCTCCCCACTTAAAAAATTGTGATTGCTTCTTTATTCTCTTCAGCATTTTAGTTTTTTGTATGCCACTTCATTCGGACTATCCTTGCGGATACTTCGCAGTGTACCAAACAAGGGGGAATTTCTCTCCGAGTTTTTGGCCAAATTTACACTGGTGTACCAATTGTCCGTGCAGAGTGTATGGCCTTTGTGAAATATATCCTCGCACAAATTTATGACTACATGGGTTGGCGTCGTGTTCACTTTGTAGAAAGTTTTGCCACTTTAAACACTGAAGCTGAGGCCACAGCTAAGTTTGAAAATTTTTATTCCATATTTGTCTCTCTTCTGTTTCATGTACTGTCCACAAAATGGAATCATCAATTCATCAATACAAATCAATTCTGTTCGATGGTAAAATTTTTGTTCAACTTGTCGATAATCAGCTGGATTTTATATGAACGGTTGGTGTCATCTGATGTTTCATTGTTGCAAAAGTGAAGTTCCTCAAAAGAATCTCAAAACAATTCCTGCTCATTACTTTGCATGAGAATGGATGATATATTGCGGATCCCTGGACCAGTATAAATATATTGTTGCATATTTCACTAATCCCTTCCAAATGATGAGCCCAAAGAAGCGTTTCATTTCTTCTTTATTTATAGGGACCCACTTATCCATACACCTCGAAGCACTTATTGTTTCTGCATTGCATATGTAATTGTTTGGTCGCTTATTTCCTGAAACATTTCTTCCGTGACCAGTAGAGCATTAAAGTCACCAGCATTGTGACAATTTTGTAATGTGATATTACATGTTCACCTGTTAAAGTCCTTATATGAGGTTGATTTCCTCAAGGATCGAACCATCCTTGATCACCTGTTGTATTAGTATCCACGTGCTCATTCTCTGATTAACTTTCATCTTCTGACGAGCATAATACTCTGTGATGACTAGTCTAGTCACCAAAATTTGTTCGCTTGACGTATAATTTGAAGACATTTTGAATTTTAGGCCAAGAAAATTTGGAGGTTTTGGTCAAGTAGTAGTACAAGAAAACTTTTGAGAATGAACTAAACTGAGCTACTATTTGTATGGAACTGAGGATTCGTTTACACGTTCAGGTGCATTAGGCCCCACTTTTGGTTTACCAAGAAGAAGGGACTATAGAGATATAAATGAAGTATTTATTGCTATTGGAAAATATCAGGCTTTTGAGTGCATCTCATCTAACATTCAATCTTTTGAAATTATTGCTACAGCCCGAGTCTTACAAAATATTGTCTTAAGCAAGAACTTCAAAACAAATTAATGCAAGTCCCAGTCCTCAACCCAGGTCACATTACCCAACATCTGTTGATGCTCTGGCTCGCCCATCATGGCTAACTGTGGCGTGGAACGACACATGAAACTAACATGGCATTTGACTTAATTTACAATTAACTTGTCTGTCTGCAGCTGGTATAACTAGTGTCATTTCAAGCACTATTTTAATGTGCATCTCACTGGATACTGTTTAGAACTTTAATTACCAAGTAATATAATAGAAATTTTTATCAACTTTGTAAATTTTGTATTGACCAAAAAATAAATATATTACAGAATTATATAACAAACTTCAAAATATTAATGTTAAAACATTTTATTGTTTGTTTTTTCTATATAAAAGGTAATAAATTAAAATCATTCATAAATTATAGACAAAATTTGTTTATATATAAATAAATAAGATTATGATATTGATATAAACTCACATACTAATAAAAATAAACTGAATAAAATCAATCAACAGGCAGGTATTTTGTACTATATTACATGTCATAAAAATTTGGTGTCAAGTAATTAAATAAACTTTATAAAAATTCTCAGTTCTTATAACATTCAGTCTTCAGTCATTTGAAGTTATTGCTACAGCCTGAATCTTACAAAATATTGTCTTAAGCAATAACTTCAAAATAAATTAAGGCCTCAGGGCTGATGAGATGTTTATTATAAATAAACAGTCAAAATATTCAACTATTAACTTTCACAGGTTTTCTCCAATATGGAGTGTCAAAGACTAAATCTATTAAAGTCCTACTGTAGTAATACATCTAAATATTGTGAGGATACAATTGTCTCTCTCCATCATTAAGAAATATTTGCAGTGCACAGTAAAGAAGATAAACTCCCAATTTTGCTTTCTGATTACAAGTCCAAGTTGCAGCTTTACCATAATATTCACTGTATCTAGCATTCTTTAAATTTTGTAAACCTATTGCTTCTATCATAGCTGCTTCTCGAGTGTGAGCTTCTACAGATATAACATTTTGGAATACATGAAGGCAAACAACTCCCATACCAGATGTCCAGATATCTATAATGTGTTGTACCTTTTCATCTTTTATTTCCTTCTGCTTTTTCCACACTTTGGAGGATTCATTTAAATGTGCATAAGGCCTGGATCGGACACCTTTTCCTACATAAAATATTGCCGACAGAAAAGTAGACCAAACTTCTAAGGGCGACAAGTCTTTACTTCTGCATGGGAGGTTTAATGTTGCTCTTGGATCCAAAAGCAAGTAACAAAAGTATGTTTTCGCTATTCCTCCTCGCCATCTTCTTGATGTATCTGGATTAGAAAACTGAGTGGCAACCTCTTGTTCTAATTCCATGAATGTATCCAATTTATTAAGCCAGTCCATATTTTTCAAAGTTCGTTCAAGTTCTTTTCTGTAGACTAAATGAGAAATAATTTAAGAAATAAAATCAAAATTCTGGAAATATAGATTGTAAATGAAAGGAAAAGAAAAGAAGCCTTTGAAATGTGGTGCTATAGGAGAATGCTGAAAATCAGATGGATGGAGTTACTAGCAGAATAGGGGAAGAGCAAACAATATGGAGGATGTTGACCAAGAGAAGGGATATATTAACAGGCCATGTTTTGAGACATAAGGGTCTTGTAAAATTAGGATTCGAGAGAAGAACAGAAGAGGGAGGAACAGGATGGAATACGCTAAGCAATTTATGGAGGCTGAAGGATGTTGTAGTTATGCGGAAATAGAAAGGCTTGCAAAAGATAAGTTATCATGGAGGGTTGCATCAGACCAATCTAATGACCAAATACCACAACAACAACAGATCGTAAATTTAAAATTATGAAATTTAAAAGTACAGTGATATTGTTGAAAGCGATTAGTCTCATAAATGTTTTAGTTTCAAAAAAGTCTGCAAATTAAGTAAATAATGTAATGGAGCATACTTAAAATGCTTGAGTTTTTATAAAATTATGCAGTATGAACAGTATGACAAGGATTTCCTCCATCCACCATGGATATAATTCATAGACATTCAAAGAAAGATCACAGTCAGACCACTTGTCACAATAGCCGAGGCAAGATTCCCCATGGAAAGAACACCACTGACAAGCCAATTAAAATTACAATTGTGGAAAATCCTGGCAATGTGACAGGAACAGGGCTTTGTTTGGATCAGAAGCAGGTTTAGTAAAAAAGAGGGAGAATAAATACAGGAAATTTGTTGGACGAAAAATGAAAAGAAATGGTAAAAACAAAGAGGTTCTAAGAAGATTAAATTAGAAGAAAACCATCTTGACTACATTTTTAGGAAAAAGACTAGTGCAGCTGCTAGACAACATGAAGGGAGAAAAAAAAGACATTGTGTAGGACTGCCACGTTGGAGAGCATTTATAATTATAAAACCTACATTCACTGTTATTGAAATGTAGCAACATGTATACACAAATATTCATTATCTATACTAGTAAATAAAATTGAAGTGTCTGTCTGCCCGTATGTTTGTCTCAAATAGGCTCCAAAACAGCTCAACGGATTTCAATGAAAATTTGAGGGTTTAAAAGAAGGAGATTGAATTTACATGTTCATGTATATTTAATTTTGATATATTGCTGAAGATATTAATATAAATAAAAATATTAATTCTACCCGAAGATTTCTTGGAACTGCCATGTGAAAACCAATTGCTAGTTATAAATCCTATTACACGTTCCTATATCATTCACCCATGAACTTCTTCGGATAGTCGATATGATGTATACGTAAATTGATAAATTGGTTTCATTTCTTGCATCAGGTAAAATTTAGTAATTGCTAATATGAAGAAAAAAAGGAAACTATCAAGTTTGGTGTTGAAACCAGTGTAATGCAAGGTGCCATATTACATTATGACCTTTAATATGTGATTTAACCATCAAGTAGGGGAAAATTTTTATTCTGTTAATACTGAAAAAATATATTTATTCCTGTATGGGTTCATATTGTGACATTTTTGATGTCAGTTAGTTGTGTGTTGACCAAGAATTAAGTAATGTACTGGGTTAATATAAATAAATACTCTGACAACGGCTGGTCCCCAGCTAGTTTTTTGTTTCATATAAAACCTTTCATCTTATGATTATAAGTGGTTACAATTGTTGCAGTATATACAAAATTAAAATGATGTGTATAATTCACATGTAGACATGAAACTAGGGTAATCCATTGATGAGCCTAGTTTAGCAGATGTATTTGGTTTGTTTGTTCTCTGTGTAGATCTGAGGGGCATACAATGTGGGAGCAGGAGAGTTGACAGGTGATTATGATGGATTTGCATTGTTCAAATGAGTTGTTTATGAAGTTGGTGAGGCAATATAATTGATGGGTAGAGAAGTGTTTTGGGAGAAAACCATATTAAGTGTCCAGAATCAGGAAAGACAGTTGGCTTCATTAGATGGGGAGTAGTAGTTTTTGAACAATTTGGATATTGTAGGAAGAAAATATATTGGATGGTAATTTTCTGGGTGGTATTTTGGTTTGTTTGGTTTCGGTATTATGAATATAGTGGCATTTTTCCATTTTGTTGGTTCTGGGGATGGAGTTGAAGATATAGGTAATTAGAATTATTGTTTTATGGGAGATGTTTTAGGTGGCTGTTAGTGATGATGTCATGCCTGGGGAGGCTTTCAATAGTTTAGCATAGATGTTCGGAGTGTGGTGAATCATTGCATGGGTATGGATTGATGTTTCAACATATTACCTCGAGTATTTTCATCGATGACCAACATTGGTTTTGGTTCCTTCTTCAGCTTCATTAATTTTCTAAGATATAATCGTTTGGTGGTTGTAGTTATAGGTCCAGGATTCACTCCACTTTTTCTTAGTTCATCCCGCAAAGCATCTGAATCATAATCTAAACATAGAGGAATAGACATGCAACTGGAAGCTGATGATGCTGTAAAAAAAAATAAACCAAACAAATCAAAATAAGGATTTTAAACCTTTACATTATTTTTAGAAGATTATAATAAAAAAATAATAATTAAAAAACAAGCAAATACAAAATATAAAAATTTAAGTTTTTCTTGGTGAACTGTGTGTACAAACAGTTCTCGGGCTTCTAACCAAGTGGAATTGACGTAGAGCAACATTTCAATGACTGGCTCTATCATCTTCTGACGATAATCATCACTCTATGTCAATTCCACTCAGTTAGAAGCTTGAGAACTGTTTTACAATACAAAATATGTATTATATATTATTGGTTTGAAGTATAATTGAAATAACGTGATTAAAAATTGATGTTTTCATCATGACTCTATTTGTAATTATTTTCCATCTAATGAATTTGTATGCTTTTTTCATTACTTGATAAAAAAATCCTAAATAAATGTGATAAAGCACTATTAAAAGTTTTTACATTGAAGACTACTTTTATTTCAAGTGAATAATGTTTAAAGATTTTTGAATGACCTGGGCTATTTGAGCATATTTATACAAATACACTGTTTAAAATTGAGTAACCTCTGTAAATCTTTATATTTCACACACTGAGGAATACAAAACCAATGCTATCTGATTTCCTGCCTGTCTCACTTATTTTGTTCATTCTTCGACAGAAAATGATCAGAATAGTTTCGATAAAAATTTATATCTTTGTTACAGAGGCATAGCAAGTTTTCAAACAAATATTACATTACCATCTGTGTCTTGACATAAAATGGCAATGGTTCCAAAACCTTGATTCGAAAGTTTTTCCAATGCATTGGTCATTGGTTTTCATGATACATTATATCAGTTACATAGATGTAATGAGTTCATTAGTAATAGCAAGTTGAAGTTGTAAATAATTTTCTGACTATTGTGTTGTTAGCATAAACTTATCTAGTTACAACCACAGATGTTGCTGGATGTTTTAGAGTGAAAACTGTCATGTTATCTTGTTTGTACATACCACAATCAGTTTGTGCTATTAAACAACAAACAATACACAGTAGCAGAGATAAATCCTAAGAAGTATGAGATCACTTTATTTTTTTCTCTGCAAGTATATTATGACTCATGTCAGAAAACAAGGATAAAAGTTTAAAAGCATAATCATGATGCACAGAACTGTTAGTGCACCTGAGCTCTTCAATTTTTCAAAGGTAAACAACATGGAAGAAAATAATTCAGCATCCTGGTTATCACCCAAATTACACAAAGAAACTGGGTCCAGAAGCAGACAAGTTACTCGGGACATTAACAATACATTGTTAAATATAACCAGAACTATGAAAGGATTAATAGAGGCAAAACCAATGTAATGGAGTGTAGTATGGGAAACAGTGGAATAACAAAGGGTGTTATATTGGGAAGAGATATTTTTAAGGAAGTACAGTAGACACAAAGAGTAGGACAGCACAGGCAAGAAGGCTTTCGTGAAAACGAGGGATTTACTTAAGAGTAATTTAAGTGTGAATATTAGGAAATCATTACTAAAAAGGTTTGTATGGAGTGTGGCATTATATGGGTGCGAAATGTGGACGATAGGAGTTGCAGATTAGGGAGGATGTGGGTTGTGCTAGTTATAAGGAAATGAAAAGGCTTGTGCAAGATAGGTTAGCATGGAAGGTTGCATCAGACCAGTCCTAGAACTGAATACCACCACAACAACAAATGAGAGCGCCATCAATGGACCCAGAGCAAGAAACCATCATGGCTAACCTACATATATTGATTAATTTGGGACTCTGAAATCTGAGATAATATGAGACAGAGTTGAGAGGGAATCCAGCAGTTAAAGTTGGCAATTTAATGCATGAAAAAAGCAGTAACCATGGCAAAACAGACAACAGAGGTGCACAATCAGCAATAACTGTTATGGAACCAAATGAAAGAACCCTGAAGCAAATATTGAGAAAATTATATCAGGGCCAATGAAACTGCAGAACTGATTCAGTTTGATACCAAAATCAGACATGGAGAACAACACTAAAACAAATTTGCAACAGGGTTAAACAAACTAATGGAAGTAACTGTTAAAATTGTGGGAAACCTAAACATCTAACATCCAAATATACAGCATCTAAGATCAAATGTCAAAAATGTATGTGAATAGGTCATTATGTTATTTTCTGCAAATCCATTAAACTGGGACGGATTCAAGAAATCTGAACTGGGCAGCAGTCAGGATCTGCATTGTGTGCATAGTGTTGAATAAGTCAACTAAATAGGATTGGCAGCATAGTAGGAAATTAAACAGGCTAGAATTTTATTTTATGCCAAGACCTAAGCAAATGTCACAGTCATTCCAGAGAATGTACATTGTGCGTTTTAAGCAATGCATCACTTTGTAAACCAGAATGAATACTATATGGAGCTGATAATCAACCACTAAATAATTTCACAAGACAAAAAATTAAATACAGAAATAAATTGGCAATTGTTGAGATTTGTTGTTCATAGAATTGAGCGATCCTTATTGACATGAAAAAATTAGGAATTGTTAACATTCAGATGTTGATGCTTTTGAGCAACCTGATACTGTGAAAAGCTTCCTGAATCTTTTTGAAGGGTTGGGACATGTTAAGACTCCCTACACAATTCATTTGCAAGATGATGCTAAAGCTCAAGTTCTGATGAATGCATGACAATTGCCAGTACCCATGTTAAATATAATCTAGAAACAGTTTGATGAAATGATTTTTGGGGTGGTGTTATAAAGGTTGATGAATCAACTGGCTGGTGTACTGGATTGTACACAGTCCCAAAATGATGTGTGTCTATTATGTACAGCTAAATCAGAAATTTTGGAAGGTATAAACAAACTCTTGCTTTTTGAAATATCTGTGGTGCCTGAATTCTTTTAAATGCAAATTTTCAGCATCTTTGAGAACATTGATGGTACTCAAATGACTAGCAATGATGTTCTAGTGTATGGTGTGACCACTGGAGAAAATCATAGACAATTATTACTTGTCCTAAAGAAATTATCAAATGCTAGGATTGCATCGAGAAATGTAGTGTCTATTATCAAAAAGAGTGAAATACCTAGGACAAATTATCAACAAGGAATGGGTACACATTGATGATGATCAAATTTGGTATCAAAGGAAAAGTTCATCCAAAAATTTCAGGACTTTGTTGGGAAGAATTAATAACATCTATATTTAACCTCATTTAGTGACCAAGGACAAGACATGAACAACTTGTTAAGCCCAAAAAATTGAGTTTCATTTGAGGTTAGATCAGTAACAGGTTTTTAAAGTAACTAAAGCTTTCTTGATTAAAGTCCAGCACTTGCCAAGGTTCAATCTCAATAACAAAATGACTATCACTTCAGATGGGCTTATACAAAGACATATTCAGGTTGATAGCCAATGTATATAAGTCATTAAATAATGGTAACAGATTGAGAAAGGAGGTTACACTCTTGATTGGGATTTTAAGTATTTCAGAGATTTCATCAGAGAACTAGAGGTGCAGTTAGAGGCTGACCATAAGACACTAGTACCAGTTTTCAGTTCAAATCTGTTGGATGAATCAACTCCTAATTACGAAGATTATCAGTAGAGAATACACCACAAATCAAGGAAAGTATCATGAAGACCATCCATGTGCGAAATGAGTGATATGGAATCTGAAGGGCAAATTGCTGCCTTTGTTACAGCAGTTGTACTGCAACTGAAGCCTGTTTAAATCATATTTTTGTAACTCAACATAATAATCCAATTTGTTGTCAGCTTACCTGATTTAGTGTTTTCCAATATTCGATGATAATATTGGTGTGTAAATACTTGAATCTTGAACCCTAGCTCAAGACTTAATCAGTAAATGAATTCATACATTTTGATGACCTTTTTCAGACTTCATTTTTAACACAATTTAAAAATAATGTTTCTGTGCATAATTGTAACTTCTTCAGGTTTTTATCCTGAGAAGAAATCTTGATTGACATCATGTTAATAGAGTTACAAAACATTTGAACCTGCAAAAGTCTCAAACAAAAAATACACATGAATGAAGGTTTTCTGATGTATTTGCTGCTTCAGTGATTCTTGGCCTTCTATAATAGTTGGCATTTGCCACAATGTTTCAATGGCAGTCAGTACCATTGTTATCAAGTGTTTACTGTCTGTCTGGGGATCTGAGTCGCTCCTTACACCTGTTGCGTTCCATTCCCAACATCCCAGGAAGTGCCAGGAGGATGCACGGACAATGTAAGTGTGTGCGGCCATTTGGCTATGTCCAGTACACCAGTACCCACTACACCAGGTCACTGATCAGCCAATGGAAGGTCAATGGACATTAGATGGCAGATTGTCGAAAGTACCGCAGTGACTATCTGAGAAGGAGATTTGAAAAGCTACTGGAACCATCTAGTGGGGTTCATGGGAGCTATTCAAGAAAGAGACAGTCAATCATTTGGTTGCAATCAACAGTATTATTCTGTGAATGTTCAAGGACTTATCTTGTGCATGTTTGCCATAATCAAATAAAATGGCATTCATTATCACAACAAAAACATTAACTAGGACCATGTATTGCCCACATCTCTCATTATAAGAAAAATGCTTTCATGTTATGTAACTTTAAAAACATGATGCCAGCACAAACACATATTTCTGTTAGTGAAGACTTCCAGGAATTAATGATAACTTTACCAAAATTATTACAGTTTCATTTGCTTGTATACTATCTGCACAGTACACAAACATGGAATGTCCAATTTCATATGTAAATATATTTTATCTAAACAACTTCCATAATTTGAAAATTACCTCACCTGAACAAAGGCTTTTTGTAGTTTCTACTTCATCTTCATTTAAACTAGGAACACTGAAACAGAAACATTCAAGTAAATATGTGATAAATTATTTTAAGAACAGATACAGTCATAATGTTATTAGTTACCTAATTTTATTTACAAGATGCCTCTGTTCTATCAGCACAACACCATTTTCTTCATCTGTATACACAAATTCTTCTATAACACTAAAAAATGTATCATTGCTACTAGTAGAACTTTTATTTGGTGCATTTTGCTTTAATTTAAATATCTGTTCAATTCCACTATTATCACTGCACGTCGTGTATACTCCTTCATTCACTGAATCTTTTAAAACATTTGAGACTTTAATATTGTTATTTCTTGTGCTCTCAAACATGTCTCCAGAGTCAATTGAAGTATGTAATTTATTTAAAATACCATTTGAATGTTTTATGTTATACAATTGCTTACCACTTATTTTAGAAACACAATCTATGGACCAGCTATCTTTGTCTTTCAATTCCATTTCCCCAAATGTGAGAATGGAACTTTGTAGCAGCTCATCAGGTGGAGGTGATAAGTGATCAAAAAAGTTCTGTGGTTTAGTGTAAACACACTCAGTTTTGTGTACATATGAACTTATTTTTCTGTCTTCATCCTTCTTTAAATTTAGATTTATGCCTTTAGATTTAATTTCTTCCATTGGACCAGAAATATTTAACTCATTATGTTTTCTTGTATTCACTGACTCTTTAGAGTCACTTATCCCTAAAAAAATTGTATTATTTAAGTTATTACCGCTATGAGTTTGTTTATTAGTATCGTGTTCTACATTGCTAGAACTATTAAATGATGTTAAATTACTAGAATATGGTTCTAAATTAAAAGAACCTATTTCAGATAATTCACTACAAATATTCATATTTGAAAGGCAATAAGCTGGCAATGTTCTGCTGATGTCTTTTGCTTCTGTTATATTTAATACCAAGTTTTCATACTTTTCTGCTGTATACTCCAATATATTGTCACCACTCAACACCATAACTTTATCTGAAAGCAAAAGTGCAAAAAATCAAATATAACTAATTGCTGATTTAAAATTATTAATACATAGCAAAGACTAGAATAATTCAATTATCTGATGTTCATATATTCACAAATAAATGATCAGCCAATATGTCAGCAAAATACTACTTATAGATAATTAAATTCTAACTGAAGTTAATACTTTATCTAACTTCTTCTCCGTCAACCTCTGTTTAGGAAGTTATGAAAATACAGTATGCAGTTCAGCATAATTGTTTATCTTACACAGCTAAAGTGTTTTCTACATCATCTATAGCAAATAATTCTAAACAAAATAATGTTATCAGAAAAATTGATAAAGTGCATATTTAAATACATTTGTAAACAGCCAAAATAGTAATAACAAGCCATGATTAACTGCAATTAACTTTCATGGGGCTTTGAAACAAACCCAGCCAATGACCGATTGCTTCATTTGGAAGGAACTACGAGGTAAACAGACTTTATAGTATAGAAATAACACCAAATGCAAGAAGTTTGGTGTTTTAGATGCCTCCAATATGGTAACCTAACAAGGAGCTGTGATAGTGTATTTTGAAGATTTTTACCTGACCTTGTAAAAAATAAATATACAAGGACAGAAAATGCAGAGAGAAATTTGGTGGCTTACCTGAAGTGTAAATTTGACAGGTACAGAGAGATGAGTGCGGAGTTTAAATTTTCAGAGGCAACTTCCCCCTTTGTAAGAAGATTAGGACTATCATTTCAAGTGATGGCCAACTGTCAACAGAGCAGTCAAAATTGTTGCGCAGCTACCTTTAGTTGATAAACAAGACCCCACCAGGTGACCAACTCTCTCTTTCAAGGCAAAGAATTGATAGGGGCTGGGGAGATGCAAACACATCCACATATTATCATCTTAACACATATACCTCCTGAAAATGGTATACATTTACATTTTAAAACAGACATACCACCATATATCAATGCATACATACACACACACAGTAAATTGGGTACACATGTACTTGAGCAATTAGGGGCAGTCACTTGGGGGAAGAGGGGGAAGGATGTTGAGTCCACGGCTTTGTCTTGACTACAGTACCTATTGGAAGGAGAGTTCCCATAGATGGAGCTCAGTTTCTGAAGAATCAGGGGGTAAGGCTTTAATGAACGTTACTGTGAAACACTGGTTGAAATGATTAGTGTTGTGACTCTGGTCATAGACAGCTATGGGGAATTCAGATTGTATAGGAGAGAGAAGTTATATTTTCTTTAGTTTTATAGGTTATGTTATTGCTGGAATTCTGGAAGGTTGAAGTATAGGGTAGCACCTGTTCCTACTGCCAGGTTTGCAGCCACTCTGTTAAGATTTGTATTAATTCCACTGCTCCTCTGTTTCATAATTAGAACACATCATTGAGACAGTTTGGACCAATCAATACTTCAGAACCTTCCCACCACCTTGTTTAGTGTAATAGTCAATGTGAATCCAGTGGATCCATTGAAAAAATAATCTTATAGTTTTATAAACCCATATGCCAGAGTAATTATTTGTTGAACTGTTTAAGATTTGTAGTGGTATCCAACCAGAGTTGTGTATAAAATGAACAGTTGTTCTTTGTAACAAATCAATAAATCAATTTTAGTCAAATAGCTATGTCATTATTCATCAAGTTAGAAAATAACCATATGTGGTCATTGATACGTAAAAATTTATTCAGGAGCTTTTGGATTGCTTGAATACTATTGAGCTGTTATCAACATGTGACCAATTTCAGAACATAACAAAGTACCATGCACAGAAGAATTTTCAAGTAATTTAGTACATAATTGAGCCATATCTTATTAGGAGAAAACAGATTTGCAATTATTACAATTCTTAAATATTGAAGAGGATTGTTGCAAATGGGCAGAATACACTTGAATACTCTGAGAGAAGTTCAACACAATAACTCAATGCATCAGCTCTACATTGATAGTATGTGACAGTGTTGGAAATTCTGAGAAATAGAAATGTGCGCCAAGATTGCACACCTCCAAAGAATGGCCCTGGCTCAAATTAAGGGTAAAAAGAAAATTGCATACAGAAGAATTCACAGTCCACATCATATAGGCCTTTACACCACCACTGCCATCAGCAGATAACAGAAAGTAATTTTCAATTTGCAGAGGAAGACAAAGATCAGACAGTCTAGGAATGACAATCAATCATGGGGTCAGATAGCTCATGTTTCCAGTTGAATGCAGCATGAGAATTTGTTGTCAATAGCATGAAGGCAACAACAACTAAATGCATGAATACAACACTTTGCTGATGGAGGGGCAGTGTTTAGATTGGGAGATGTTTTCCTGCAAGATTTGGACTTTCCATTTGGAACAGCAGAATATCACAGCTTCATATCATGTTGATAGAAAATTCAAAAAAAAATAATTCCAACAAAAAATCTGCCAAGTCAAGATGCTTATATGGTTTTGTAACTGTTTCGGGATGAGAGACTACATAGCTTATAGGAGTCTCCACAATTACCCGATCACAGTCATATTCAGCATTTGTGGCATAGTAAGACCCATCTGGCATATCCATTAAATTCTTCA
Source organism: Eucriotettix oculatus (assembly GCA_034510155.1). NCBI lineage: Eukaryota > Metazoa > Arthropoda > Insecta > Orthoptera > Tetrigidae > Eucriotettix > Eucriotettix oculatus. The sequence continues at coordinate 9,525,201 of CM067381.1, forward strand.
CAATTAGACAGTGCTATTAATCAGGCATTGTGTCAAATTGCTCTTGTCACCTTACAAAATCTTTAGGAGTCCAATGCTAAGAATAATTGTGGCAGTATTTAAGGCAACAAAGTACTGTTGGTAAGGTCATAATAAGCTGTTCAGTTCACATATAAAAATGCACAACCCTATTCATCCATCATAGACACATGTGCCTGGATCTGATTTTTGTGAACAATACTGGTCAAAACACGATGCAACCCAAACACGCACATTAAATTTGGCTGGGTTTCAAAAGGTAGTAAAAGAATAGGGCAAAATGAAGCACTATTTGAAACTAATGACTGTATTTATTTAGGAATATCTTAAATTCTTACCGAGATTCATCTTGTATTTTGGCTGGTTCAAAGTTGAAACATTGTTTGAATCCATTAATCTAAACTTGTGCAACATTTCCACTACATTCCAATGCTTGTACTCAAAAGCATAACTGAAAGCTGAATGTTCTTCATCATCAAGTAACCAAGGGTCACCTCCATTCGATAAAAGTAAATTCAGTAATTTCATTTTTCCCCAAGCTGCAGCAACATGAACTGGCGTCATCCCATCATCATTTCTGTGCAAACACACAATATTCACTGTGAAAAAACTAGACAAATAAACCTGTTTAAACTTGTATTTAAAAATATATTGACAAGTAGAGCACTCTAAAAGTGCTTAGAGTATTCAATCCTTGCCCTCCCCCTTCTGTTCTTACTCCACACACTTATCTCTAATGCTAATGTTTTAAAAAACAGCCTATTAATCCCTATATTGTTTGCTCTTCTCCTATTCTGCTTAAAACTTCCTTGTTAGTGTGCTATCCTACTCGTTATGTCTACTACTACTACCACCCCTAGTTATTATGTTTCCCAAGTAGTAGAATTCCTTAACTTCCATCAAAATATCCCTTCCCAATCTAACGCCATTTTTATTCCACTCTATTACCTTGGATTTCCCTCTATTAATCCTCATATTGAAATATTTTTCCAGGACCATGTTCATACCATTTGTTATGGTTTCCAAGTATTCTTCCGAGTCCCCTAACACTACAACAATGTTGGCAAAGCGTAAGGTTTTTATTTCTTGTCCTTGCAGTATGATTCGTTTTCCATGCTTCATCGCCAGTTCTATATATAAGTTAAACAGAATGGGCAGAAGACTGCAACCTTGACTAACTCCTTTCTTTTCTTGATCTTCAATTCTAATTACTGCCGACTGCCAATTGTATAGGTTCGGGATAAGCCTTCTTTCTTGAAATTTTATTCCTTTCCTCTTCAAAATCTTTAATAGTGTGTTCCAGTTCATATTATCAAAGGCTTTTTCTAAATCTACAAATGCCATGAATGTAGACCTATTCTTTCTTATTCTGTCTTCTAAAATTAAACACAAAGACATTGCTTCTCTTATCCCTACATTCTTCCAAAAACCAAACTGACCCTGGAACTGGACTACTTTAGTACCGTTGCCTCATCCCCCTCCATCGCTCTCCCACTTCCCCTCCTTTTTCTGCTTAACTCGTGCAGAGGATTGTAATATCACCAAAAAATGCATGGCAAATCTTTTTTGACTTAAATTCATGTGGGTGGAATCCACTTTTTCAGCCTAATACACAGGGAGATTGTAGGTGGAGTGAGCTTTTTCAAATTAATTCTAGGGATAGTTGTGTAACATCACGAAAGAGTAGAGAGAGAGAAATGATGGGGCGGAGCTTGTTGTGGGGCTGGGTGGAAGTGGGGGGAATGATGGTACCAAAGTGGTTGTTAGCCCTGACCCTTCTCCTAACTCACATACAATTTGATGATCAATCCTCCAATATACCATTTTTGTCAATATTTTGCATGCATGAAAAACAAACATTGTCCTGTGCTGCTCGTAACTATCAGCCTGTATTCTTGGACATTACAAAAATCATCTGATATTTTTCCTGTTTAGTAGATTTTGCTAAATATCCTGAACAGCCATGACATTTCTTCTTGTCTCAATGATCTTATCAATTCTGATGGAATGTTATCAATTCCTGGCACTTTAAAATTGATCAGATTTGTCAGTGCCTTATCAAACTCTTTTCCAGATATTCCTTCTATCTTCCTGCCTTTTTTTCTTTATTCAAAACTGGCTTCTCATCCACCCTCCTGATGTTCTTGCTAATAAGTTTCCTTTCTCTGAATGTTTCTTTCATCTTCTTATAAACTCATATTTCCAAGCTACTTTGACCGATTTGCACTTCCTATCTACCTCATTCTTCAAGTGTCTGTACTGCTCTTTACCATTTTCATCTCTCTCAGTTTTATATTTACGGTTTTCACAATCATTTTTTTATTTCTTATGTTATTCATGCTTTGTTCAATGATATTATCAACTGAGGTATTCTTCCTATTTTTTGTCAGCGGCTCTAGTCATTTTTTTCCTTCAATCTCCTATCTCTCTTGATATCTTCTTTGAAACTCTGAAGCAGCTCCTGTTGTTTGTTTCTCTGATTCCCATATTTTTGTTTTAATTCCTTTCGTAAGTTTCATTTTCAGTCTGCATTTCATAATGCTATTATATGACAACAAATTCCCAGTTGTAAGAAATCTGTTCAGTTCTGTATCAAAGACAATTGATACTTGACCAATATTGGTGTGTGTGAAGAAGCAATATCATTAAGTAAAATCTGTGTGTGTTGCCTTCCTTGATGTTCCTAATGTTTTTCACTGAATGATTGATTCAAATCGATCATTTGTTGTCAGTAGTGTTCAGTATTAATGGTTTGGCCAGATTGTAGCACTCTTCATCACCTGCCACCATCTCGTGGAGCATTTATTTCTCAAGTGTTTTTTGTTTTTGCAGTCTTTCATTAAATTCATGAGGAACCCATTTCCCATAGCTTTTGAACAATTGAGACATCATCTCATTTTACACTTGGTCCACAAATTCTTGTTGGGTTTGAGAATCATTCTAATCCAGCAATGTCTTCCAAATATATGTTGAAACAAGTATGCTAGACGTTTGTATTGTATGAAATTCATTTACTTGTAAATTTAATGAAGTATAATCTACCTATATATAAATGAAATGGTAAGTAAAATTCTCTTTGAAGAGAATCAGTAATGATTATGAACTGAACAAAACAAACCAAAATATTTGCTTAACCACAATCCAAATGGTTACATTTGTCTTACCTGGTATTTGGGTTTCCACCAACTCTTATAAACATTTCTGTGACTTTTTCAGCAAATGAGTCATCATCATGTCCAATTATTAAGTGGAATGGTGTACACCCTTTACCTGGAAGAATTATGTTTGGCACACTAGCATCTTTTTGTAATATAAGTTGCACATCTCTGTAATATTAGAATGATGATAGAAAATTATTTGCAATATTAATAGTGTTGAACAGTCTGCACACTGAAAAAATGTAATACATATATCAAGGAAAGGAAAAAGTGCAATGCTTTCCAGCAATTTTTTTTCCCTAAATTATATGATGAAGCTAATTTTTCTTTTTCCTATAAATGTGTTCATAATAATTTGACAGTTATGAGTAACATTACGTGGAACAAGTTAGTATAATGTTAAATTTACATAATTTCTGTGATTTAATAATTTAGACACACAGGTTGCAGAAACGATAACCTATGTAAATATTTGAAAAACAATACAATATTTACTTTAGTAGAATTGGAAAGTCTTAAATAATATGAATCTCAACTATCATATAAAACAATCACAGCATTCAAAGAAGATATTAGTCACAACTTAATTCATTGTACATATGAATTCTTTGTATTCACAAGACTAATGATACCAAATTAAATATTTTCTACAAATGTTTCTGATCATTTTATTAATTACATTTCATATTGGTGAATGTACTGAAAATTTAAGTTTAAATAAGGCCAAAATCAGACAAAAAATTGGTGAAACAAACTAAAATTTAAAAACAACTACATGTTTTGATCCTGAACTGGACCCTCTAGGTTGAACTAAACAACAATGCACCATTTGCATTACAGTTTATGTTTCACTAATTTTTTCTCTGTTTTCGGCCTTATTTAAACTTACAGATATTGATAACTATTATACCTTATATTGTACTGAAAATTGTTAGAAAGTGACTTGGCCATTTTTTCGTAATATTTTTCTTTAAAATTATCAAGATTTTTATATAAACACTTATATTTCATCTAACGAATTTACATTATTAGACATTTCACAATAATATAAAATTACTACATTTAGCAATGAATAAATTGTAATTGAACAATATTAGAAACGTAGATATATTCTTCAGTTCACAAATAAATAAATATAAACCTAAAAAATTCATTATTATTATAGACACATACTTTATATTACAATCTTCCAAACTGTCAATCAATGCATTAGCAAAATAGATCTCTCTTGCTCCATCCATTCAAAATCTTTTAAGAGAGTAGTGTAGTTGACACAGGACAACAGATCTAATTCGACTATAACACTATTTACATTACCCACCTTCTAGCATGGTTACTCCCACCAATCAGTACAAATATGAGAAACACAAGTCGACTTCTGAAATTCGATATTGAATAAAAAGTAATTTATATATATATATATATTAAAAAATTAATAAATCAGTCAAATAGTAGCAAATATATTTTAATAAAACAAAAAAATTGTACAATAAATAAAACGCCGGCCATAGGTCAGAATATAGTTTTGTTACTATTTAATTAATATAAATGTGACGTTTCGGTTCTCTTTCGAGACTTCAGGCACACTACAAACACATTATATATAGTGGCGGCACTAGCAAAATATTTATGTGCTGCGAAGTCTCAAAGTGGCGCTTCTCCATATAGGAAATTATAGTATTCTTTTTATGCAGTTGCTTACCCATAATTAAGCTCCACATAGTTTACATGCAGATGTTGACCCCCTTACAGCTGCTGCCGCTCTACAAAACCATTTAAATAACCTTGAAGAATGGCTAAACTTTTGGCGTATAAAAGTAAATCCAAATAAATCAGTGCAAATAAATTTTACCACCAGGAAAACAAACTGTCCAAATGTCTCTATAAATAATACACCATTACCCATCACCAACGAAGTCAAATACCTTGGTTTACTATTGGACTCTAAGCTTACGTGGAAATCGCATTTAACATCCAAAAGGGATCACATCAAGAGCAAGCTTCGACAAATGCATTGGCTACTTGGCAGAAACTCCAAATTAAAATCAGAAAATAAAATACTCATATATAAATGTATTCTTAAACCCATATGGACATATGGTATCCAACTATGGGGGTGCACCAAGCCTTCAAATTCAAAAATTATCCAACGTCTTCAGTCAAAAATCCTTCGTACCATCTTAAACGCACCTTGGTTCGTCAGTAACAAAACAATACATGAAGACCTAGCCATACCTACCATAGAAGAGGAAATACATAGAATCAGCAGTAACTATCGTCAAAATCTCCCAGGACACCATAACGAAGAGGTCAGCCACCTAGCAAATGAGCTAACCTCTCGTCGCAGATTGAAGAGGAAGCGGCCAACAGATCTGTGAAGATTAATTTTATTGTATTCATGTATCACGGAGCGTGATCACTGGACCACTTCTCCCCTCATGTGTCATTCATTCATCCAATTTACTAAATGTTCTTTTGAACAGATTGTAAATTTCTTAATAAAAATTAAAAAAAAATCTATGAGGCCGGATGAATATCTATCTTAAGTGAAATATTAAACAAATAAGAAATAATAACTTCTTTGTATGTTTGACAACTTAATTATCCTGCAGACGGCAAACCGTTTTAAAAGTTGATAAAAGGACAACATTTAAAAAAAACTAGATGGCCACCTATCTAGCTATTGCATTAATAATTTTTTATTATTAAATCGGAATTATTTAATTGTTGGGCAATACAATTTTCTACGAACAAAATTCCAAGACAGGGTCTTCCAATATGGACTTTTTCGAAATTATTTTTATGTTGTATAAAAAGACCATTTATCATTGAATTTTGATAGTTATCTAAACCGAGTAATCAAAAAATTCTCAATTGTATCAATCATAGGTTAAAAACGTTCATTTTAAATAATTCTTCCGAACTAGGCGTCTCATCTTCATTTCGTACTCAAATAATCGTTTCTCTATTTGAGATCAGAGTGGCTTAAAATTGGTTTATATCAGCCTGAGAAGTTATTTCCCAAGCAGTGATTAGAGTAGATGATACAGCCAAAATTAAATCTAAAGAACATGTGACAAGCTCCAGTAGCACGTGTGTTATAAATTGTCTTGCACACCGATGAGGTCTACAGAATGTAATTATTTTCTTAACTAAAAGACACAAACATTTTGTAAATTTGCATTTTCAGTAAATATTATACGTATTTTTTTGTAAAAAAAACTCAAATTACTTGCACTAAAAAGAAACTGGTAGCTAATTAAGCACAGAGTTATCTGGATATTTGTTTACTTATAATTACCAAAAAACGTCTATAACTCAAACATAATATCCAATTCTTAATTATCAAAAATGTAGGTGATCATAATAATTACCAGTATAAAAAGTTAAGAATTTTTTTAAAAACAAAAACAATCTCAAATCTTAATATATATTTTAAATAAAAATTGGATAATATTGGCATGCCAATAAACAGTAAAAACTACTAGCTTACTTGTTTGCAATTTTGCTAGTTCTCTGAAATTAACGAATTGACATTTATAGATTTCCCAATTAAAAAATACAGAAACATTCAAAATATATTAATGGTTAAAATCTTACTTAGTATTTTCATCATTGGTTCAAAATGTCCTATAGTTCGTATTAGGAAAATGTAATTTGTAAGAAAAACTTACGCATTTAAGAAAATCTTCGTGTTATCATCCTCCTTCCATGTGTTCATGTTTTACAAACTTACACATTAAAAAAAATCTTTCGTATTGTTTATCATCGTCCTTCCATGTTCTCAGAATTGCAGAGTATATTTTTATTTGTAAAATATGAGATTAGTAGACTGTTAACTCTGACGCCATCTTAATTTTTACAAGATGGCATATTTTCATATAATCATTGCGTGAATGGTACGTGACGTGATAACTTTTACGTGTAGATGCTTACGTATACTTTTTAAATATGGTAAGAACAGAAGAGGGATGCCAAGGATGGAATTTGCTAAGCTTGTTGTGGAGAATGTGGGACGTGGTAGTTACGTAAAAATGAAAAGCCTTGCAGAGAATATGGAGGGTTACATCAGACCAGTCTTAGGACTGAATACTACAATAAAAACATATAATTCCTATCACATTTCTATTAGAGCAAGAGTGGCCAACCTTTTGTGTCCAATTCTTTGACAGACGAGATGAGATGTGTCATTTCACTAGAGCCCATTTTATAGCGTCATACGTTCATGGTTAGGGGTTGGTAAATGGATCTGAGGACAGAATCTGTTTTCGCTTAGGGCCCGTTCACACGATAGTATCCGTTTCTTAGTCACAGACTATTGAAGTCATCTGGGGACAGCAGGTACCTGCTAACTGGATTGTGATTATGGTAGGCGTTCAGACGAGTAAAAGACAGACTAAGCTTGACCAATTCTTCTTTAAGGTAGGATGGGACGCAGTCTTCCCTACCTGACTATCTGAAAACTATGAGTCAGCAGATGCGCCTGCTCCCATCTGGTTTGTATAGAGCCTCACAATTCCGTTCAGACGGTAGTCAAAGTCACCGATAGTCACTTCGGTCTCAACCGCTTTTTCAATTTTATTTTTTTGCAGAATGTGGTTCTTCGACGCCGAAAAATTAATTATTGCTGTGGAGAAAAGACCCGCACCTCATATATTAGCGCGTATAAATAATATCACAAAGTAAATAATTATTATTTCAATGAAATAAGTAGATTATTTATCAACTTTTTTAAAGACTTAGTCAAAGCATTCTTGAAAGATTATTTTTTTATGTATACGAAAAGTAAAAGAGATTGTTACACGTTTCACAGTAATATTGAGTTTTATATTGCTTAAAAATTTTCGTTTACTTCTTGGCAATTCAATTCCAGCTGCCTCTTCGTAGTCCACTGTCCTTTTTGGTCTACGTTTTTTCGTGAGAATTGAGAAAGTTATTTGAAAAATCTGTTTGTAAAATCTACTTAGTGTTTAGCGAGTTAAATAATCTATCATCTGTTAGACTATTCTCCGCTACTTTCAATATGTATTATTCGTCAAATTATTCCAGCCACGTTCAATGATTGATAAAAAGTTATTATTGGCCACTTTTTTCCGAATAAGTGGCATATAATTTATCTAAATCATCCACATATTATTTAGTTTCTTTAATTTGGGCTTATTTTTAGTTACGTCTGAACAGAGGAACTTGATGTATGATAATTTGTCAACAGTTCTAAATTTTTTTTGGAACATAACACTAAAGTTCCTTGTTCTGTGTAACCGATACAAAAGTAGTGGGTAATCGCCGTTTCTCTCATGGTAATGTATATATTTCTTATGTTATTATTTTTAATATGTTAATACAGTTCAATTATCAGAGTACAACATTATTCTAAACTTAGACTTCTAAATCTGTATATATCTTGAGAATAATTCAAGTTATATGCATTATAACTCATGTTGTACTGATGGGGGTGGTCAAAACAGGTCCCTAGGACCTGCATTACATTACTTTCTCATTCTCTCATAATTTTCCCGGTAACTACCTTGGGAATGTGAACTTGGAAAAGCATTGTAAAAACATCCTTCTGAGATGTCATTTAAGCTCATCCCAGTATCGGTTGACACCATCCCAAACAAAATCTTTTATTTTAAAAAAGTCTACTTAAAACTCCTGAGGTTTTATAACAATGTTACGCTGTAATATAGTTGGATACATTACAAATGTAACATCCATTAGAAAATTTCAGCTTAAGTAACCAACGTGCTATAATACTTTACAACATCTCAAATCTTTTTGAACCTATGAAAAATGAACGTTAAAACGCGTTTGGGAACCATCGCGGCCGCTGGAAGGCAGAGAAATGGTCCAAGTGCCTTGGATTTGTTTGGAATAGGGGGGTGAAGTGAAGGGTGGGAAGCGAAGTAACTACGGCTCGACTAGGGGGTACTGTTCACACGGGGATGTCCTTGCCCCTCACAAGACTTGATAAGACTACCACTTGACTACTGTGTGAACGAATCCTTAGGAGACGAAAAGAAATAACTTTAACGCAGTTAAATGAATTAATTTATGCCAGTTTAATAAAGCACCAATTTACAAAACTCAATAATGATGTTCCTGTGATAGCTTCAAGATGCTCGTTTGATGAAGATAACTGGACTACAGTTGTTGGCACTGAGAACGGGATCCGCTTTGAATTCTCTCTGTTTATTCTTCTATTTATGACTTTTGTACATTCATTATATTTATTTAAAATATGTGTCTACCTGTACAATGCTTTCTAACAATGTAAACGGACTTCTCGTTTGAAACACAAGCAGGATCAAGAATGCAATGCGCCACTTGTAAACGTCCAAAGCACATGCGCCACGGTTTGGCCACCTCTGTACTAAGGGCTAATCACCCTGCCAGGGGTTTTCCTCGTGTTTTTAGGAGTATGTGTAACAGGTCGTAATCTGTAAACGCGTATGAATTTGCTTAATAAATTACTGACATAACAACAAAACAAATAGGATCATTGCATGTCAAATCACCAAGAAATCACCTAAGGCTACCGCTTGACCAGCTCCAAATCCCATAAATTGTTGTAATAAAGTAAACTTAGAATTCTAATGAAACTGTACAAAATATTAGAGCTCAGAAGTTTCGATGTTGCTGTCTAACGAGCAGGCGCCGCTGAAAGGGCCAACTTTGATGCCATGTCAGTGTGAAACGTGGCTTATCGGCACACCTACTATCGCAGAATGTAGTGTTATGATGACAAAAGTAGTACAGTTGGCCGTTCAGATAGGTACTCATGCCAAAGTGACTACAGAAGTTTGTCGCAGCAAATTTAGACCTCAGTCTGGAGCCCAATTACTCGGCAGCATAAGATCTATATGTCATAATATCTTGCGAATGTATTAAGCATCACTGAAACTCTGTTGTATTTTTAGCTCCAGAGACGTTCAAAGTTGCTCGGAAAATTTTACGGCAAATACATCACTAAATAGATCACTCTCAATTTGGTTTTAAAAGGTGCCGTTACAAAGAACAGGCTATTCTGTACAAGAAAAATGTTTATTTATGACAGATTCCGAAATACAACAGCTAGAGGAATATAAATGCAACGTATTTTTCCGTTATAAGCGCGCGCTCTACAAAATGGACCGAATTTGATCCCATGTCTACGGCCCATATAAGCGTAAATATATATTGTGGCATATTGCTTTTTTGCTGCTGAGCAATTAGCCTGTAAACAGAGGCCGAAATTTGCCGCGACAAAGTTTTGCAGCGATTTTGGCATGGATTCATATATGTCTGAACGGCCGACAGAGATTGAATAGCGGTAAACTTAAGGAAACCCATCTAAATAGAAAATATCCTGAAATTCAGTGGCAGGTCAGAATTGGTCTGCTGTTGTTAACGTTATCTAGAGCTGTTATTATTGCTATTTTTATAAAATTAATACAACGGAGAAGAAGGGTGAAAAGAGGAAAACGTGAATGTTGGATTCATCCCATTTTAGAATGTTGAATGGAAAGTTTTCCACTTCATTCAAGAACAATAATCTCACATACTTCTTCGCATAGAGTTTTCTTTATAAAATATATAAATGATTTTTAAAAACCTTTATATATTAATTCGGCGTCTTATCATTTCACGTAGAAACGTTTCTACTGACCTGCAGTTAATTAGCACAATATCTGACTGTTTGAATTCAGCAAATATTAAAAGAGCCTCTAACATTTCATACGTCTTAATTTCTTGATTCCAATTTAAACGCATCAGATGAAGTTCCAAATTTTCGAACGAAACTTTTGTACGAACTACTGTCAATAAAGTTTATATTAATTATTTTCTGACTCTTTTTACTGTTTAATATAAAAAATTAACGATTGTGGTACATAATAACAAGAGATATGACCTTATTTAACAGATAAACTCAAAAAACAGAGTGAAGTAATTAAAAAAATTAGATAGGTCGATGTTTCGAAGCGAACTGAAACCTTTCTCAGACGGCTATCAAAGGGAATTTTTAATTTATTTTAGTTCACTCTGATTCTTAAGATTCGTCTTTCAAATAAGGTCTTTTCTCTTGTTATTATGTTTTACCATACGCCAGCGGCTCACCTTATTGTCGTGTGAGAGCATTCAGGATGCCCCCAAATAAGGGCAGTTCCAGTCGAGCTGCTGTCGAGCAAAGATGTTGCTCGTAATCTATGTTTCTTCTACATGTAAATTGTATAATACAACTTCTTAAAAATTAAAGTTTCGATGCAATTTACTTAATTGGCGGTAGGAGCGGTGTATAACAGCAGAACAGAAAATTCCATTATCCGAAACTGAGACTGGAATACAATTCGTTGAAGGTCTTCTGGTTAATAATAACCATCATTTAACACCGTTCGAACAAATAGTAAGGTAAGGGAGGGTAAGAGTACGCAGTGAATTTTCATAGTGTTGGTAACACTTTACAGACTCTTTTTGGTACTGTTTTAGTGCGTCTTCAAGTGAAGGAGAACACGCTGGCCGTAATGGCACTTTTTTGCTGCTATTTTTTTTAGCTTTCACGAAGTAAAATATATTTTTGTTACTTCTGTATGTAATAATTAGAGTTTAAAACCTAAGAATTTCGAGGCACATAACAATGAATTATAATTTTGTGTCACATTTCATTTCAAAGAACCACTATTTAGCTACTATTTTAGGCTAGTTTGAATTTAGCGTCTGCACGGTGCAGACACTAAATGTCGCGATTTTGTAAAAAACTACGTGTGAGGCCAAGAGCACGTAGCAATGCATAGATCTAATCTTTGCCTCACAAACAACATCTGTTCTTGAACGGTCATTTTATCTCGTTTTATTCCACGGTTCTTTTGTTAATGCTTATTTTCACTTTACAAATAATGATATTGTGTTACTTTCGTATTTTTACAATTTTACATTTTCTAGTTTTACCAAACACAAAATAAGGTTCCAGCTCATCTTCAAAACCTAAAAGCATATTTCAGATGGATCTATTGACCGACAAATTATATTCCCGCTAAATTGAAGAAACTGTCTAATAAACTTTGATTGTTTCAACGACACAATGCATACATCATGCACCATGTACAACTGGAAAAGGGGAGGAAAAGACTGAAAGGTTATCAAATAAAGCATTAAACGATATACAAAAGAAGGTGACAGGACAAACCATCAATAAAAGGATAATATGAAGGTCAGAAAGGTTTTAAAATTTGACCGACAATCCAGCGAAAGTACCTCTGAAATATCTACTGATGGTCATGATGAATACGTCGATTGTCCAGGTTGTGAAAAATAGTTTTCCGATAACTGGATTATGTGAGGTATTTGATAGAACTGTCATGCTCCGCTTACGAAGGCAGTGGGCCATTTGTTAGTGACTATTTCTAGTGCGTACTCTTAACCGCCACTATGCGCGTACTCTTACCCTCATAGGAGGCCAAGAGTACGCAAATTACATTTAAAAAAATATTTTTAATGACAAGCTTGTTTATTGTAATCTCAGCAAACATTTTTTGATTAATTACTAAATATTAAATAACATTTTGATAAATTTTGGTGTTGATATCTTTATTACCTCCATAGATATATCAAATCAACCACTAAGTGCGCACTCTTACCTTCCCTTACCTTACAAAATATCAAGTAACAACGAGGCTGAATTCCTTCGCTGCTAGGCGTCGAATACGGTTTACAACCCCAAATTCGCAAAGCGAGCCAGGAAGAAGACGTGGAACTTCAGTGGGCCTCATACTACCTGGTATCAGCGTCCACTTAAGCTTATCAGCATTCACTCACGCAGACCGATCCGATCCGATCCTCGACTCCGAGCTTCGTCACCCCGGCGTATGGAAGCCAAATTCATCATCGTAGTACTACTAACGTGAGTCTACGAAACATATTGTCTTGTTCAAAATCACTGACCCGACAAAATATTGTCTTGTTCAAAATCACCACATTGACTTGATTTAAATTTAATCATAGAATTAGATAAGTTTAGGATAAACGTGATTTCAAGTGAATGCCTATATCAACCATTGAAGCTTTAATTGATTCCATAAGTAATCTTTATATCAAAAAGATGACTTCTATCTCAGAGATAAATTCATACACGGACACCGTTCCAACAGAAAACAACTTTCCCTTCTCATTAAACGTTTCGAAACAATAAATTCGTTGATAAACTCTATTCTTCCGTTTGTCCTAAACTATGTTTAAGACATCGCATTCTTGAACATCCAAGGAAAATTAATCCACAAAGCTTTCTAAATAATTCAAGAAAGAGATTTTGACAATTGGGCTGAATTAAAATAATTTTTAATAGAGAAATTCTCAATAACTCAAGATTCACGAAGTATATTACTGGAAATCATGAATATAAGGCTTAATAGATTCTCTTTTGAATTAGAGTAAGAAATTGTTTATGGTGTACAAACAGAAACTTTCTTTAGGAATATCAAATGCCGAAATCGTTCATAACGAAAACGATAAAATTTAAATTTAACAAACGTGCCATGATATCGTTTGTACCACAAAATAACAAAGGATATATATCGGCCAAGAAATTATTGACTGATTGGGGGAATCAGTCACAAGCACAAAAATTCGACCAAGAAACAGAAAATTTTGAACCCAGAACAGAAAATTATGAAGATGATCACATGTTCGTTGTTTACACCATCAAAAATATATTGTTGTACAATCAAACGAACAATAACAATAATAATGTATTTATTATTAATAGAAATATAACTCAAATTAAATTATAGTGGAAAACATAAATTTACGATATCAATTTAATCATTAGCTCAGTCGGTAAAAGCAAAAATAATACTCTACGCAGCTTCTTAAATGGCTGCTCCCGGGAACGCGGGTGACGAACGATATAGTCGAAAATTAAAATCGCGAATCAGACGAGAATGGTTTGTGTGGAAAAGATGGGTAAAATGCCGTTACCAGATGTTAACGCCTGATGACGTCGTTCTTCGTTTTTGTTCGTATGCCGGTTGTTCCTTTGCTGGGTCACGTCTTCTTCATATTAAGATTCTCTAGCGCCTCTCCTTCAGATCAAATGTTGTCTTTTTATTTTCTGTACTCCCACAAAATGAATCTTCTTTCTTAAATGTGCAGAAACTATAAATTTTATAGATGTCGCCTTGTTCTGCCACTGCTTCGTCTCTCCCTAGCGTCTCTCTCCAGCATCCTCCCTGCAACAACTGTCCAATCTAATCTCGTCCAGGCCATCAACAATGTCGCAGCCAACAATGTTGCAGACGGTGACGTTTTCCCGCCTACTCGGCCCCACCAAGCCATTCTCGTCTTCCGTCCTGTATACGTAAATAACAAAAACTAAATTATTTTTGCTTTACCCGACTGTAAGGGTCATGAATCACCACAGGACAGACCACTTGAAAGACAAATAAAGACTAATTAAAATAATTAAAACTTACGAAGACGTATACCTAAGCGAAAGGTAACTATTTTTTTCACACTTCAACAACTAAACACTCATTAAAACTAATAGACGGCAATCCGATCTACACGAAAATTTTCAGACTGACAAACTGCTTTAAGAATGAAGCAGAGAGCCTCATTAAAAATTTCTTAGACAATCAGAGAAAGTTATTCGCCGTGGCCTTTCTTTATATGGATCATAAGAAAAAATATTGGTAATTGACTATAGAAAATTAAATTCGCGAACAATACACGACAGATTTCCAATTCCATACAAATTCAGATCGAAGGAATTGACCTAGAGAAAACAAGTTTTTCTTCTGACCAGAATGCCATTTGGTTTAAAAAATGCACTCGCCTCTTTTAAAAGACTGATGAGTACAGTTTTAAAGGATTACGTCAATAAAATCTGTCTTGTGTATCTAGACGACATTATGGTCTTAGGAAGTAGTATAAAAGAAAACTGCGAAAACATCATATAGATATCCAAAAAAAAGAGAACCTAATATAAAAAACCAAAAGGATAAATGCGAGTTCTTTAGAAAAAAAGAATCATACCTAGGACATGTAATACAAAAAACGAATTCAAACATGACTCAGACAAAATAAAAACTATACAACAATTTAATGTCCTAAAAACTGCAAAAGAAGTCAGAAGTGTTTTCTAGAATTAATGGGTTATTGTCGCATACTCATTAATTAATTTGAAAAAATAACCCAACCCTTAACTAATTGCTCAAAAAAGATTCAAAAATAGATTATTCCGACCAGGAATATATTTAATGTTCCGAAAGGTGCAAGTAAATGCTGTAATTGAAGCTCGGTAAAGCATACAGCTAATTTAGAAGAAAGACATGAATGGAAAAATGTCAACCGAACCAGGGACTGGAACCCCCGAATGGAGAGATTTGAATCCGTTCTTTGCCATCTACTCGGATTAGCTCAGTGGTTAGGCTAGACATTAAATACTTACACAACACGAAAATCACAGTTGAAGCTCCAAGAAACAGAAATGCACTAGATGCCAATCGAATGGACACACAAAAACATATTGTACCAGGCCGTATGTTTGCGTTAAATGCGGGAACATCCACAATACGAAAGTTTGCAAGAAACCAGGGAATACACAAGCTACATGCGCACTCTGCCAGGGAAAACGCCCCGCCCATTATAAAAATAACTTTCAGATCCATGATAAAATTAAACAAAAACTTTAATCAAAACATTATTGCTATTAATATTCACTGCTATTATTATCCATATTGTTCGCCCTTCCCCTAATCCGTTTAGAACTTCCTAGTTAGTGATTCTATACACCCGTCTGATTTTCAGCATTCTCCAATAGCACATTATTTCAAAGCCTTCTAGTATTTTTCTTTCTGCCATTCCCATCGTCCACGTTTCGCACCCATATAAGGCCACGCTCCATATGAAAATTTCAAGAAATGATTTCCTAATATTCACACTTATATTACCCGTAAGTAAATTTCTCTTTTTCGCTAAAGCCTTCCTTCCCTGTTCTATCCTACTCTTTACGTCTATTACACTTCTACCATTTCTAGTTATTATGCTGCTCAAGTAACAAAATTCCTTCTCAATCTAACATGCCATTTATTATAGTTTCCAGGTCTTCTTCTGACTCCCCTAATACACCATCATTAGCAAACCTTAGGGTTTTTATTTCTTCTCCTTGCAGTTTGATTCCCTTTCCATACTCATTTTTAACTTTTTCATCTCCTGTTCTATGTATGAGTTAAAGAACATGGTCGAAAGTCTGCATCCTCGTCTTACTCCTTACCTGATTTTTGTTTTCCTTTCTTGTCCTTCAATTATAATTACTTCTGTACAGATTATGGATAATCCTTCTTTCTCAATACTTAAGTCCTGTCCTCTTCAAAATACTTAATAGTGTGTTCTAGTTCACATTGTTTTTTCTTCTTCAGATTTTCTAATTCCCATCTTTTTGTTTTAATTCCTTTCTTGAGTTTCTTCATTTTCAACCTGAATTTCATAATAAAGAGGCTATGTTCATACGCTCCAAGAAAACTGTGGTCCTGTCCTCTTCAAAATACTTAATAGTGTGTTCTAGTTCACATTGTTTTTTCTTTTTCAGATTTTCTAATTCCCATCTTTTTGTTTTAATTCCTTTCTTGATTTTCAACCTGAATTTCATAATAAAGAGGCTATGTTCATACGCTCCAAGAAAACTGTGGCAGTGCTGTCTTGACTGCTACTGATTGTCGGTGCAGTACTGACAACACTGAACCTCTTTTTCTGACAGTGTAAACCTAGTCTTACATTTTACCACTGAGTAACATTTGAGAAATTTTTTGAATAATACAGGTGTCAATGCGCTTTTCATTGTGATCATTTTTACGGAAAGAATTTGATGATTACCTCGGTCGGAAAAGTGCTTGTGCTTCAGATTCTAGGTATCAAAAATTATAACGATATCCCAAAACGTTCAAAATTCCTGAAGCACAGCTTATAGAGCAAAATGACAACAATAATAGGCGAAATAGAAGATGCACGAATTGTTATGCAGAAACTGCAAAAGAAGGATGTTCAGTGGATCTTCCTTGCTTTAAGAAACTTCATTTCTGATGCAAAGAAATGAACTGCGAGAATCTCATAAACTTGAATAATCCTGGTGATCCTCATGGCACTAGCGTAAAACAGTTGTTACTTCAACGCCATGAGAAATACTGATAAATTCACATTTTTATTGCTTTCCGTTTACTCACAATAAAAGTGTAGTGTTTTCCAAAAAAATAAAAAAGCATATTTTACAATATTTCTAGGGAACTACTTATTTAAATTGTAAGATGGCAGGAAACGTGTTAAAGAAGATGAGACGAATAGGAAATATTTTGCTCTTTGACCAACATGATTTTAATCCATTATCTAGATATAATTTAAGACGATTATTTTTGTTAATTTCCCCTTATATCCCATCCAACAAAATGAGTTTCTATTTATTTAACCCATAGATACACTATACTAAGCTCCGCGATTTTCCTTGGCAAAGATATTAGCAAAAGTTTATAATCCAAAGTTCTTCGTTCATAATTATTATAAGAAAATGGCGGAAGTTGTGTCGTACGTTTCTATATCGTATTTTAATAGGAGTTGTTTGACTTTTATGTATGCTATTTATCGTTGTAAGGTGTTGTTTTAATTTTGAGCATAAATTAATTAGGAAACGGAATTATTAAAATAATCCCTTTACTTTTACGCCACTATTGCCCTCTAGTGTAGTTAGCTTCGTAGCCCATACTGTGGTTCACGTGAATACCCAACATGGATGAGTGGGGTAAGGATTTCTGAATTTGTTATGTATTTGTTATTACTTTACCGATTTATTTAATCTCTTAATGTTATTTACAGACTCTGACAACTTCACCGTTAAACATAAACCAGCTGCTCCGACGTTAAACCGAAATAAATGGGAAGGTGAAGATGAGGAAGAAGACGTTAAGGTTTATACTTTCGTGCTTTCTTGATATCATTGCATTTTCATACATAATTTTGTATACTTGGTTAATTTTCATGATTGATTATAATATATATTTATGTCTTGATGAAAGGAATCTAAGTTTAAAGCTTAACAGCTGTCGGCATATTAACCTATATTCAGAATAAATTGTCATGCACCTCTGAATTATTTATTATTAACTATTCAGCATAATATAGAATTAAGGCCTTTTATGTCCGAACTTGTCAGCTTAGAAGTGTGGATTATTTTTTAATCCACCTCATGTTGATGTATTGTTAGAACATTACGGGCAATAGTGTTAAGAATTACATTGAATTTTGTTTGCTTTCCAAATATGCCATAGATTGATTTTAATCCTTTATTTTAGTCGTGTCTCCAATACTTTTTTTATTATAACAAAAATAGCCCCAAGTAAATGAGGAACTTCTTTGACATAAAGGATATATTAAAGTTAGGTAACTGGTGGAGAGTTACTCCCATCCTCTGATTGGTGCTGCGAAAGAAAGGGAAAACAGCTGCTTAATTACATAAGTTTTAATTAATGGGTTTTAAAAATCTATACAAAAAGAAGGGAAAACCTTCACTATATTACAATAGTGTCAATTATAAAGGCTATAAATTAATTACAAAGTCGGGAGGGGCTTAATCGTGATGTATTAAGTTTGGGGTATAACTTTCCTCTTTAGCCAAATGAGTTTGTCATTAATGATTCATTTTGATTACAACTTTTTTAATCAGTTTTGTACATTTGTGTGTTTCTTTTGGAGAAGTTTTTAAAACTTGTTAATTGGAGAAAATCTATTTAAGTATTATGAAACCATTTCTTGACTGTGCATTGTGCAACTGGCTGGTATAATACATGTATATTTGGCTGAGGAAGTGGTGATGTATCAGGTAGTTTGTATCTCTGTATTAAAGTAGGCATTGAAAATTGTTTGGACTATTGAATGGGTAAATATGGAAAAACCATTTTTATCTAGTTGCCATGTAAGAGGATCGCTCATGACATTAATTCATGGAGCTATTTTGACA
Organism: Eucriotettix oculatus; assembly: GCA_034510155.1. Classification (NCBI taxonomy): domain Eukaryota; kingdom Metazoa; phylum Arthropoda; class Insecta; order Orthoptera; family Tetrigidae; genus Eucriotettix; species Eucriotettix oculatus. Next base: position 9,544,353 of record CM067381.1, read on the forward strand.
CAATGCATGGGTGGAGTGGCGATGTATTTTAATTGAAAATTGCTGTTACCATTCAGAGTCAAGTAATCTACAAGCCTAGGTATTAGGCTATTGTAATAAAATATGTTGGGAAAATGTAACAATACTAATAACTTCAATAATCGTGATATTGTGAACTGTTTTAGTTCTGAATTCATTTTAGCTTTGGGCTATTTACCAATAATAACTAACTAATATATACTGATTCTTAAAACATACTCAAAGAAGTTTTGTGTTACAGCATGGTACAAATGTGTATATTTTTAAGTCATTATCAACTTTCTGTCAGGAATCCTGTTTAAAATATTAGGCATTGAAAATGGTTTCCATTTTAATTCAGAATTTATTTTAATGTAATGAGCTACTTCAGTAACCATATAAAAATATCATACATCTCAATAGTAAATACAAGGTAATAATGGTACACTATAATTTAAAAAAATGAAATATCATCCATAAATGTAATTTAAACATAGCAAATTCACCAATTTTATTAATGTAGGTCATTACTATAAATTACTCATTCTTATTATGGATTTTTTCTAATTCAGTACAACTTTGGTTTTATAGTTAGTGATTAACATTTCTATATCTAGAGAATGTTAGTTTGGTGTGTTTTCCTGTAGTTAAAAACAAATTAAAAACAGTTTATACCATATAATTTGTAGTCTTCAAATAAACAGTACACTTTATTCAATTTTAATGTAAAATGTATGCATAATTAATTGCAAATATAAATTTGAGGAAGGTTTTGGCTTTGGGCCATCATCTGTAAAAAATAAATTTATTTACATGGTACAGATATGTACCAACTTCGTACATCAATCTTTTAGTTTTTCACAACCCAATGATTGCTGGAGAGATGAAAGAAATTTTGCAGATAGTTTTACGTAAGTTTGTAAAGTGTAAAATCTTTTGAGGACTACAAAATAATATAGTTCTAACTTTATTTAATACACCTTTCATATAAACTATTTTATGTCAATCTGTGAACAGTAAAAATTCAATCTGATCAAAATTAATCGACCCAAAAATATGAGAACCATTTGGAACTCTGGAAAGAACATTTTCTCAAGCTTAATATATTCCACTCGTATCACACTGAAAATGACGAAATTATTCCAGGATTTTTATTAAGATCCATTTCCATATATTAAACCAATTGTAAAATTAAAAAAATATTCTAATTGTCATTATATCTATGTATAAAAGTGAGCAATTATCTTGGCCATTTAAAGGTATAACATAGCACTCTTGTCATAATTACTGAATATATAATTGGAAATGCTTCAATTAATTTTCAATGTTCAACTTGTGTTAAATTACATATAATATTCTAGGACAATTGGGAAGAAGATGAAGAAGAAGAGAAAAAAGATATAGAAAAACAAGAGACAGTCAAAGCTGTTCAATATAAGAAGCCGCAAAAGAACTTGCAAGAAAAAATTGCTGAGAAAGAGGTACTGATAATGTAATTTTTTAATCGTGTAATTTATATTAAGAATCACATTTTACACAGACAATTTGTTTTTGTTTCAATTTTTGGTCAACTTTCTTGTCACTTTGTTCAAATTTTATTTGATAATTAATTTGTGGGTGGAATCAAATGTCTGTAACCAGTGAAACTTTGGAATCTGGATGAGTTGGGATATTCCACCCCTACATTGTAAAACTTCCCTCTCTGCACAGTCCCACAAGCACAACCCTAATGTCTCAATCCAAGTTAGACTGTTAGCACAACGTGTCGTGTAAAAATTAACAGCACAATGTATAATCACAACAAAATAAAAATATAACACTGAAAAAATATATAGATATGTTTTTATGGAGCCTTTAAATTGAATATCTATATTAGAAAGAGTTATGTTCTATATGTGATGGATTCTGAGACATCTTGCTCAGGGGACACAGGCAGACTAATAGAAACAAAATTGTGGCAGACAAATAAGAGGAGGTTGGCTACCCCAAGAATTTACGTGCTTTCTCTCTATTTCTCTGACGCTCAGCCTACCAAGCACAAAAAAGTCTCTCTAATGAACTAAATTAATTAAAACTAAATACCCATGCTACAATTGATTGACATCAACTGATCATTTGTCCTTAAGAAAGGAAGAATTCTTGGAGACAAAATAACTTAACATTAGATTACTGACTGGTTCCACAGTGCAAGGCTAAACAGTTGTGACCTTTACACAAGTGTCTGTTGTACAAGTTTTAATTGCCTATATCTTTACAATTATAATTTTCCATGAAGAATGTTAAATGACAATTGTACTTGGATTGCTTGGTGTTTCAAAATATTTTAATTGTAGTGGTGACCATTCAGGTTATTAGAAATCTACATGTTTATTATTACCTTTGATGGAAGACCAGTCTACAGCAGAATAATTCATGCCTGTTTGTCTCACAATTACTTTTTTATGCACATATTTATGAATATCAATATCTCTTGCATTCATAATTGTGAATTTTCAAAACTCTGGTGTAATTTCAATTTCTGGTATAAAAGCACTGAAAAAGCAATATTTGTTTTCAAATAATTGAATTAAAAATAATTGCCAAGTAAATATTTTCATGCTCACAAAATTTGTGGGTTATATGGACTGGAGTGTAGTGACAATATTGAACCAACTGCCCTCAATTTCAATTAAAGCAATAATTCATTTTCACTTAACTGTCCATAATTTTTTTCTATCAGTGAAATTTTTAATTAGTTTAAAATTATAAACATAACTATTGCTGAAAAATTCCCTCATTCTGTAAATATGTATCTGGATACTAGGATCTTATCTTGTGTTTTTTACAAGTATAGAAAAATTATGTAACATTACATTTACAGAGGTTACTGCGAGAGGAAGCACAGAGGAAGGCCGAGGCAAGAGAAGCTTTGAACAAAACCTTATCACCTGCTGAAATCTTGGCAGAAAAGAAGCGCCAGCAAAAGCTTCAAGAGGAAGCTGATTTAATTGTTGCCATGGAAACATTTGGTGTGTAAATCATTGGAAACTGTTATTTTTAATGCTGTTACTTTATTGTGTATAAATATTGATTGATATCTGTTTTTAGGAGCCTCTGAACCAATGGCTTCTACATTAGATGCAATGAATCCAGATAGTAAAGAAGACTTTGATATATTCCGAGATGCATTGGTTAAAAAAATATGCGCCTACAACAAATCAGTATTTTTTACAAAGTTTGCTGAGGAGTTGGTTAGAAATATATGTGTACATTGTGAGTTTAAGATTAATTTTAATTTTTTAAGTTATTTAAATAAGTACAGCCTTCCTGTTTGGAAGGACAGTTGAAGATTATTATTTAACGTGTTGAATGCTGATAGAATTTTTGTTAAACTGTGAAAAAATTGTGGCTTTTGGTTTCGTTTCATGGAATAGATATAATACAATTGTTTGACTTGATGTAAAAATATTAATGGTGGCAGCATGTCAGCCTCCTTGTTGACACAGTGTCCTGATTGACTGGTCAATGCAAGTGTGATCACATATGTGATATGTGTCATGATTCATACATCTACAAGCATGTGGTATTGATATTGATTTCATCACACAATAGATTAGGTTTTTATTTAGAATTCTGTTTGTTTGTTTTTATGATAAAAGGATTAACGAACTTGAGATGGCGGAATATGATTTTGATATAAGTGAAGTAATTTTGCAAGTAGAAGCCATCAAAGCAGAGTATGGAATAAATCAGAAGTTATTGATTATGTTCTGTTTGTTGGTCTGGAGTGGGATTGTCTATTTTGGCAGTGTAAAGGGCCTGGGTTATTTGTTTGTTGAGGAGGTTTGTGGAGTAGTTTCTGTCAGAGTGCATTGAAGAGGAAGTTGGTGTACGATAACATGCAGGCCCAAGTAGAATAGATGCAAGCTCCTCTGAGAGCTAGACTACGGGAGGGAGTGTTTGGTGTATTCAGGGTGGTAACTGGAAAAGTGGAGGTACTGTAAGGTATTAGTGGATTTTATGTGGACAGAGATATATTGTAAATTTAAAGTCAGAAAACTATGTTGTACAAAATTCTATTTGTCATTGATTATTTCAACAATAGAATGTCACATGTATATTATGCTACCTGCGAACTTTTACTGGATGAATTAAGTTTGGTTGTTTATCATTTCAGCAATATATAAAAAGTAAACACAAATATGGGATAAAACTGTATATGCAACCCACTCATAAAGGACTCATTTAGAAATTTGTGCTAGTGCTCTAGACAGTAAAGGTTATTTTGCAGCTGTTGAATGGAAAACTAAACATTGGCCACCATGTTCATATTAATTAATTTTAAATAGTTTTGGATTGGCTTGGATACTTTTAATGAAAAGGAAACCACTGCACAGGAACTCTTAGATTGGACAGAAAAAAAGAGTAGTAGTCAAAGAACTGAAAAGTAGGAAAGGAGAAACCATTACAAAATTGTTAACAAAATGATATTATGATATAGAAGTGTGAAAAATAAACTTTATGTGAGTTACATCTTAACAGAGTTTGATAATGAAATTATAGAAGTGGGGAAAAGGTACGTAAACCCATCAAAATTGTCAAGTATAACAAATTTGTCATGAGTGGATGGGCACGACTAGATGTTGTCCTATTACCAATTGGAGAGAAAAACAATTTGTTAGCCAAAGAAACTATTTATTAATGTAATAGAAAGGTTTCTATTGAATGGGTATCACCTTTTCAATAACTATTCAGGTAATACTATGGCACTTTTTGAATACATACTCAACGTCAAGTGTCAATTAAAGTGTGCAGAAAATATTTATGAATAAGCTGTTATTCTCAACCAGGATATTCTTTTTGTTTAATTTTGTAACATTACATTTCTTTAGGGTCTGTTTATTTTTATGATACATTAGAAAAAAATGTCGTTGACATGAATAAAAATTTTAAGATTTCAGTACCAGACTTTTAAATTTTGAGTAGTTTTTAACTCTCATGCAAAAAATGGTCAGTTATCCAATTTTGAAAAGTATCGTAGAGATTCAATTAAAAAAATTTAGAATGGATGGGGTTGTAATAGTTTTGTGTAGATGAAAAATTTGTGGTAATGAGGTGCATCAAATCAGTCTTTGGACTGATTAACACTACAATCATTTTAGATTAAATTGATTAAAAAATTTGTCATCTATTTTTGCTTTGTATTCCTTTATTAACTAATTTTAATGTTCTACTTGTTATGTCTTTGGTTTCGTTTAAGTATTTACATTTGTTATTAATCATACCTGTTAATTTTTATTTCAGTGTCTTCAAATGATTTAAAGAGCTTGAAAAATACCATTGAAAATATGTTTCTGGAAAAGGTTAAAGTTGAAAAGGGTGATAAAGCTAAAAAGAAAGGAGGGAAAGGAAAAGCCAAACTTAAAGTTGAAGGGGAAAATGTACGTATTTTTCATTTTTTAATACCTTAATGCACAGAAATGATTGCATTTTATTTCATTATCAGGTAATGTAATTTTTGTATCACAATTTGTATTTGTGCATATAAATTTACTTTCAAATTAAAGTTTGCAAACAGCCTACAGACAAACAGAATGGAAAATTCTTGACCAGAGCTGGGGATTGAAATGTGAACCTCCTGCTTACTGGGCGATTGCTGTACCACTAAGGCAGTCTGGTTCGATGCCAGGATGACATATGAGATCTATCCACCTTGTATACCTAAAGCTCAGGACGCCTACAATTGATTAATCACATCCTAATGCTTGGAATCAGTGAAGAATGTACATTGTATAAATTGATCAAAGATGCATGATTTTAATATCAAATAGAGAATAAATGCTTAAATTGAAGCTCAGCCTAAAGACAATGAAACATAATTTAGTAGAAAGAATGGGAAAATCTCAACCAGACCTAGCAATTGAACCCAAATTGTAGGTGAACATAATTATCGCATGAGGTTTACAGGGGTGGAAAAGTGTGTTGCGAAAATTGGGAGGGTATCTCAAACAACCATTTGGGAAGGTGGGCAATATTGTGCTGTGAATATTTATGTATGCGAGTTGGAATGCAGTCTGGTGTAGGTCAATTAAATTGTGGAATTGATTTTATATAGTACAAGATAGTAGTTTTTGGTGAGGTATAGACCATGGTTTTTGTTTGGGTAGGAAATCAGTGTGGGTGTTTGATTAAATAATACAGCACTCGGTATCTGTTTTTGGAAGAGGTCTGTTCTGTTTGTAAAGGCATTATTTAGGTTAGTTACTATAGGTCGCCAGACTATTCTAGATGCATGACAAAATTTTTTTCAGACTTCCAACTGGGTGAGGGTGTAGTAATTCTACGTCTTGATAGCACACATTTCTGTCGTCTTCTGGTGAAGTGCCTGTGCAGAAATGTTTCCATCTTTATATTTGCTCTGTTAACATCTCCATCCAATCGCTGTTGGTATGGAACATTGTACGGAAGGGAATCGGTGAACATTCACTATTTCTTTGGACCATTACACCACATTCTCCTGTCTGCAGGAACCAAGTTGCCAAGGTCCATTTACCCCTTTGCCCGGCAATCCTCCCTCTTCACTCACGGTTGATTATATTCCTGTAGCTCTTCATGTTGACTCAGATTGAGACCTGTCATGATTTAGTAGCCACTTTTTGGAGATTCGGATGGCAATGATTTCTAAAGTGACACTGTCCTATTATGTTGTTGAATGCAGGATCTTGGTATCCTGGGAATTATCTGGTGTCCTGTCATTATTGCGTGTTCTGGAACTGCCAATTTTAAAGATTGTTTCAGCTGAATGTTTCTCTCTTCTGTCCTTTCCTCTACTACAGATTGCCGGTCCTGCGCATTGTAGGCCACAATCATAAGGTATTTGGTAAATACCTGGTTTCCTCTGACCAAGGTTGTAGTTGCACTACAAGTGTACTCAACGCCTAGCCATCACTTGGAATGTTTTCACAATCTCCTGATGAAGGGAACTGTCTATGGAAATTCAAGAATCTAATTGGAAGTAGAAAGAAAGACAGAAAGTATTAGATACAGTCAGGACTTGAATGTTCCTAACTCTTCCATCCCTCTTCTCTATCCATCCTACCTTGAAAACCTAATATATATATAGACTGCAAATGTTCTGTTAGCCATACTCGATGTGGTGGCGGAATGTTGGACATACGTCATGGCTCTAGTGGTGGTTAGACCGCTTATTTTGTGTATCCAGGTTTGAATCCTGGCTGTATGGAATGTTTTCAGTCTTACTTTCTTCTTCCATTCCTTTCTTAGTGTAACATATGTATTTCTTTGAGCATAATGATATGGAGTAAATATTCAACATGCCAACATTGTCATGTGTCAAAAAAATTTTTTTTTTGCTTCAAAGTCCATGTGGCAAATCTATGTCATTGTTTGCCACACGATTTGACAGCATAAAACTTAAGTCTTCATTCATCTTTGGACAGGATTGCACCTTTTTTCCTGTGCTCATTCTATTATTTGTCCTTGTCAGGAAATTCCAAAATGTTGCCTCTTTGAGCACAGGTGTAGTCCATTCACACACTTTATCCTGCTCACAAAAGTTTGTATACCTACATATCTCAATGAATACCATGATTTAATTAACTTTATTACAAAAAATTACAGTAAGTAGCACACTATTGTCTTGCACCTGTGGCTCCAAGGCCTCATTGGCCTACTGCTCCCTTTTCAGGAAAAATTGCTCAGCACTCCCTTCTGTTGCCCCGTTCCCCATTTTTTCCATTTGGTGAACCAGAAACTGGCAACTCCCTACTAATAATACACAAAGGGATTTTGAAAGGGGCATATGTGGAAGCGTAATGAAGGTAACCAAGGTTTGATCAGGCCCCTGGGCTATAGTTCAAGGATCCTACCCAATATCCATATGAAAGAGATGCACTGCAAACCCAAAAAAGCCTTCATCAGGTAAGTCTGGTTATTGGGTACTTGTCTAGTACCTCTCTGAATGCCTACGCAGGAGTTTGCAGTGGGGTCACAGCATTCTCCTCTCTGTACCTTGAGCAGTTTAGGAGGCAGCTGATCTAGGATCATCAGACAAGTCTTAGCATAAGCCCAAGGTCTGTGACCCCAACTAAGTTATATACTATTAAAATCAAGTAAATATGCATATATGCCTGGGGGAAAAAATGTAAATTTTTTCACTTTATTGTTTTTATTTGTTATTATTTAGGAATTTAAGACAACTATTTACAAAAGTAGCTTATAATTCACATTTTCTGTTTCAGGTTTTGGTTGATGAATATGCAGCATATGGAGATTTTGATTATGATGATATTATTTAGTGTTTGCCAGAAATTGCCAATTACAAACTTATGTCTACTGTTTCGATTCAACATTATAAAAACAAAACAGATTCATAAAACTGGTGATGAGTGGGTGTAGGTAACTTCCTGCATGTTGGTATTTATTCTAACAAATCTCTTGTTATTTTTACTTTTTTTTAAAAAAGCTTCGAGTGTTTTCTTTTTCTACGATCGGAACATTTTTGTGTGATATATTAGTGTAGTGAGTCAGTATTGTTACAATGTTTAAATGATTCATATTGACTGAACAGAGGCAGACTTACATTGCTGATTATATTTACATTTTATGAGTACCAAATTTGTAACATGAAATATATTTTTACTTAATGACTTAAATCAGAATATATTTGAGTATAATGGCAAGTGGTTAATGCAAAATGGCTCATTTATATTAAACAATTGAACAATCCACAACTTTAAAATAGTATATCACTTTGGTAATTTTTTAATTTTCAATTCATATTTGATAAAATATTTCACATGTGACTGATTTGATTGGTATAAAATTTTTTGTTGACCGACACCGAAACTTTTATTTTTTCTTCGGAGGAAATTAGTAGATATATGATTTGAATTAAGCTTATGTTCATCAATAGAGCAGGCCTACTTCAATATCTTCCTTTGCTAATAACATTTTTGTATGTGGGATAATTTATTTAATATTTGCTAGTTAAATTTCATATTGTTGAAATACTTTTGTGTACAAATAATTTCTTATATGCATTTACAGTCACATGGGACTCTTCATTATAGTTGTTACTGTTAAATCATGCAATAGTTTATAATAAATTCTTTTAACACTGAAACTTACACTACTCGAGAAATTGCTGTTTGGAAATTGTTTTCAAATTTTCAGGAAAATCTTTATTTTATAACAAAAATATTGAATGTAGTTTGTTTTTTTGCTTACATAATTATTGAATTATGTAAAGTATGTAACATTTGAATAATTAAAATATTTCAGTGTACATTTTACCTTTTTTGTAATCCCAAATGTTTAAATATGAGGGATTACTGGAAAACAATGCTCTGGGAAAACTCTTATTAACATTCTACATCTTTGTCTAAATATTTTGTTCTCAATAGTCACCTTGGCAATGACCATGCATCTCCCACAATTCTCCAGCTTAATGTTTGGCTTTGTTGATGGAGCTACAACTTAACCTCTGCTTGCCATACTTCACCACTTTCAAAGTGAACATCTTGAAGGTGTATAAGTTTTGGAAAGAAGTGATGGAGCCAAGTAGGGCTGTGTAGGATGACCCAAGGGGTTGGATTGTCGTAGCACTCGCGTGTGGTCTGGCTTAAGGAGAGGGCATTCATGTGTTGACGTTACTGGTGTCGATACAATCGCCACCGTACACAGTTTTTATTCTTTGGATTTCAATTGGAGGCACACTTTCTGCAATTAGAAATTTCATTACAACACGCTGTTTTACATGCAGAAACATAGTTATGTTACATACCACCATGTTACACACTCAATTTGGTAAACTTGTGTCATCGAATTAGTAAAGTCAAATGGGTAATGTGAATGATGTGTAATACCTAAATCAATATTGAGAAAAAAAAACTGTGCGGCATTACTTTTCAGTGCACCCTCAATATCCTTAAATCTCTGTGTGCTGGAAACATTGTGAGAAACAATACATACCAAATTTACCTCATTAAATTAATAAATTATATGGCCTGAGATAAATTTTAATATGAATACAGAAAAAATACTTAAATATAGCTGGACCTGTCAACACCACTTCGCATCTTTCTCTAATAGGATGTTGGAGAATGATATGAAGGAGTGTCAAAATGCCCTGCTATGTTTAAAAAAAAATCTGTATAATTCCACATATTAAAATTTGTATAAGAATTTAGGTCATATTATTTTTGATTTTCAGTGCCAGTATGTTGTAGTAATATCAATATAATTAACCTGTTCTTTTTTTATACAATAATGTGACTAACTGCTGGCATAAGGAGTCTAGCGCCAGCGGTCTCGACAAACCCTCCTGCCAGTATTGTGGGAAACACCCTAAAGACAATGGCAAATTGCATGAGGTTTTAGAAGGCAATAAGAAACTATTACATTAAAATCCCAGAGGATGTTAGGCACCCTCTATCTTGTATGATGGATTATAAGGTCTGGACAGGGGAGGGGGCATGTTAGGAGTGTGAATACGGTGGGAAAACCACAATTTGAATTCGGAGATGAGACAAACTAAATATAGTAAGCATAAAGTGTACAATGGAACAAAGAACAATATTGAAATAGAGGTGGAATTTTACAAATAACATACCCAGTGACTTTTCTGAAATAATTATAGTTTTATCAATTTATTACATTGCTTAAAAATACAAAAAATTAAGCGATTTATTTATCAAACATTTTACAGTAAAATCATTTTTAATTAAATTTATAATGTGGTAAAGGAATTAAAAAGAGAAAAATAATCTGAAGTAGAAGTATTTTTAAATAAATTTATCACATTACACATAAATAAAATATAAAATCTATATGAAGAACACTGCAACAATACATAAACAATTTTAAACCTATGAATAATTTAGTTAGAGTAATAACTACATTTATATTTCAGTCGGAGCCTCAGATATATCTACTGAATTAGGTTAAAACTATGATTGTAATTTCAATAACTTAAGTGACCATTCAGTGCCTAGTATTTGCACACTATGTAAGCCAAGCCATATGGTTAAGAATCCAGTATTATCTGTCATTGATTTACTACTTGTTGGTAGCATGTTTTCTAGAAAATTAAATAGGAGTTTATTCAATTGGTGGTTTTGAAAGTCAATGCCATACGGGCCTCAATTGGAACCAATGTTTGTAAAGTGAGACACAACTGTATTTTTTGTGATTGCCAAGCAGTTTTTCATTGTTACCTGGGTAACATTACTAGATCAGGGACTTTCATGATAGCAGTGTGGGGTTTTTGCACAAAATAATAACGGGGTAATAACAATTTTCTGTGATCGTCATGAGAGGTTAGTAATAGGAAGAAATTACTAGAGCAGCCAAAGAAAAAAAAGGAAAAACACCATAGTTTTCAGACTTTAAAAATTTACAATAAGTAAACAGACTGCCAAAAAGTCGGCATATAAATTTATCATTATTTATTCATTTATTTATCCATTTTGAGACTTCCTCAGGCCTAAAATTTAGTAATACATCATATTTACTGCCCGACTCCCTCATCTGAAAAGATGATTGAATTTACGACAGTTACGGCTGATTACGCAGCATATTTGGCTTTTACATGTAAAATTTTTCAGGCCAAATTTCATGAGGAATATCTCAAGACATACGAGTACAATAGTTTTTCTGTTTATACAGGTCTTAGTATGGTGCTTTCTCTCCTGTTTTTTCAAGTATGGTGGTATATCTTTTTCTGCCAAGTAATTGGCCTAGAAAATGACATTTTCAGGCACATTTGGCTTAAACAGATATTAGAATGGCTGGCTATATTATTATTTTGATCATACCACTGGATTCTGTGCTAGAAGTTGTATTGGTAAGCAGAGTTTCACACTATTTGGCCTCTAGAAATGATTTGACAAGGAATCAAAGTTGGCCTTTTCAGAGGTGCTGAAGATGGGCCAGTGTACCATGAACTTTAATATTTTGCACACCTTCAATTGGGATCTGGATTTACTTCCTTACAAAATTTCACGAGATTTGGAAAGGATCGAGTGGGAACCGTAGGTCGTTTTTCGGTCATTTGACATGGAATGACCCAATAACGATCAGAAAGAATATGGCAGGCAAAATAATTAAAAGATAGCTATTTATTATTATATTTAACAACAAGTTCAATTCTGTGTCATTGTGATAGTTACAAAAAAGAGAGGTTATACAGTATATTACAGTTTACATGCCAATAGGAATTATCTGAACAAACAGTAATCATAAATATAGGTTTTCTCGGCATTTGTCAGTTGAGTAAAGCTGGTTGCAGAAAAGAAAACTGTTTTTGCTGTCAGCAGACACTAATAATAATATTGTCATTAGGCCAGTACAGCAATAGACTATGTAAAATAGATTAACAAAGTATATATGTAATTATGGGTTCTACAAAATTATCTGTTGACGCTTGGTCAAGATCTGACAATGATTCCCATAAGAGATCACATTTCATTTTTCCTTTCTTCATTCCAATACTCTTTTTAGAGTCAGGTCTATTGTTCTGGTAATTTTTTTCTTTTCCTTCTCAGCAAGATCTTCACCAAGTTTTACTTTGAAGTACTTGTCAGAACTGTTGCTGAGCAACTTGGCCGTACTCTTTTGTTCATGTCAACCTTTTTATCGTTCAGTTGTTAGCTTGGAATGCCATTTGTTTGCAATCCTTAGCCGTCAACCCATAAAATCTGGCCTCCATATCCAGGCAGTATTTCAGAAGGGACTGCTCCAGCTCACCATCAGAAAGACTTCCTACCAAGTTTAGTTGTAACTTATTTATGTAGAGTTCTCCAGACTTAATTTTATCTCTCAACATTGATTTGGGAACTTACAAATGTTTGGGCGCACATCCCAGACCCATAACCTTATTCCACACAGCAGTTAATCTGACGTTGCAGGCCCCCAATAAACCAAACAAGTGTTTAAAATGTATAAAATAGAACAGAGCATAATATCGCAGAGGCGATATTAGTTCTACAATAGGGGTGCGATATTAGGAACAACACGACTTTCTAATATGGCTGACTCTACCGGCTAAACTAGCAATCTACAGAACATTACAGCTATATCTACTTAAAATGCATGATCATATGGCTGTAATTACCTTATAATGAATATCACTTACCTCTAAGAAGATTCATCAGCGTGTAATGAAGACGTCAAAAACTTTAGGTTTGCTCAACACTGCTCATCTAAGCAACGCTCTCCCAGGACTGTCAGGGTGTCGCGAGACACTATTTAATTCATTTTCCACTAAGGAGCAGTAATCTAATTGTCGAGATCATGAGGGGTGTGATACTAGGCATACTACACCTATCTGCGAGATACTTTAGTAGCGGGAATTCAACCTACTGTCGTCATCAAAATAGTAGAACCCTAACTTGTGGACCTGTGCTAAGACTTTGACAGTACATTGCAGAAGAGTGAGACAAAGTTTTTCTTGTAGAGATTGAAAGTCATAGATATAAAGACCTGAATAATGGTAAAGTGATAACATTCCTGCAGATATTATAAGATCAATGGGCGAATAAGTAATATCATGGCAGTTCAGAATAGTTTGCAAAATAGGAAATGGAAAGAATACCAGAAGATTTTAGTAAAAACATGATTATACACATACAGAAGAAAACTGGGGCTGATAGATGCGGACACAATAGGATAATTAGGTTACTATTTCATGCATGCAAAATATTAATGAAAATGAGTATATAGGAGAATGGAATGTCAACAGAATGCGAGTTAGGAGATCAGTTTGGTTTTAGGAAGAATATAGGGACAAGGGAAGCAATATTGACTTAAGAAATTACTGATAGATTTGGCTGATATTACGGTCATTAGAAGAGACTAGTACCTTAAAGTAAAATCCATAATGTCATCGTTCTATCTGCTATCTTTCCTACCGATTTAACCGATTAAAAATGCCAATTTTAACGTTTTGCATAGCATTGCTCAGAACTATCTTAAGAAATTACTGATAGATTTGGCTGATATTACGGTCATTAGAAGAGACTAGTACCTTAAAGTAAAATCCATAATGTCATCGTTCTATCTGCTATCTTTCCTACCGATTTACCCGATTGAAAATGCCAATTTTAACGTTTTGCGAAGCATTGCTCAGAACCACCTTAAGAAATTACTGCTAGATTTTGCTGATATTACGGTCAGAACAAGAGACTAGTACCTTAAAGTAAAATCCATAACGTCATCGTTCTATCTGCTATCTTTCCTACCGATTTACCCGATTGAAAATGCCAATTTTAACGTTTTGCGAAGCATTGCTCAGAACCACCTTAAGAAATTACTGCTAGATTTCTCTGATATTACGGTCAGAACAAGAGACTAGTACCTTAAAGTAAAATCCATAACGTCATCGTTCTATCTGCTATCTTTCCTACCGATTTACCCGATTGAAAATGCCAATTTTAACGTTTTGCGAAGCATTGCTCAGAACCACCTTAAGAAATTACTGCTAGATTTCTCTGATATTACGGTCAGAACAAGAGTCTAGTACCTTATAGTAAAATCCATAACATCAACGTTCTATCTGGTATCTTTCCTACCGATTTACCCGATTGAAATATGCCAATTTTAACGTTTTGCGAAGCATTGCTCAGAACCACCTTAAGAAATTACTGCTAGATTTTGCTGATATTACGGTCAGAACAAGAGACTAGTACCTTAAAGTAAAATCCATAACGTCATCGTTCTATCTGCTATATTTCCTACCGATTTACCCGATTGAAAATGCCAATTTTAACGTTTTGCGAAGCATTGCTCAGAACCACCTTAAGAAATTACTGCTAGATTTCTCTGATATTACGGTCAGAACAAGAGTCTAGTACCTTAAAGTAAAATCCATAACATCATCGTTCTATCTGCTATCTTTCCTACCGATTTACCCGATTGAAAATGCCAATTTTAACGTTTTGCGAAGCATTGCTCAGAACCACCTTAAGAAATTACTGCTAGATTTTGCTGATATTACGGTCAGAACAAGAGTCTAGTACCTTAAAGTAAAATCCATAACGTCATCGTTCTATCTGCTATATTTCCTACCGATTTACCCGATTGAAAATGCCAATTTTAACGTTTTGCGAAGCATTGCTCAGAACCACCTTAAGAAATTACTGCTAGATTTTGCTGATATTACGGTCAGAACAAGAGACTAGTACCTTAAAGTAAAATCCATAACGTCATCGTTCTATCTGCTATATTTCCTACCGATTTACCCGATTGAAAATGCCAATTTTAACGTTTTGCGAAGCATTGCTCAGAACCACCTTAAGAAATTACTGCTAGATTTTGCTGATATTACGGTCAGAACAAGAGACTAGTACCTTAAAGTAAAATCCATAACGTCATCGTTCTATCTGCTATATTTCCTACCGATTTACCCGATTGAAAATGCCAATTTTAACGTTTTGCGAAGCATTGCTCAGAACCACCTTAAGAAATTACTGCTAGATTTTGCTGATATTACGGTCAGAACAAGAGACTAGTACCTTAAAGTAAAATCCATAACGTCATCGTTCTATCTGCTATATTTCCTACCGATTTACCCGATTGAAAATGCCAATTTTAACGTTTTGCGAAGCATTGCTCAGAACCACCTTAAGAAATTACTGCTAGATTTCTCTGATATTACGGTCAGAACAAGAGACTAGTACCTTAAAGTAAAATCCATAACGTCATCGTTCTATCTGCTATCTTTCCTACCGATTTACCCGATTGAAAATGCCAATTTTAACGTTTTGCGAAGCATTGCTCAGAACCACCTTAAGAAATTACTGCTAGATTTCTCTGATATTACGGTCAGAACAAGAGACTAGTACCTTAAAGTAAAATCCATAACGTCATCGTTCTATCTGCTATCTTTCCTACCGATTTACCCGATTGAAAATGCCAATTTTAACGTTTTGCGAAGCATTGCTCAGAACCACCTTAAGAAATTACTGCTAGATTTCTCTGATATTACGGTCAGAACAAGAGACTAGTACCTTAAAGTAAAATCCATAACGTCATCGTTCTATCTGCTATCTTTCCTACCGATTTACCCGATTGAAAATGCCAATTTTAACGTTTTGCGAAGCATTGCTCAGAACCACCTTAAGAAATTACTGCTAGATTTCTCTGATATTACGGTCAGAACAAGAGACTAGTACCTTAAAGTAAAATCCATAACGTCATCGTTCTATCTGCTATCTTTCCTACCGATTTACCCGATTGAAAATGCCAATTTTAACGTTTTGCGAAGCATTGCTCAGAACCACCTTAAGAAATTACTGCTAGATTTCTCTGATATTACGGTCAGAACAAGAGACTAGTACCTTAAAGTAAAATCCATAACGTCATCGTTCTATCTGCTATCTTTCCTACCGATTTACCCGATTGAAAATGCCAATTTTAACGTTTTGCGAAGCATTGCTCAGAACCACCTTAAGAAATTACTGCTAGATTTCTCTGATATTACGGTCAGAACAAGAGACTAGTACCTTAAAGTAAAATCCATAACGTCATCGTTCTATCTGCTATCTTTCCTACCGATTTACCCGATTGAAAATGCCAATTTTAACGTTTTGCGAAGCATTGCTCAGAACCACCTTAAGAAATTACTGCTAGATTTCTCTGATATTACGGTCAGAACAAGAGACTAGTACCTTAAAGTAAAATCCATAACGTCATCGTTCTATCTGCTATCTTTCCTACCGATTTACCCGATTGAAAATGCCAATTTTAACGTTTTGCGAAGCATTGCTCAGAACCACCTTAAGAAATTACTGCTAGATTTCTCTGATATTACGGTCAGAACAAGAGACTAGTACCTTAAAGTAAAATCCATAACGTCATCGTTCTATCTGCTATCTTTCCTACCGATTTACCCGATTGAAAATGCCAATTTTAACGTTTTGCGAAGCATTGCTCAGAACCACCTTAAGAAATTACTGCTAGATTTCTCTGATATTACGGTCAGAACAAGAGACTAGTACCTTAAAGTAAAATCCATAACGTCATCGTTCTATCTGCTATCTTTCCTACCGATTTACCCGATTGAAAATGCCAATTTTAACGTTTTGCGAAGCATTGCTCAGAACCACCTTAAGAAATTACTGCTAGATTTCTCTGATATTACGGTCAGAACAAGAGACTAGTACCTTAAAGTAAAATCCATAACGTCATCGTTCTATCTGCTATCTTTCCTACCGATTTACCCGATTGAAAATGCCAATTTTAACGTTTTGCGAAGCATTGCTCAGAACCACCTTAAGAAATTACTGCTAGATTTCTCTGATATTACGGTCAGAACAAGAGACTAGTACCTTAAAGTAAAATCCATAACGTCATCGTTCTATCTGCTATCTTTCCTACCGATTTACCCGATTGAAAATGCCAATTTTAACGTTTTGCGAAGCATTGCTCAGAACCACCTTAAGAAATTACTGCTAGATTTCTCTGATATTACGGTCAGAACAAGAGACTAGTACCTTAAAGTAAAATCCATAACGTCATCGTTCTATCTGCTATCTTTCCTACCGATTTACCCGATTGAAAATGCCAATTTTAACGTTTTGCGAAGCATTGCTCAGAACCACCTTAAGAAATTACTGCTAGATTTCTCTGATATTACGGTCAGAACAAGAGACTAGTACCTTAAAGTAAAATCCATAACGTCATCGTTCTATCTGCTATCTTTCCTACCGATTTACCCGATTGAAAATGCCAATTTTAACGTTTTGCGAAGCATTGCTCAGAACCACCTTAAGAAATTACTGCTAGATTTCTCTGATATTACGGTCAGAACAAGAGACTAGTACCTTAAAGTAAAATCCATAACGTCATCGTTCTATCTGCTATCTTTCCTACCGATTTACCCGATTGAAAATGCCAATTTTAACGTTTTGCGAAGCATTGCTCAGAACCACCTTAAGAAATTACTGCTAGATTTCTCTGATATTACGGTCAGAACAAGAGACTAGTACCTTAAAGTAAAATCCATAACGTCATCGTTCTATCTGCTATCTTTCCTACCGATTTACCCGATTGAAAATGCCAATTTTAACGTTTTGCGAAGCATTGCTCAGAACCACCTTAAGAAATTACTGCTAGATTTCTCTGATATTACGGTCAGAACAAGAGACTAGTACCTTAAAGTAAAATCCATAACGTCATCGTTCTATCTGCTATCTTTCCTACCGATTTACCCGATTGAAAATGCCAATTTTAACGTTTTGCGAAGCATTGCTCAGAACCACCTTAAGAAATTACTGCTAGATTTCTCTGATATTACGGTCAGAACAAGAGACTAGTACCTTAAAGTAAAATCCATAACGTCATCGTTCTATCTGCTATCTTTCCTACCGATTTACCCGATTGAAAATGCCAATTTTAACGTTTTGCGAAGCATTGCTCAGAACCACCTTAAGAAATTACTGCTAGATTTCTCTGATATTACGGTCAGAACAAGAGACTAGTACCTTAAAGTAAAATCCATAACGTCATCGTTCTATCTGCTATCTTTCCTACCGATTTACCCGATTGAAAATGCCAATTTTAACGTTTTGCGAAGCATTGCTCAGAACCACCTTAAGAAATTACTGCTAGATTTCTCTGATATTACGGTCAGAACAAGAGACTAGTACCTTAAAGTAAAATCCATAACGTCATCGTTCTATCTGCTATCTTTCCTACCGATTTACCCGATTGAAAATGCCAATTTTAACGTTTTGCGAAGCATTGCTCAGAACCACCTTAAGAAATTACTGCTAGATTTCTCTGATATTACGGTCAGAACAAGAGACTAGTACCTTAAAGTAAAATCCATAACGTCATCGTTCTATCTGCTATCTTTCCTACCGATTTACCCGATTGAAAATGCCAATTTTAACGTTTTGCGAAGCATTGCTCAGAACCACCTTAAGAAATTACTGCTAGATTTCTCTGATATTACGGTCAGAACAAGAGACTAGTACCTTAAAGTAAAATCCATAACGTCATCGTTCTATCTGCTATCTTTCCTACCGATTTACCCGATTGAAAATGCCAATTTTAACGTTTTGCGAAGCATTGCTCAGAACCACCTTAAGAAATTACTGCTAGATTTCTCTGATATTACGGTCAGAACAAGAGACTAGTACCTTAAAGTAAAATCCATAACGTCATCGTTCTATCTGCTATCTTTCCTACCGATTTACCCGATTGAAAATGCCAATTTTAACGTTTTGCGAAGCATTGCTCAGAACCACCTTAAGAAATTACTGCTAGATTTCTCTGATATTACGGTCAGAACAAGAGACTAGTACCTTAAAGTAAAATCCATAACGTCATCGTTCTATCTGCTATCTTTCCTACCGATTTACCCGATTGAAAATGCCAATTTTAACGTTTTGCGAAGCATTGCTCAGAACCACCTTAAGAAATTACTGCTAGATTTCTCTGATATTACGGTCAGAACAAGAGACTAGTACCTTAAAGTAAAATCCATAACGTCATCGTTCTATCTGCTATCTTTCCTACCGATTTACCCGATTGAAAATGCCAATTTTAACGTTTTGCGAAGCATTGCTCAGAACCACCTTAAGAAATTACTGCTAGATTTCTCTGATATTACGGTCAGAACAAGAGACTAGTACCTTAAAGTAAAATCCATAACGTCATCGTTCTATCTGCTATATTTCCTACCGATTTACCCGATTGAAAATGCCAATTTAGACTTTTTGCGAAGCATTGCTCAGAACCACCTTAAGAAATTACTGCTAGATTTTGCTGATATTACGGTCAGAACAAGAGACTAGTACCTTAAAGTAAAATCCATAACGTCATCGTTCTATCTGCTATATTTCCTACCGATTTACCCGATTGAAATTGCCAATTTAGACTTTTTGCGAAGCATTGCTCAGAACCACCTTAAGAAATTACTGCTAGATTTTGCTGATATTACGGTCAGAACAAGAGACTAGTACCTTAAAGTAAAATCCATAACGTCATCGTTCTATCTGCTATATTTCCTACCGATTTACCCGATTGAAAATGCCAATTTAGACTTTTTGCGAAGCATTGCTCAGAACCACCTTAAGAAATTACTGCTAGATTTTGCTGATATTACGGTCAGAACAAGAGACTAGTACCTTAAAGTAAAATCCATAACGTCATCGTTCTATCTGCTATATTTCCTACCGATTTACCCGATTGAAAATGCCAATTTAGACTTTTTGCGAAGCATTGCTCAGAACCACCTTAAGAAATTACTGCTAGATTTCTCTGATATTACGGTCAGAACAAGAGACTAGTACCTTAAAGTAAAATCCATAACGTCATCGTTCTATCTGCTATCTTTCCTACCGATTTACCCGATTGAAAATGCCAATTTTAACGTTTTGCGAAGCATTGCTCAGAACCACCTTAAGAAATTACTGCTAGATTTCTCTGATATTACGGTCAGAACAAGAGACTAGTACCTTAAAGTAAAATCCATAACGTCATCGTTCTATCTGCTATCTTTCCTACCGATTTACCCGATTGAAAATGCCAATTTTAACGTTTTGCGAAGCATTGCTCAGAACCACCTTAAGAAATTACTGCTAGATTTCTCTGATATTACGGTCAGAACAAGAGACTAGTACCTTAAAGTAAAATCCATAACGTCATCGTTCTATCTGCTATCTTTCCTACCGATTTACCCGATTGAAAATGCCAATTTTAACGTTTTGCGAAGCATTGCTCAGAACCACCTTAAGAAATTACTGCTAGATTTCTCTGATATTACGGTCAGAACAAGAGACTAGTACCTTAAAGTAAAATCCATAACGTCATCGTTCTATCTGCTATCTTTCCTACCGATTTACCCGATTGAAAATGCCAATTTTAACGTTTTGCGAAGCATTGCTCAGAACCACCTTAAGAAATTACTGCTAGATTTCTCTGATATTACGGTCAGAACAAGAGACTAGTACCTTAAAGTAAAATCCATAACGTCATCGTTCTATCTGCTATCTTTCCTACCGATTTACCCGATTGAAAATGCCAATTTTAACGTTTTGCGAAGCATTGCTCAGAACCACCTTAAGAAATTACTGCTAGATTTCTCTGATATTACGGTCAGAACAAGAGACTAGTACCTTAAAGTAAAATCCATAACGTCATCGTTCTATCTGCTATCTTTCCTACCGATTTACCCGATTGAAAATGCCAATTTTAACGTTTTGCGAAGCATTGCTCAGAACCACCTTAAGAAATTACTGCTAGATTTCTCTGATATTACGGTCAGAACAAGAGACTAGTACCTTAAAGTAAAATCCATAACGTCATCGTTCTATCTGCTATCTTTCCTACCGATTTACCCGATTGAAAATGCCAATTTTAACGTTTTGCGAAGCATTGCTCAGAACCACCTTAAGAAATTACTGCTAGATTTCTCTGATATTACGGTC
The DNA here is from genome assembly GCA_034510155.1 of Eucriotettix oculatus. NCBI lineage: Eukaryota > Metazoa > Arthropoda > Insecta > Orthoptera > Tetrigidae > Eucriotettix > Eucriotettix oculatus. Next base: position 9,565,784 of record CM067381.1, read on the forward strand.
AGAACAAGAGACTAGTACCTTAAAGTAAAATCCATAACGTCATCGTTCTATCTGCTATCTTTCCTACCGATTTACCCGATTGAAAATGCCAATTTTAACGTTTTGCGAAGCATTGCTCAGAACCACCTTAAGAAATTACTGCTAGATTTCTCTGATATTACGGTCAGAACAAGAGACTAGTACCTTAAAGTAAAATCCATAACGTCATCGTTCTATCTGCTATCTTTCCTACCGATTTACCCGATTGAAAATGCCAATTTTAACGTTTTGCGAAGCATTGCTCAGAACCACCTTAAGAAATTACTGCTAGATTTCTCTGATATTACGGTCAGAACAAGAGACTAGTACCTTAAAGTAAAATCCATAACGTCATCGTTCTATCTGCTATCTTTCCTACCGATTTACCCGATTGAAAATGCCAATTTTAACGTTTTGCGAAGCATTGCTCAGAACCACCTTAAGAAATTACTGCTAGATTTCTCTGATATTACGGTCAGAACAAGAGACTAGTACCTTAAAGTAAAATCCATAACGTCATCGTTCTATCTGCTATCTTTCCTACCGATTTACCCGATTGAAAATGCCAATTTTAACGTTTTGCGAAGCATTGCTCAGAACCACCTTAAGAAATTACTGCTAGATTTCTCTGATATTACGGTCAGAACAAGAGACTAGTACCTTAAAGTAAAATCCATAACGTCATCGTTCTATCTGCTATCTTTCCTACCGATTTACCCGATTGAAAATGCCAATTTTAACGTTTTGCGAAGCATTGCTCAGAACCACCTTAAGAAATTACTGCTAGATTTCTCTGATATTACGGTCAGAACAAGAGACTAGTACCTTAAAGTAAAATCCATAACGTCATCGTTCTATCTGCTATCTTTCCTACCGATTTACCCGATTGAAAATGCCAATTTTAACGTTTTGCGAAGCATTGCTCAGAACCACCTTAAGAAATTACTGCTAGATTTCTCTGATATTACGGTCAGAACAAGAGACTAGTACCTTAAAGTAAAATCCATAACGTCATCGTTCTATCTGCTATCTTTCCTACCGATTTACCCGATTGAAAATGCCAATTTTAACGTTTTGCGAAGCATTGCTCAGAACCACCTTAAGAAATTACTGCTAGATTTCTCTGATATTACGGTCAGAACAAGAGACTAGTACCTTAAAGTAAAATCCATAACGTCATCGTTCTATCTGCTATATTTCCTACCGATTTACCCGATTGAAAATGCCAATTTTAACGTTTTGCGAAGCATTGCTCAGAACCACCTTAAGAAATTACTGCTAGATTTTGCTGATATTACGGTCAGAACAAGAGACTAGTACCTTAAAGTAAAATCCATAACGTCATCGTTCTATCTGCTATATTTCCTACCGATTTACCCGATTGAAAATGCCAATTTTAACGTTTTGCGAAGCATTGCTCAGAACCACCTTAAGAAATTACTGCTAGATTTTGCTGATATTACGGTCAGAACAAGAGACTAGTACCTTAAAGTAAAATCCATAACGTCATCGTTCTATCTGCTATATTTCCTACCGATTTACCCGATTGAAAATGCCAATTTAGACTTTTTGCGAAGCATTGCTCAGAACCACCTTAAGAAATTACTGCTAGATTTCTCTGATATTACGGTCAGAACAAGAGACTAGTACCTTAAAGTAAAATCCATAACGTCATCGTTCTATCTGCTATATTTCCTACCGATTTACCCGATTGAAAATGCCAATTTTAACGTTTTGCGAAGCATTGCTCAGAACCACCTTAAGAAATTACTGCTAGATTTTGCTGATATTACGGTCAGAACAAGAGACTAGTACCTTAAAGTAAAATCCATAACGTCATCGTTCTATCTGCTATATTTCCTACCGATTTACCCGATTGAAAATGCCAATTTTAACGTTTTGCGAAGCATTGCTCAGAACCACCTTAAGAAATTACTGCTAGATTTTGCTGATATTACGGTCAGAACAAGAGACTAGTACCTTAAAGTAAAATCCATAACGTCATCGTTCTATCTGCTATATTTCCTACCGATTTACCCGATTGAAAATGCCAATTTTAACGTTTTGCGAAGCATTGCTCAGAACCACCTTAAGAAATTACTGCTAGATTTTGCTGATATTACGGTCAGAACAAGAGACTAGTACCTTAAAGTAAAATCCATAACGTCATCGTTCTATCTGCTATATTTCCTACCGATTTACCCGATTGAAAATGCCAATTTTAACGTTTTGCGAAGCATTGCTCAGAACCACCTTAAGAAATTACTGCTAGATTTTGCTGATATTACGGTCAGAACAAGAGACTAGTACCTTAAAGTAAAATCCATAACGTCATCGTTCTATCTGCTATCTTTCCTACCGATTTACCCGATTGAAAATGCCAATTTTAACGTTTTGCGAAGCATTGCTCAGAACCACCTTAAGAAATTACTGCTAGATTTCTCTGATATTACGGTCAGAACAAGAGACTAGTACCTTAAAGTAAAATCCATAACGTCATCGTTCTATCTGCTATCTTTCCTACCGATTTACCCGATTGAAAATGCCAATTTTAACGTTTTGCGAAGCATTGCTCAGAACCACCTTAAGAAATTACTGCTAGATTTCTCTGATATTACGGTCAGAACAAGAGACTAGTACCTTAAAGTAAAATCCATAACGTCATCGTTCTATCTGCTATCTTTCCTACCGATTTACCCGATTGAAAATGCCAATTTTAACGTTTTGCGAAGCATTGCTCAGAACCACCTTAAGAAATTACTGCTAGATTTCTCTGATATTACGGTCAGAACAAGAGACTAGTACCTTAAAGTAAAATCCATAACGTCATCGTTCTATCTGCTATCTTTCCTACCGATTTACCCGATTGAAAATGCCAATTTTAACGTTTTGCGAAGCATTGCTCAGAACCACCTTAAGAAATTACTGCTAGATTTCTCTGATATTACGGTCAGAACAAGAGACTAGTACCTTAAAGTAAAATCCATAACGTCATCGTTCTATCTGCTATCTTTCCTACCGATTTACCCGATTGAAAATGCCAATTTTAACGTTTTGCGAAGCATTGCTCAGAACCACCTTAAGAAATTACTGCTAGATTTCTCTGATATTACGGTCAGAACAAGAGACTAGTACCTTAAAGTAAAATCCATAACGTCATCGTTCTATCTGCTATCTTTCCTACCGATTTACCCGATTGAAAATGCCAATTTTAACGTTTTGCGAAGCATTGCTCAGAACCACCTTAAGAAATTACTGCTAGATTTCTCTGATATTACGGTCAGAACAAGAGACTAGTACCTTAAAGTAAAATCCATAACGTCATCGTTCTATCTGCTATCTTTCCTACCGATTTACCCGATTGAAAATGCCAATTTTAACGTTTTGCGAAGCATTGCTCAGAACCACCTTAAGAAATTACTGCTAGATTTCTCTGATATTACGGTCAGAACAAGAGACTAGTACCTTAAAGTAAAATCCATAACGTCATCGTTCTATCTGCTATCTTTCCTACCGATTTACCCGATTGAAAATGCCAATTTTAACGTTTTGCGAAGCATTGCTCAGAACCACCTTAAGAAATTACTGCTAGATTTTGCTGATATTACGGTCAGAACAAGAGACTAGTACCTTAAAGTAAAATCCATAACGTCATCGTTCTATCTGCTATCTTTCCTACCGATTTACCCGATTGAAAATGCCAATTTTAACGTTTTGCGAAGCATTGCTCAGAACCACCTTAAGAAATTACTGCTAGATTTCTCTGATATTACGGTCAGAACAAGAGACTAGTACCTTAAAGTAAAATCCATAACGTCATCGTTCTATCTGCTATCTTTCCTACCGATTTACCCGATTGAAAATGCCAATTTTAACGTTTTGCGAAGCATTGCTCAGAACCACCTTAAGAAATTACTGCTAGATTTCTCTGATATTACGGTCAGAACAAGAGACTAGTACCTTAAAGTAAAATCCATAACGTCATCGTTCTATCTGCTATCTTTCCTACCGATTTACCCGATTGAAAATGCCAATTTTAACGTTTTGCGAAGCATTGCTCAGAACCACCTTAAGAAATTACTGCTAGATTTCTCTGATATTACGGTCAGAACAAGAGACTAGTACCTTAAAGTAAAATCCATAACGTCATCGTTCTATCTGCTATCTTTCCTACCGATTTACCCGATTGAAAATGCCAATTTTAACGTTTTGCGAAGCATTGCTCAGAACCACCTTAAGAAATTACTGCTAGATTTCTCTGATATTACGGTCAGAACAAGAGACTAGTACCTTAAAGTAAAATCCATAACGTCATCGTTCTATCTGCTATCTTTCCTACCGATTTACCCGATTGAAAATGCCAATTTTAACGTTTTGCGAAGCATTGCTCAGAACCACCTTAAGAAATTACTGCTAGATTTCTCTGATATTACGGTCAGAACAAGAGACTAGTACCTTAAAGTAAAATCCATAACGTCATCGTTCTATCTGCTATCTTTCCTACCGATTTACCCGATTGAAAATGCCAATTTTAACGTTTTGCGAAGCATTGCTCAGAACCACCTTAAGAAATTACTGCTAGATTTCTCTGATATTACGGTCAGAACAAGAGACTAGTACCTTAAAGTAAAATCCATAACGTCATCGTTCTATCTGCTATCTTTCCTACCGATTTACCCGATTGAAAATGCCAATTTTAACGTTTTGCGAAGCATTGCTCAGAACCACCTTAAGAAATTACTGCTAGATTTCTCTGATATTACGGTCAGAACAAGAGACTAGTACCTTAAAGTAAAATCCATAACGTCATCGTTCTATCTGCTATCTTTCCTACCGATTTACCCGATTGAAAATGCCAATTTTAACGTTTTGCGAAGCATTGCTCAGAACCACCTTAAGAAATTACTGCTAGATTTCTCTGATATTACGGTCAGAACAAGAGACTAGTACCTTAAAGTAAAATCCATAACGTCATCGTTCTATCTGCTATCTTTCCTACCGATTTACCCGATTGAAAATGCCAATTTTAACGTTTTGCGAAGCATTGCTCAGAACCACCTTAAGAAATTACTGCTAGATTTTGCTGATATTACGGTCAGAACAAGAGACTAGTACCTTAAAGTAAAATCCATAACGTCATCGTTCTATCTGCTATCTTTCCTACCGATTTACCCGATTGAAAATGCCAATTTTAACGTTTTGCGAAGCATTGCTCAGAACCACCTTAAGAAATTACTGCTAGATTTTGCTGATATTACGGTCAGAACAAGAGACTAGTACCTTAAAGTAAAATCCATAACGTCATCGTTCTATCTGCTATCTTTCCTACCGATTTACCCGATTGAAAATGCCAATTTTAACGTTTTGCGAAGCATTGCTCAGAACCACCTTAAGAAATTACTGCTAGATTTTGCTGATATTACGGTCAGAACAAGAGACTAGTACCTTAAAGTAAAATCCATAACGTCATCGTTCTATCTGCTATCTTTCCTACCGATTTACCCGATTGAAAATGCCAATTTTAACGTTTTGCGAAGCATTGCTCAGAACCACCTTAAGAAATTACTGCTAGATTTCTCTGATATTACGGTCAGAACAAGAGACTAGTACCTTAAAGTAAAATCCATAACGTCATCGTTCTATCTGCTATCTTTCCTACCGATTTACCCGATTGAAAATGCCAATTTTAACGTTTTGCGAAGCATTGCTCAGAACCACCTTAAGAAATTACTGCTAGATTTCTCTGATATTACGGTCAGAACAAGAGACTAGTACCTTAAAGTAAAATCCATAACGTCATCGTTCTATCTGCTATCTTTCCTACCGATTTACCCGATTGAAAATGCCAATTTTAACGTTTTGCGAAGCATTGCTCAGAACCACCTTAAGAAATTACTGCTAGATTTTGCTGATATTACGGTCAGAACAAGAGACTAGTACCTTAAAGTAAAATCCATAACGTCATCGTTCTATCTGCTATATTTCCTACCGATTTACCCGATTGAAAATGCCAATTTTAACGTTTTGCGAAGCATTGCTCAGAACCACCTTAAGAAATTACTGCTAGATTTTGCTGATATTACGGTCAGAACAAGAGACTAGTACCTTAAAGTAAAATCCATAACGTCATCGTTCTATCTGCTATATTTCCTACCGATTTACCCGATTGAAAATGCCAATTTTAACGTTTTGCGAAGCATTGCTCAGAACCACCTTAAGAAATTACTGCTAGATTTTGCTGATATTACGGTCAGAACAAGAGACTAGTACCTTAAAGTAAAATCCATAACGTCATCGTTCTATCTGCTATCTTTCCTACCGATTTACCCGATTGAAAATGCCAATTTTAACGTTTTGCGAAGCATTGCTCAGAACCACCTTAAGAAATTACTGCTAGATTTCTCTGATATTACGGTCAGAACAAGAGACTAGTACCTTAAAGTAAAATCCATAACGTCATCGTTCTATCTGCTATCTTTCCTACCGATTTACCCGATTGAAAATGCCAATTTTAACGTTTTGCGAAGCATTGCTCAGAACCACCTTAAGAAATTACTGCTAGATTTCTCTGATATTACGGTCAGAACAAGAGACTAGTACCTTAAAGTAAAATCCATAACGTCATCGTTCTATCTGCTATCTTTCCTACCGATTTACCCGATTGAAAATGCCAATTTTAACGTTTTGCGAAGCATTGCTCAGAACCACCTTAAGAAATTACTGCTAGATTTCTCTGATATTACGGTCAGAACAAGAGACTAGTACCTTAAAGTAAAATCCATAACGTCATCGTTCTATCTGCTATCTTTCCTACCGATTTACCCGATTGAAAATGCCAATTTTAACGTTTTGCGAAGCATTGCTCAGAACCACCTTAAGAAATTACTGCTAGATTTCTCTGATATTACGGTCAGAACAAGAGACTAGTACCTTAAAGTAAAATCCATAACGTCATCGTTCTATCTGCTATCTTTCCTACCGATTTACCCGATTGAAAATGCCAATTTTAACGTTTTGCGAAGCATTGCTCAGAACCACCTTAAGAAATTACTGCTAGATTTCTCTGATATTACGGTCAGAACAAGAGACTAGTACCTTAAAGTAAAATCCATAACGTCATCGTTCTATCTGCTATCTTTCCTACCGATTTACCCGATTGAAAATGCCAATTTTAACGTTTTGCGAAGCATTGCTCAGAACCACCTTAAGAAATTACTGCTAGATTTCTCTGATATTACGGTCAGAACAAGAGACTAGTACCTTAAAGTAAAATCCATAACGTCATCGTTCTATCTGCTATCTTTCCTACCGATTTACCCGATTGAAAATGCCAATTTTAACGTTTTGCGAAGCATTGCTCAGAACCACCTTAAGAAATTACTGCTAGATTTCTCTGATATTACGGTCAGAACAAGAGACTAGTACCTTAAAGTAAAATCCATAACGTCATCGTTCTATCTGCTATCTTTCCTACCGATTTACCCGATTGAAAATGCCAATTTTAACGTTTTGCGAAGCATTGCTCAGAACCACCTTAAGAAATTACTGCTAGATTTCTCTGATATTACGGTCAGAACAAGAGACTAGTACCTTAAAGTAAAATCCATAACGTCATCGTTCTATCTGCTATCTTTCCTACCGATTTACCCGATTGAAAATGCCAATTTTAACGTTTTGCGAAGCATTGCTCAGAACCACCTTAAGAAATTACTGCTAGATTTCTCTGATATTACGGTCAGAACAAGAGACTAGTACCTTAAAGTAAAATCCATAACGTCATCGTTCTATCTGCTATCTTTCCTACCGATTTACCCGATTGAAAATGCCAATTTTAACGTTTTGCGAAGCATTGCTCAGAACCACCTTAAGAAATTACTGCTAGATTTCTCTGATATTACGGTCAGAACAAGAGACTAGTACCTTAAAGTAAAATCCATAACGTCATCGTTCTATCTGCTATCTTTCCTACCGATTTACCCGATTGAAAATGCCAATTTTAACGTTTTGCGAAGCATTGCTCAGAACCACCTTAAGAAATTACTGCTAGATTTCTCTGATATTACGGTCAGAACAAGAGACTAGTACCTTAAAGTAAAATCCATAACGTCATCGTTCTATCTGCTATCTTTCCTACCGATTTACCCGATTGAAAATGCCAATTTTAACGTTTTGCGAAGCATTGCTCAGAACCACCTTAAGAAATTACTGCTAGATTTCTCTGATATTACGGTCAGAACAAGAGACTAGTACCTTAAAGTAAAATCCATAACGTCATCGTTCTATCTGCTATCTTTCCTACCGATTTACCCGATTGAAAATGCCAATTTTAACGTTTTGCGAAGCATTGCTCAGAACCACCTTAAGAAATTACTGCTAGATTTCTCTGATATTACGGTCAGAACAAGAGACTAGTACCTTAAAGTAAAATCCATAACGTCATCGTTCTATCTGCTATCTTTCCTACCGATTTACCCGATTGAAAATGCCAATTTTAACGTTTTGCGAAGCATTGCTCAGAACCACCTTAAGAAATTACTGCTAGATTTTGCTGATATTACGGTCAGAACAAGAGACTAGTACCTTAAAGTAAAATCCATAACGTCATCGTTCTATCTGCTATCTTTCCTACCGATTTACCCGATTGAAAATGCCAATTTTAACGTTTTGCGAAGCATTGCTCAGAACCACCTTAAGAAATTACTGCTAGATTTTGTCTGATATTACGGTCAGAACAAGAGACTAGTACCTTAAAGTAAAATCCATAACGTCATCGTTCTATCTGCTATCTTTCCTACCGATTTACCCGATTGAAAATGCCAATTTTAACGTTTTGCGAAGCATTGCTCAGAACCACCTTAAGAAATTACTGCTAGATTTTGCTGATATTACGGTCAGAACAAGAGACTAGTACCTTAAAGTAAAATCCATAACGTCATCGTTCTATCTGCTATATTTCCTACCGATTAACCCGATTGAAAATGCCAATTTTAACGTTTTGCGAAGCATTGCTCAGAACCACCTTAAGAAATTACTGCTAGATTTTGCTGATATTACGGTCAGAACAAGAGACTAGTACCTTAAAGTAAAATCCATAACGTCATCGTTCTATCTGCTATATTTCCTACCGATTTACCCGATTGAAAATGCCAATTTTAACGTTTTGCGAAGCATTGCTCAGAACCACCTTAAGAAATTACTGCTAGATTTTGCTGATATTACGGTCAGAACAAGAGACTAGTACCTTAAAGTAAAATCCATAACGTCATCGTTCTATCTGCTATCTTTCCTACCGATTTACCCGATTGAAAATGCCAATTTTAACGTTTTGCGAAGCATTGCTCAGAACCACCTTAAGAAATTACTGCTAGATTTTGCTGATATTACGGTCAGAACAAGAGACTAGTACCTTAAAGTAAAATCCATAACGTCATCGTTCTATCTGCTATCTTTCCTACCGATTTACCCGATTGAAAATGCCAATTTTAACGTTTTGCGAAGCATTGCTCAGAACCACCTTAAGAAATTACTGCTAGATTTTGCTGATATTACGGTCAGAACAAGAGACTAGTACCTTAAAGTAAAATCCATAACGTCATCGTTCTATCTGCTATCTTTCCTACCGATTTACCCGATTGAAAATGCCAATTTTAACGTTTTGCGAAGCATTGCTCAGAACCACCTTAAGAAATTACTGCTAGATTTCTCTGATATTACGGTCAGAACAAGAGACTAGTACCTTAAAGTAAAATCCATAACGTCATCGTTCTATCTGCTATCTTTCCTACCGATTTACCCGATTGAAAATGCCAATTTTAACGTTTTGCGAAGCATTGCTCAGAACCACCTTAAGAAATTACTGCTAGATTTCTCTGATATTACGGTCAGAACAAGAGACTAGTACCTTAAAGTAAAATCCATAACGTCATCGTTCTATCTGCTATCTTTCCTACCGATTTACCCGATTGAAAATGCCAATTTTAACGTTTTGCGAAGCATTGCTCAGAACCACCTTAAGAAATTACTGCTAGATTTCTCTGATATTACGGTCAGAACAAGAGACTAGTACCTTAAAGTAAAATCCATAACGTCATCGTTCTATCTGCTATCTTTCCTACCGATTTACCCGATTGAAAATGCCAATTTTAACGTTTTGCGAAGCATTGCTCAGAACCACCTTAAGAAATTACTGCTAGATTTTGCTGATATTACGGTCAGAACAAGAGACTAGTACCTTAAAGTAAAATCCATAACGTCATCGTTCTATCTGCTATCTTTCCTACCGATTTACCCGATTGAAAATGCCAATTTTAACGTTTTGCGAAGCATTGCTCAGAACCACCTTAAGAAATTACTGCTAGATTTTGCTGATATTACGGTCAGAACAAGAGACTAGTACCTTAAAGTAAAATCCATAACGTCATCGTTCTATCTGCTATCTTTCCTACCGATTTACCCGATTGAAAATGCCAATTTTAACGTTTTGCGAAGCATTGCTCAGAACCACCTTAAGAAATTACTGCTAGATTTCTCTGATATTACGGTCAGAACAAGAGACTAGTACCTTAAAGTAAAATCCATAACGTCATCGTTCTATCTGCTATCTTTCCTACCGATTTACCCGATTGAAAATGCCAATTTTAACGTTTTGCGAAGCATTGCTCAGAACCACCTTAAGAAATTACTGCTAGATTTTGCTGATATTACGGTCAGAACAAGAGACTAGTACCTTAAAGTAAAATCCATAACGTCATCGTTCTATCTGCTATCTTTCCTACCGATTTACCCGATTGAAAATGCCAATTTTAACGTTTTGCGAAGCATTGCTCAGAACCACCTTAAGAAATTACTGCTAGATTTCTCTGATATTACGGTCAGAACAAGAGACTAGTACCTTAAAGTAAAATCCATAACGTCATCGTTCTATCTGCTATCTTTCCTACCGATTTACCCGATTGAAAATGCCAATTTTAACGTTTTGCGAAGCATTGCTCAGAACCACCTTAAGAAATTACTGCTAGATTTCTCTGATATTACGGTCAGAACAAGAGACTAGTACCTTAAAGTAAAATCCATAACGTCATCGTTCTATCTGCTATCTTTCCTACCGATTTACCCGATTGAAAATGCCAATTTTAAACGTTTTGCGAAGCATTGCTCAGAACCACCTTAAGAAATTACTGCTAGATTTCTCTGATATTACGGTCAGAACAAGAGACTAGTACCTTAAAGTAAAATCCATAACGTCATCGTTCTATCTGCTATCTTTCCTACCGATTTACCCGATTGAAAATGCCAATTTTAACGTTTTGCGAAGCATTGCTCAGAACCACCTTAAGAAATTACTGCTAGATTTCTCTGATATTACGGTCAGAACAAGAGACTAGTACCTTAAAGTAAAATCCATAACGTCATCGTTCTATCTGCTATCTTTCCTACCGATTTACCCGATTGAAAATGCCAATTTTAACGTTTTGCGAAGCATTGCTCAGAACCACCTTAAGAAATTACTGCTAGATTTCTCTGATATTACGGTCAGAACAAGAGACTAGTACCTTAAAGTAAAATCCATAACGTCATCGTTCTATCTGCTATCTTTCCTACCGATTTACCCGATTGAAAATGCCAATTTTAACGTTTTGCGAAGCATTGCTCAGAACCACCTTAAGAAATTACTGCTAGATTTCTCTGATATTACGGTCAGAACAAGAGACTAGTACCTTAAAGTAAAATCCATAACGTCATCGTTCTATCTGCTATCTTTCCTACCGATTTACCCGATTGAAAATGCCAATTTTAACGTTTTGCGAAGCATTGCTCAGAACCACCTTAAGAAATTACTGCTAGATTTCTCTGATATTACGGTCAGAACAAGAGACTAGTACCTTAAAGTAAAATCCATAACGTCATCGTTCTATCTGCTATCTTTCCTACCGATTTACCCGATTGAAAATGCCAATTTTAACGTTTTGCGAAGCATTGCTCAGAACCACCTTAAGAAATTACTGCTAGATTTCTCTGATATTACGGTCAGAACAAGAGACTAGTACCTTAAAGTAAAATCCATAACGTCATCGTTCTATCTGCTATCTTTCCTACCGATTTACCCGATTGAAAATGCCAATTTTAACGTTTTGCGAAGCATTGCTCAGAACCACCTTAAGAAATTACTGCTAGATTTCTCTGATATTACGGTCAGAACAAGAGACTAGTACCTTAAAGTAAAATCCATAACGTCATCGTTCTATCTGCTATCTTTCCTACCGATTTACCCGATTGAAAATGCCAATTTTAACGTTTTGCGAAGCATTGCTCAGAACCACCTTAAGAAATTACTGCTAGATTTCTCTGATATTACGGTCAGAACAAGAGACTAGTACCTTAAAGTAAAATCCATAACGTCATCGTTCTATCTGCTATCTTTCCTACCGATTTACCCGATTGAAAATGCCAATTTTAACGTTTTGCGAAGCATTGCTCAGAACCACCTTAAGAAATTACTGCTAGATTTCTCTGATATTACGGTCAGAACAAGAGACTAGTACCTTAAAGTAAAATCCATAACGTCATCGTTCTATCTGCTATCTTTCCTACCGATTTACCCGATTGAAAATGCCAATTTTAACGTTTTGCGAAGCATTGCTCAGAACCACCTTAAGAAATTACTGCTAGATTTCTCTGATATTACGGTCAGAACAAGAGACTAGTACCTTAAAGTAAAATCCATAACGTCATCGTTCTATCTGCTATCTTTCCTACCGATTTACCCGATTGAAAATGCCAATTTTAACGTTTTGCGAAGCATTGCTCAGAACCACCTTAAGAAATTACTGCTAGATTTCTCTGATATTACGGTCAGAACAAGAGACTAGTACCTTAAAGTAAAATCCATAACGTCATCGTTCTATCTGCTATCTTTCCTACCGATTTACCCGATTGAAAATGCCAATTTTAACGTTTTGCGAAGCATTGCTCAGAACCACCTTAAGAAATTACTGCTAGATTTCTCTGATATTACGGTCAGAACAAGAGACTAGTACCTTAAAGTAAAATCCATAACGTCATCGTTCTATCTGCTATCTTTCCTACCGATTTACCCGATTGAAAATGCCAATTTTAACGTTTTGCGAAGCATTGCTCAGAACCACCTTAAGAAATTACTGCTAGATTTCTCTGATATTACGGTCAGAACAAGAGACTAGTACCTTAAAGTAAAATCCATAACGTCATCGTTCTATCTGCTATCTTTCCTACCGATTTACCCGATTGAAAATGCCAATTTTAACGTTTTGCGAAGCATTGCTCAGAACCACCTTAAGAAATTACTGCTAGATTTCTCTGATATTACGGTCAGAACAAGAGACTAGTACCTTAAAGTAAAATCCATAACGTCATCGTTCTATCTGCTATCTTTCCTACCGATTTACCCGATTGAAAATGCCAATTTTAACGTTTTGCGAAGCATTGCTCAGAACCACCTTAAGAAATTACTGCTAGATTTCTCTGATATTACGGTCAGAACAAGAGACTAGTACCTTAAAGTAAAATCCATAACGTCATCGTTCTATCTGCTATCTTTCCTACCGATTTACCCGATTGAAAATGCCAATTTTAACGTTTTGCGAAGCATTGCTCAGAACCACCTTAAGAAATTACTGCTAGATTTCTCTGATATTACGGTCAGAACAAGAGACTAGTACCTTAAAGTAAAATCCATAACGTCATCGTTCTATCTGCTATCTTTCCTACCGATTTACCCGATTGAAAATGCCAATTTTAACGTTTTGCGAAGCATTGCTCAGAACCACCTTAAGAAATTACTGCTAGATTTCTCTGATATTACGGTCAGAACAAGAGACTAGTACCTTAAAGTAAAATCCATAACGTCATCGTTCTATCTGCTATCTTTCCTACCGATTTACCCGATTGAAAATGCCAATTTTAACGTTTTGCGAAGCATTGCTCAGAACCACCTTAAGAAATTACTGCTAGATTTCTCTGATATTACGGTCAGAACAAGAGACTAGTACCTTAAAGTAAAATCCATAACGTCATCGTTCTATCTGCTATCTTTCCTACCGATTTACCCGATTGAAAATGCCAATTTTAACGTTTTGCGAAGCATTGCTCAGAACCACCTTAAGAAATTACTGCTAGATTTCTCTGATATTACGGTCAGAACAAGAGACTAGTACCTTAAAGTAAAATCCATAACGTCATCGTTCTATCTGCTATCTTTCCTACCGATTTACCCGATTGAAAATGCCAATTTTAACGTTTTGCGAAGCATTGCTCAGAACCACCTTAAGAAATTACTGCTAGATTTCTCTGATATTACGGTCAGAACAAGAGACTAGTACCTTAAAGTAAAATCCATAACGTCATCGTTCTATCTGCTATATTTCCTACCGATTTACCCGATTGAAAATGCCAATTTTAACGTTTTGCGAAGCATTGCTCAGAACCACCTTAAGAAATTACTGCTAGATTTTGCTGATATTACGGTCAGAACAAGAGACTAGTACCTTAAAGTAAAATCCATAACGTCATCGTTCTATCTGCTATATTTCCTACCGATTTACCCGATTGAAAATGCCAATTTTAACGTTTTGCGAAGCATTGCTCAGAACCACCTTAAGAAATTACTGCTAGATTTTGCTGATATTACGGTCAGAACAAGAGACTAGTACCTTAAAGTAAAATCCATAACGTCATCGTTCTATCTGCTATATTTCCTACCGATTTACCCGATTGAAAATGCCAATTTTAACGTTTTGCGAAGCATTGCTCAGAACCACCTTAAGAAATTACTGCTAGATTTTGCTGATATTACGGTCAGAACAAGAGACTAGTACCTTAAAGTAAAATCCATAACGTCATCGTTCTATCTGCTATATTTCCTACCGATTTACCCGATTGAAAATGCCAATTTTAACGTTTTGCGAAGCATTGCTCAGAACCACCTTAAGAAATTACTGCTAGATTTTGCTGATATTACGGTCAGAACAAGAGACTAGTACCTTAAAGTAAAATCCATAACGTCATCGTTCTATCTGCTATATTTCCTACCGATTTACCCGATTGAAAATGCCAATTTTAACGTTTTGCGAAGCATTGCTCAGAACCACCTTAAGAAATTACTGCTAGATTTTGCTGATATTACGGTCAGAACAAGAGACTAGTACCTTAAAGTAAAATCCATAACGTCATCGTTCTATCTGCTATATTTCCTACCGATTTACCCGATTGAAAATGCCAATTTTAACGTTTTGCGAAGCATTGCTCAGAACCACCTTAAGAAATTACTGCTAGATTTCTCTGATATTACGGTCAGAACAAGAGACTAGTACCTTAAAGTAAAATCCATAACGTCATCGTTCTATCTGCTATCTTTCCTACCGATTTACCCGATTGAAAATGCCAATTTTAACGTTTTGCGAAGCATTGCTCAGAACCACCTTAAGAAATTACTGCTAGATTTCTCTGATATTACGGTCAGAACAAGAGACTAGTACCTTAAAGTAAAATCCATAACGTCATCGTTCTATCTGCTATCTTTCCTACCGATTTACCCGATTGAAAATGCCAATTTTAACGTTTTGCGAAGCATTGCTCAGAACCACCTTAAGAAATTACTGCTAGATTTTGCTGATATTACGGTCAGAACAAGAGACTAGTACCTTAAAGTAAAATCCATAACGTCATCGTTCTATCTGCTATCTTTCCTACCGATTTACCCGATTGAAAATGCCAATTTTAACGTTTTGCGAAGCATTGCTCAGAACCACCTTAAGAAATTACTGCTAGATTTCTCTGATATTACGGTCAGAACAAGAGACTAGTACCTTAAAGTAAAATCCATAACGTCATCGTTCTATCTGCTATCTTTCCTACCGATTTACCCGATTGAAAATGCCAATTTTAACGTTTTGCGAAGCATTGCTCAGAACCACCTTAAGAAATTACTGCTAGATTTCTCTGATATTACGGTCAGAACAAGAGACTAGTACCTTAAAGTAAAATCCATAACGTCATCGTTCTATCTGCTATCTTTCCTACCGATTTACCCGATTGAAAATGCCAATTTTAACGTTTTGCGAAGCATTGCTCAGAACCACCTTAAGAAATTACTGCTAGATTTCTCTGATATTACGGTCAGAACAAGAGACTAGTACCTTAAAGTAAAATCCATAACGTCATCGTTCTATCTGCTATCTTTCCTACCGATTTACCCGATTGAAAATGCCAATTTTAACGTTTTGCGAAGCATTGCTCAGAACCACCTTAAGAAATTACTGCTAGATTTCTCTGATATTACGGTCAGAACAAGAGACTAGTACCTTAAAGTAAAATCCATAACGTCATCGTTCTATCTGCTATCTTTCCTACCGATTTACCCGATTGAAAATGCCAATTTTAACGTTTTGCGAAGCATTGCTCAGAACCACCTTAAGAAATTACTGCTAGATTTCTCTGATATTACGGTCAGAACAAGAGACTAGTACCTTAAAGTAAAATCCATAACGTCATCGTTCTATCTGCTATCTTTCCTACCGATTTACCCGATTGAAAATGCCAATTTTAACGTTTTGCGAAGCATTGCTCAGAACCACCTTAAGAAATTACTGCTAGATTTCTCTGATATTACGGTCAGAACAAGAGACTAGTACCTTAAAGTAAAATCCATAACGTCATCGTTCTATCTGCTATCTTTCCTACCGATTTACCCGATTGAAAATGCCAATTTTAACGTTTTGCGAAGCATTGCTCAGAACCACCTTAAGAAATTACTGCTAGATTTCTCTGATATTACGGTCAGAACAAGAGACTAGTACCTTAAAGTAAAATCCATAACGTCATCGTTCTATCTGCTATCTTTCCTACCGATTTACCCGATTGAAAATGCCAATTTTAACGTTTTGCGAAGCATTGCTCAGAACCACCTTAAGAAATTACTGCTAGATTTCTCTGATATTACGGTCAGAACAAGAGACTAGTACCTTAAAGTAAAATCCATAACGTCATCGTTCTATCTGCTATCTTTCCTACCGATTTACCCGATTGAAAATGCCAATTTTAACGTTTTGCGAAGCATTGCTCAGAACCACCTTAAGAAATTACTGCTAGATTTCTCTGATATTACGGTCAGAACAAGAGACTAGTACCTTAAAGTAAAATCCATAACGTCATCGTTCTATCTGCTATCTTTCCTACCGATTTACCCGATTGAAAATGCCAATTTTAACGTTTTGCGAAGCATTGCTCAGAACCACCTTAAGAAATTACTGCTAGATTTCTCTGATATTACGGTCAGAACAAGAGACTAGTACCTTAAAGTAAAATCCATAACGTCATCGTTCTATCTGCTATCTTTCCTACCGATTTACCCGATTGAAAATGCCAATTTTAACGTTTTGCGAAGCATTGCTCAGAACCACCTTAAGAAATTACTGCTAGATTTCTCTGATATTACGGTCAGAACAAGAGACTAGTACCTTAAAGTAAAATCCATAACGTCATCGTTCTATCTGCTATCTTTCCTACCGATTTACCCGATTGAAAATGCCAATTTTAACGTTTTGCGAAGCATTGCTCAGAACCACCTTAAGAAATTACTGCTAGATTTCTCTGATATTACGGTCAGAACAAGAGACTAGTACCTTAAAGTAAAATCCATAACGTCATCGTTCTATCTGCTATCTTTCCTACCGATTTACCCGATTGAAAATGCCAATTTTAACGTTTTGCGAAGCATTGCTCAGAACCACCTTAAGAAATTACTGCTAGATTTCTCTGATATTACGGTCAGAACAAGAGACTAGTACCTTAAAGTAAAATCCATAACGTCATCGTTCTATCTGCTATCTTTCCTACCGATTTACCCGATTGAAAATGCCAATTTTAACGTTTTGCGAAGCATTGCTCAGAACCACCTTAAGAAATTACTGCTAGATTTCTCTGATATTACGGTCAGAACAAGAGACTAGTACCTTAAAGTAAAATCCATAACGTCATCGTTCTATCTGCTATCTTTCCTACCGATTTACCCGATTGAAAATGCCAATTTTAACGTTTTGCGAAGCATTGCTCAGAACCACCTTAAGAAATTACTGCTAGATTTTGCTGATATTACGGTCAGAACAAGAGACTAGTACCTTAAAGTAAAATCCATAACGTCATCGTTCTATCTGCTATCTTTCCTACCGATTTACCCGATTGAAAATGCCAATTTTAACGTTTTGCGAAGCATTGCTCAGAACCACCTTAAGAAATTACTGCTAGATTTCTCTGATATTACGGTCAGAACAAGAGACTAGTACCTTAAAGTAAAATCCATAACGTCATCGTTCTATCTGCTATCTTTCCTACCGATTTACCCGATTGAAAATGCCAATTTTAACGTTTTGCGAAGCATTGCTCAGAACCACCTTAAGAAATTACTGCTAGATTTCTCTGATATTACGGTCAGAACAAGAGACTAGTACCTTAAAGTAAAATCCATAACGTCATCGTTCTATCTGCTATCTTTCCTACCGATTTACCCGATTGAAAATGCCAATTTTAACGTTTTGCGAAGCATTGCTCAGAACCACCTTAAGAAATTACTGCTAGATTTTGCTGATATTACGGTCAGAACAAGAGACTAGTACCTTAAAGTAAAATCCATAACGTCATCGTTCTATCTGCTATATTTCCTACCGATTTACCCGATTGAAAATGCCAATTTTAACGTTTTGCGAAGCATTGCTCAGAACCACCTTAAGAAATTACTGCTAGATTTTGCTGATATTACGGTCAGAACAAGAGACTAGTACCTTAAAGTAAAATCCATAACGTCATCGTTCTATCTGCTATATTTCCTACCGATTTACCCGATTGAAAATGCCAATTTTAACGTTTTGCGAAGCATTGCTCAGAACCACCTTAAGAAATTACTGCTAGATTTTGCTGATATTACGGTCAGAACAAGAGACTAGTACCTTAAAGTAAAATCCATAACGTCATCGTTCTATCTGCTATATTTCCTACCGATTTACCCGATTGAAAATGCCAATTTTAACGTTTTGCGAAGCATTGCTCAGAACCACCTTAAGAAATTACTGCTAGATTTTGCTGATATTACGGTCAGAACAAGAGACTAGTACCTTAAAGTAAAATCCATAACGTCATCGTTCTATCTGCTATATTTCCTACCGATTTACCCGATTGAAAATGCCAATTTTAACGTTTTGCGAAGCATTGCTCAGAACCACCTTAAGAAATTACTGCTAGATTTTGCTGATATTACGGTCAGAACAAGAGACTAGTACCTTAAAGTAAAATCCATAACGTCATCGTTCTATCTGCTATATTTCCTACCGATTTACCCGATTGAAAATGCCAATTTTAACGTTTTGCGAAGCATTGCTCAGAACCACCTTAAGAAATTACTGCTAGATTTCTCTGATATTACGGTCAGAACAAGAGACTAGTACCTTAAAGTAAAATCCATAACGTCATCGTTCTATCTGCTATCTTTCCTACCGATTTACCCGATTGAAAATGCCAATTTTAACGTTTTGCGAAGCATTGCTCAGAACCACCTTAAGAAATTACTGCTAGATTTCTCTGATATTACGGTCAGAACAAGAGACTAGTACCTTAAAGTAAAATCCATAACGTCATCGTTCTATCTGCTATCTTTCCTACCGATTTACCCGATTGAAAATGCCAATTTTAACGTTTTGCGAAGCATTGCTCAGAACCACCTTAAGAAATTACTGCTAGATTTCTCTGATATTACGGTCAGAACAAGAGACTAGTACCTTAAAGTAAAATCCATAACGTCATCGTTCTATCTGCTATCTTTCCTACCGATTTACCCGATTGAAAATGCCAATTTTAACGTTTTGCGAAGCATTGCTCAGAACCACCTTAAGAAATTACTGCTAGATTTCTCTGATATTACGGTCAGAACAAGAGACTAGTACCTTAAAGTAAAATCCATAACGTCATCGTTCTATCTGCTATCTTTCCTACCGATTTACCCGATTGAAAATGCCAATTTTAACGTTTTGCGAAGCATTGCTCAGAACCACCTTAAGAAATTACTGCTAGATTTCTCTGATATTACGGTCAGAACAAGAGACTAGTACCTTAAAGTAAAATCCATAACGTCATCGTTCTATCTGCTATCTTTCCTACCGATTTACCCGATTGAAAATGCCAATTTTAACGTTTTGCGAAGCATTGCTCAGAACCACCTTAAGAAATTACTGCTAGATTTCTCTGATATTACGGTCAGAACAAGAGACTAGTACCTTAAAGTAAAATCCATAACGTCATCGTTCTATCTGCTATCTTTCCTACCGATTTACCCGATTGAAAATGCCAATTTTAACGTTTTGCGAAGCATTGCTCAGAACCACCTTAAGAAATTACTGCTAGATTTCTCTGATATTACGGTCAGAACAAGAGACTAGTACCTTAAAGTAAAATCCATAACGTCATCGTTCTATCTGCTATCTTTCCTACCGATTTACCCGATTGAAAATGCCAATTTTAACGTTTTGCGAAGCATTGCTCAGAACCACCTTAAGAAATTACTGCTAGATTTCTCTGATATTACGGTCAGAACAAGAGACTAGTACCTTAAAGTAAAATCCATAACGTCATCGTTCTATCTGCTATCTTTCCTACCGATTTACCCGATTGAAAATGCCAATTTTAACGTTTTGCGAAGCATTGCTCAGAACCACCTTAAGAAATTACTGCTAGATTTCTCTGATATTACGGTCAGAACAAGAGACTAGTACCTTAAAGTAAAATCCATAACGTCATCGTTCTATCTGCTATCTTTCCTACCGATTTACCCGATTGAAAATGCCAATTTTAACGTTTTGCGAAGCATTGCTCAGAACCACCTTAAGAAATTACTGCTAGATTTCTCTGATATTACGGTCAGAACAAGAGACTAGTACCTTAAAGTAAAATCCATAACGTCATCGTTCTATCTGCTATCTTTCCTACCGATTTACCCGATTGAAAATGCCAATTTTAACGTTTTGCGAAGCATTGCTCAGAACCACCTTAAGAAATTACTGCTAGATTTCTCTGATATTACGGTCAGAACAAGAGACTAGTACCTTAAAGTAAAATCCATAACGTCATCGTTCTATCTGCTATCTTTCCTACCGATTTACCCGATTGAAAATGCCAATTTTAACGTTTTGCGAAGCATTGCTCAGAACCACCTTAAGAAATTACTGCTAGATTTTGCTGATATTACGGTCAGAACAAGAGACTAGTACCTTAAAGTAAAATCCATAACGTCATCGTTCTATCTGCTATCTTTCCTACCGATTTACCCGATTGAAAATGCCAATTTTAACGTTTTGCGAAGCATTGCTCAGAACCACCTTAAGAAATTACTGCTAGATTTCTCTGATATTACGGTCAGAACAAGAGACTAGTACCTTAAAGTAAAATCCATAACGTCATCGTTCTATCTGCTATCTTTCCTACCGATTTACCCGATTGAAAATGCCAATTTTAACGTTTTGCGAAGCATTGCTCAGAACCACCTTAAGAAATTACTGCTAGATTTCTCTGATATTACGGTCAGAACAAGAGACTAGTACCTTAAAGTAAAATCCATAACGTCATCGTTCTATCTGCTATCTTTCCTACCGATTTACCCGATTGAAAATGCCAATTTTAACGTTTTGCGAAGCATTGCTCAGAACCACCTTAAGAAATTACTGCTAGATTTTGCTGATATTACGGTCAGAACAAGAGACTAGTACCTTAAAGTAAAATCCATAACGTCATCGTTCTATCTGCTATCTTTCCTACCGATTTACCCGATTGAAAATGCCAATTTTAACGTTTTGCGAAGCATTGCTCAGAACCACCTTAAGAAATTACTGCTAGATTTTGCTGATATTACGGTCAGAACAAGAGACTAGTACCTTAAAGTAAAATCCATAACGTCATCGTTCTATCTGCTATCTTTCCTACCGATTTACCCGATTGAAAATGCCAATTTTAACGTTTTGCGAAGCATTGCTCAGAACCACCTTAAGAAATTACTGCTAGATTTCTCTGATATTACGGTCAGAACAAGAGACTAGTACCTTAAAGTAAAATCCATAACGTCATCGTTCTATCTGCTATCTTTCCTACCGATTTACCCGATTGAAAATGCCAATTTTAACGTTTTGCGAAGCATTGCTCAGAACCACCTTAAGAAATTACTGCTAGATTTCTCTGATATTACGGTCAGAACAAGAGACTAGTACCTTAAAGTAAAATCCATAACGTCATCGTTCTATCTGCTATCTTTCCTACCGATTTACCCGATTGAAAATGCCAATTTTAACGTTTTGCGAAGCATTGCTCAGAACCACCTTAAGAAATTACTGCTAGATTTCTCTGATATTACGGTCAGAACAAGAGACTAGTACCTTAAAGTAAAATCCATAACGTCATCGTTCTATCTGCTATCTTTCCTACCGATTTACCCGATTGAAAATGCCAATTTTAACGTTTTGCGAAGCATTGCTCAGAACCACCTTAAGAAATTACTGCTAGATTTCTCTGATATTACGGTCAGAACAAGAGACTAGTACCTTAAAGTAAAATCCATAACGTCATCGTTCTATCTGCTATCTTTCCTACCGATTTACCCGATTGAAAATGCCAATTTTAACGTTTTGCGAAGCATTGCTCAGAACCACCTTAAGAAATTACTGCTAGATTTCTCTGATATTACGGTCAGAACAAGAGACTAGTACCTTAAAGTAAAATCCATAACGTCATCGTTCTATCTGCTATCTTTCCTACCGATTTACCCGATTGAAAATGCCAATTTTAACGTTTTGCGAAGCATTGCTCAGAACCACCTTAAGAAATTACTGCTAGATTTCTCTGATATTACGGTCAGAACAAGAGACTAGTACCTTAAAGTAAAATCCATAACGTCATCGTTCTATCTGCTATCTTTCCTACCGATTTACCCGATTGAAAATGCCAATTTTAACGTTTTGCGAAGCATTGCTCAGAACCACCTTAAGAAATTACTGCTAGATTTCTCTGATATTACGGTCAGAACAAGAGACTAGTACCTTAAAGTAAAATCCATAACGTCATCGTTCTATCTGCTATCTTTCCTACCGATTTACCCGATTGAAAATGCCAATTTTAACGTTTTGCGAAGCATTGCTCAGAACCACCTTAAGAAATTACTGCTAGATTTCTCTGATATTACGGTCAGAACAAGAGACTAGTACCTTAAAGTAAAATCCATAACGTCATCGTTCTATCTGCTATCTTTCCTACCGATTTACCCGATTGAAAATGCCAATTTTAACGTTTTGCGAAGCATTGCTCAGAACCACCTTAAGAAATTACTGCTAGATTTCTCTGATATTACGGTCAGAACAAGAGACTAGTACCTTAAAGTAAAATCCATAACGTCATCGTTCTATCTGCTATCTTTCCTACCGATTTACCCGATTGAAAATGCCAATTTTAACGTTTTGCGAAGCATTGCTCAGAACCACCTTAAGAAATTACTGCTAGATTTCTCTGATATTACGGTCAGAACAAGAGACTAGTACCTTAAAGTAAAATCCATAACGTCATCGTTCTATCTGCTATCTTTCCTACCGATTTACCCGATTGAAAATGCCAATTTTAACGTTTTGCGAAGCATTGCTCAGAACCACCTTAAGAAATTACTGCTAGATTTCTCTGATATTACGGTCAGAACAAGAGACTAGTACCTTAAAGTAAAATCCATAACGTCATCGTTCTATCTGCTATCTTTCCTACCGATTTACCCGATTGAAAATGCCAATTTTAACGTTTTGCGAAGCATTGCTCAGAACCACCTTAAGAAATTACTGCTAGATTTCTCTGATATTTCGGTCAGAACAAGAGACTAGTACCTTAAAGTAAAATCCATAACGTCATCGTTCTATCTGCTATCTTTCCTACCGATTTACCCGATTGAAAATGCCAATTTTAACGTTTTGCGAAGCATTGCTCAGAACCACCTTAAGAAATTACTGCTAGATTTCTCTGATATTTCGGTCAGAACAAGAGACTAGTACCTTAAAGTAAAATCCATAACGTCATCGTTCTATCTGCTATCTTTCCTACCGATTTACCCGATTGAAAATGCCAATTTTAACGTTTTGCGAAGCATTGCTCAGAACCACCTTAAGAAATTACTGCTAGATTTCTCTGATATTACGGTCAGAACAAGAGACTAGTACCTTAAAGTAAAATCCATAACGTCATCGTTCTATCTGCTATCTTTCCTACCGATTTACCCGATTGAAAATGCCAATTTTAACGTTTTGCGAAGCATTGCTCAGAACCACCTTAAGAAATTACTGCTAGATTTCTCTGATATTTCGGTCAGAACAAGAGACTAGTACCTTAAAGTAAAATCCATAACGTCATCGTTCTATCTGCTATCTTTCCTACCGATTTACCCGATTGAAAATGCCAATTTTAACGTTTTGCGAAGCATTGCTCAGAACCACCTTAAGAAATTACTGCTAGATTTCTCTGATATTTCGGTCAGAACAAGAGACTAGTACCTTAAAGTAAAATCCATAACGTCATCGTTCTATCTGCTATCTTTCCTACCGATTTACCCGATTGAAAATGCCAATTTTAACGTTTTGCGAAGCATTGCTCAGAACCACCTTAAGAAATTACTGCTAGATTTCTCTGATATTTCGGTCAGAACAAGAGACTAGTACCTTAAAGTAAAATCCATAACGTCATCGTTCTATCTGCTATCTTTCCTACCGATTTACCCGATTGAAAATGCCAATTTTAACGTTTTGCGAAGCATTGCTCAGAACCACCTTAAGAAATTACTGCTAGATTTCTCTGATATTTCGGTCAGAACAAGAGACTAGTACCTTAAAGTAAAATCCATAACGTCATCGTTCTATCTGCTATCTTTCCTACCGATTTACCCGATTGAAAATGCCAATTTTAACGTTTTGCGAAGCATTGCTCAGAACCACCTTAAGAAATTACTGCTAGATTTCTCTGATATTTCGGTCAGAACAAGAGACTAGTACCTTAAAGTAAAATCCATAACGTCATCGTTCTATCTGCTATCTTTCCTACCGATTTACCCGATTGAAAATGCCAATTTTAACGTTTTGCGAAGCATTGCTCAGAACCACCTTAAGAAATTACTGCTAGATTTCTCTGATATTACGGTCAGAACAAGAGACTAGTACCTTAAAGTAAAATCCATAACGTCATCGTTCTATCTGCTATCTTTCCTACCGATTTACCCGATTGAAAATGCCAATTTTAACGTTTTGCGAAGCATTGCTCAGAACCACCTTAAGAAATTACTGCTAGATTTCTCTGATATTTCGGTCAGAACAAGAGACTAGTACCTTAAAGTAAAATCCATAACGTCATCGTTCTATCTGCTATCTTTCCTACCGATTTACCCGATTGAAAATGCCAATTTTAACGTTTTGCGAAGCATTGCTCAGAACCACCTTAAGAAATTACTGCTAGATTTCTCTGATATTTCGGTCAGAACAAGAGACTAGTACCTTAAAGTAAAATCCATAACGTCATCGTTCTATCTGCTATCTTTCCTACCGATTTACCCGATTGAAAATGCCAATTTTAACGTTTTGCGAAGCATTGCTCAGAACCACCTTAAGAAATTACTGCTAGATTTCTCTGATATTTCGGTCAGAACAAGAGACTAGTACCTTAAAGTAAAATCCATAACGTCATCGTTCTATCTGCTATCTTTCCTACCGATTTACCCGATTGAAAATGCCAATTTTAACGTTTTGCGAAGCATTGCTCAGAACCACCTTAAGAAATTACTGCTAGATTTCTCTGATATTTCGGTCAGAACAAGAGACTAGTACCTTAAAGTAAAATCCATAACGTCATCGTTCTATCTGCTATCTTTCCTACCGATTTACCCGATTGAAAATGCCAATTTTAACGTTTTGCGAAGCATTGCTCAGAACCACCTTAAGAAATTACTGCTAGATTTCTCTGATATTTCGGTCAGAACAAGAGACTAGTACCTTAAAGTAAAATCCATAACGTCATCGTTCTATCTGCTATCTTTCCTACCGATTTACCCGATTGAAAATGCCAATTTTAACGTTTTGCGAAGCATTGCTCAGAACCACCTTAAGAAATTACTGCTAGATTTCTCTGATATTACGGTCAGAACAAGAGACTAGTACCTTAAAGTAAAATCCATAACGTCATCGTTCTATCTGCTATCTTTCCTACCGATTTACCCGATTGAAAATGCCAATTTTAAACGTTTTGCGAAGCATTGCTCAGAACCACCTTAAGAAATTACTGCTAGATTTCTCTGATATTACGGTCAGAACAAGAGACTAGTACCTTAAAGTAAAATCCATAACGTCATCGTTCTATCTGCTATCTTTCCTACCGATTTACCCGATTGAAAATGCCAATTTTAACGTTTTGCGAAGCATTGCTCAGAACCACCTTAAGAAATTACTGCTAGATTTTGCTGATATTACGGTCAGAACAAGAGACTAGTACCTTAAAGTAAAATCCATAACGTCATCGTTCTATCTGCTATCTTTCCTACCGATTTACCCGATTGAAAATGCCAATTTTAACGTTTTGCGAAGCATTGCTCAGAACCACCTTAAGAAATTACTGCTAGATTTCTCTGATATTACGGTCAGAACAAGAGACTAGTACCTTAAAGTAAAATCCATAACGTCATCGTTCTATCTGCTATCTTTCCTACCGATTTACCCGATTGAAAATGCCAATTTTAACGTTTTGCGAAGCATTGCTCAGAACCACCTTAAGAAATTACTGCTAGATTTTGCTGATATTACGGTCAGAACAAGAGACTAGTACCTTAAAGTAAAATCCATAACGTCATCGTTCTATCTGCTATCTTTCCTACCGATTTACCCGATTGAAAATGCCAATTTTAACGTTTTGCGAAGCATTGCTCAGAACCACCTTAAGAAATTACTGCTAGATTTCTCTGATATTACGGTCAGAACAAGAGACTAGTACCTTAAAGTAAAATCCATAACGTCATCGTTCTATCTGCTATCTTTCCTACCGATTTACCCGATTGAAAATGCCAATTTTAACGTTTTGCGAAGCATTGCTCAGAACCACCTTAAGAAATTACTGCTAGATTTCTCTGATATTACGGTCAGAACAAGAGACTAGTACCTTAAAGTAAAATCCATAACGTCATCGTTCTATCTGCTATCTTTCCTACCGATTTACCCGATTGAAAATGCCAATTTTAAACGTTTTGCGAAGCATTGCTCAGAACCACCTTAAGAAATTACTGCTAGATTTCTCTGATATTACGGTCAGAACAAGAGACTAGTACCTTAAAGTAAAATCCATAACGTCATCGTTCTATCTGCTATCTTTCCTACCGATTTACCCGATTGAAAATGCCAATTTTAACGTTTTGCGAAGCATTGCTCAGAACCACCTTAAGAAATTACTGCTAGATTTCTCTGATATTACGGTCAGAACAAGAGACTAGTACCTTAAAGTAAAATCCATAACGTCATCGTTCTATCTGCTATCTTTCCTACCGATTTACCCGATTGAAAATGCCAATTTTAACGTTTTGCGAAGCATTGCTCAGAACCACCTTAAGAAATTACTGCTAGATTTCTCTGATATTACGGTCAGAACAAGAGACTAGTACCTTAAAGTAAAATCCATAACGTCATCGTTCTATCTGCTATCTTTCCTACCGATTTACCCGATTGAAAATGCCAATTTTAACGTTTTGCGAAGCATTGCTCAGAACCACCTTAAGAAATTACTGCTAGATTTCTCTGATATTACGGTCAGAACAAGAGACTAGTACCTTAAAGTAAAATCCATAACGTCATCGTTCTATCTGCTATCTTTCCTACCGATTTACCCGATTGAAAATGCCAATTTTAACGTTTTGCGAAGCATTGCTCAGAACCACCTTAAGAAATTACTGCTAGATTTCTCTGATATTACGGTCAGAACAAGAGACTAGTACCTTAAAGTAAAATCCATAACGTCATCGTTCTATCTGCTATCTTTCCTACCGATTTACCCGATTGAAAATGCCAATTTTAACGTTTTGCGAAGCATTGCTCAGAACCACCTTAAGAAATTACTGCTAGATTTCTCTGATATTACGGTCAGAACAAGAGACTAGTACCTTAAAGTAAAATCCATAACGTCATCGTTCTATCTGCTATCTTTCCTACCGATTTACCCGATTGAAAATGCCAATTTTAACGTTTTGCGAAGCATTGCTCAGAACCACCTTAAGAAATTACTGCTAGATTTCTCTGATATTTCGGTCAGAACAAGAGACTAGTACCTTAAAGTAAAATCCATAACGTCATCGTTCTATCTGCTATCTTTCCTACCGATTTACCCGATTGAAAATGCCAATTTTAACGTTTTGCGAAGCATTGCTCAGAACCACCTTAAGAAATTACTGCTAGATTTCTCTGATATTTCGGTCAGAACAAGAGACTAGTACCTTAAAGTAAAATCCATAACGTCATCGTTCTATCTGCTATCTTTCCTACCGATTTACCCGATTGAAAATGCCAATTTTAACGTTTTGCGAAGCATTGCTCAGAACCACCTTAAGAAATTACTGCTAGATTTCTCTGATATTTCGGTCAGAACAAGAGACTAGTACCTTAAAGTAAAATCCATAACGTCATCGTTCTATCTGCTATCTTTCCTACCGATTTACCCGATTGAAAATGCCAATTTTAACGTTTTGCGAAGCATTGCTCAGAACCACCTTAAGAAATTACTGCCAGATTTTGCTGTTATTACGTTCAGACAATAAGAGACCTTAGTACCCTTGCAAAGTAAAAATCCCATAACCCTCATCGTTCTATCTGCTATCTTTCCTACCGTTTTACCCGATTGAAAATGCCAATTTTAACGTTTTGCGAAGCATTGCTCAGAACCACCTTAAGAAATTACTGCTAGATTTCTCTGATATTACGGTCAGAACAAGAGACTAGTACCTTAAAGTAAAATCCATAACGTCATCGTTCTATCTGCTATCTTTCCTACCGATTTACCCGATTGAAAATGCCAATTTTAACGTTTTGCGAAGCATTGCTCAGAACCACCTTAAGAAATTACTGCTAGATTTCTCTGATATTACGGTCAGAACAAGAGACTAGTACCTTAAAGTAAAATCCATAACGTCATCGTTCTATCTGCTATCTTTCCTACCGATTTACCCGATTGAAAATGCCAATTTTAACGTTTTGCGAAGCATTGCTCAGAACCACCTTAAGAAATTACTGCTAGATTTCTCTGATATTCGGTCAGAACAAGAGACTAGTACCTTAAAGTAAAATCCATAACGTCATCGTTCTATCTGCTATCTTTCCTACCGATTTACCCGATTGAAAATGCCAATTTTAACGTTTTGCGAAGCATTGCTCAGAACCACCTTAAGAAATTACTGCTAGATTTCTCTGATATTACGGTCAGAACAAGAGACTAGTACCTTAAAGTAAAATCCATAACGTCATCGTTCTATCTGCTATCTTTCCTACCGATTTACCCGATTGAAAATGCCAATTTTAACGTTTTTGCGAAGCATTGCTCAGAACCACCTTAAGAAATTACTGCTAGATTTCTCTGATATTACGGTCAGAACAAGAGACTAGTACCTTAAAGTAAAATCCATAACGTCATCGTTCTATCTGCTATCTTTCCTACCGATTTACCCGATTGAAAATGCCAATTTTAACGTTTTGCGAAGCATTGCTCAGAACCACCTTAAGAAATTACTGCTAGATTCTCTGATATTTCGGTCAGAACAAGAGACTAGTACCTTAAAGTAAAATCCATAACGTCATCGTTCTATCTGCTATCTTTCCTACCGATTTACCCGATTGAAAATGCCAATTTTAACGTTTTGCGAAGCATTGCTCAGAACCACCTTAAGAAATTACTGCTAGATTTCTCTGATATTTCGGTCAGAACAAGAGACTAGTACCTTAAAGTAAAATCCATAACGTCATCGTTCTATCTGCTATCTTTCCTACCGATTTACCCGATTGAAAATGCCAATTTTAACGTTTTGCGAAGCATTGCTCAGAACCACCTTAAAAAATTACTGCTAGATTTCTCTGATATTTCGGTCAGAACAAGAGACAAGTACCTTAAAGTAAAATCCATAACGTCATCGTTCTATCTGCTATCTTTCCTACCGATTTACCCGATTGAAAATGCCAATTTTAACGTTTTGCGAAGCATTGCTCAGAACCACCTTAAGAATTACTGCTAGATTTCTCTGATATTACGGTCAGAACAAGAGACTAGTACCTTAAAGTAAAATCCATAACGTCATCGTTCTATCTGCTATCTTTCCTACCGATTTACCCGATTGAAAATGCCAATTTTAACGTTTTGCGAAGCATTGCTCAGAACCATCTTAAGAAATTACTGATAGATTTTGCTGATATTACGGTCAGAACAAGAGACTAGTACCTTAAAGTAAAATCCATAACGTCATCGTTCTATCTGCTATCTTTCCTACCGATTTACCCGATTGAAAATGCCAATTTTAACGTTTTGCGAAGCATTGCTCAGAACCACCTTAAGAAATTACTGCTAGATTTCTCTGATATTACGGTCAGAACAAGAGACTAGTACCTTAAAGTAAAATCCATAACGTTATCGTTCTATCTGCTATCTTTCCTTACCGATTTACCTGATTGAAAAAGCCAATTTTAATGTTTTGCGAAGCATTGCTCAGAACCACCTTAAGAAATTACTGCTAGATTTCTCTGATATTTCGGTCAGAACAAGAGACTAGTACCTTAAAGTAAAATCCATAACGTCATCGTTCTATCTGCTATCTTTCCTACCGATTTTACCGATTGAAAATGCCAATTTTAACGTTTTGCGAAGCATTGCTCAGAACCACCTTAAGAAATTACTGCTAGATTTCTCTGATATTACGGTCAGAACAGAAGACTAGTACGTTTAAGTAAAATCCATCAACGTTCATCTCGTTCTATCCTGCTATCTTTCCTACCG